>JAHWFO010100978.1:288047-339240 GCA_023313115.1 Rhysida immarginata | reverse complement strand
TTTATAGCATTTTTACAAAGGGACTTTAATTATAATCACCTTGTATAATTTAAAAATTATAAAAAATATTTTTATTAATTTGGAAATTATAATTAAAAAAGCAGAAAAGAAATACGCCAACAGGCCACATAGAATTCAATATTATTTCTCCTGAAAGACAAATTTCGTTTCCCGTTTTCACTATACCTGAGAGTGTGCGCCAATTGCAAGCAGGCTGTGGGAATTGGCCATAGCGAGCGGCCGTCAGTTATATCACGTCGGCCACTGTTAACTAAGAGGGAAAATATCTTTTTTAGCCTCTTAACTTCCTGGTGAAAATCCCACTGATTTCATAATTTGTGGATAATTATGAACACTCATCAGTAAAATGAACCTGGCAAAGTTTAGTGTTTTTCGTCGGTTGGAAATTGGTTCTGTTAATATTTTTCAGCCATTGCCTTTTTCAAGTTGGATCTTTCGGAAATCCGAAAAAAAGTTACTTTTCCCCCCACGTATAGATGAACTTTTGTAATTAAATGCACAACAAAAAACCATGCTGACAAATTTTTCAAGCAGATTTAAGATTGATTAAAATTGCCCTGAGCTTGTGTGTAATTGCGGCCAGAGCAGGAGCAGCTTGTTGGGCTAAGCTGACTTTATAAGCAACTCGCTCTTTCGGCAGTTTTTGACCAAAATCAAATGATCTGTGATGATTTCTGTGCATCATAGTCTATATGCCATAAATCAGACGTTTAAATTATAAATGAAAATAAGAAAGAAAATTCCATCAAATTGGCCGAAGATTCCTCCTTCGAGCTCAGGCTATGGAAATTTTTTTTCTTCTTCCCATTTTCAGTTCTTAAAAAAAAAAAGAAAAAAAGAAAAAAAAAAAAAAAAAAAAAGAAAGAAAGAAAACGAAAACCCCGAAAGGCTACAGATACAGTATTTTATAGAAAGCCTGTCGTCTGTCATTTGCTGATTTAGCAATTACCATTATTGATAGGAATATGCAAACAAAAATGAAGATTCTCCAAATACCTCAAAATGAAGTTTCTAGGAGATTTTGTTGAAGTGTTATTAATTGAATACATGTATTTTCTTAGATGCATGAATAGAAGTCAGACTGGTTGGTTTTTATTGATGTTGAGTGAGATTTAAAGCTATCAGGTAACATACCTTCTTCAAACGGATATTGACCGTTTGTGATTTTCCCGCTTGGCAGTAGAACTTGTGGAATAAAATAAAATTAACCCCTTATCGATTCATTAATAAAAATAGATTTAAAATTTTGAAAGAAGAGTTTTTAGAATTGTATGTATCAGTAAAATTGGTAGACGTTTTACAAAATAGGGAAAACCAAATTTTTGGCTACTCTTTTTCATAAAAGAAGGCCAACGAAACGAACCAATCGGAATTGGCTGCTTATTGCTTAGCTACTCCGTTCATTGCTCTACGCTCTCGCACTTTAGAGCTACACACATTTCCATAGAGTACATTAAATGAATTAAAATGACCAAAGTAATATTTGTAAACTTTCTAATTTGTTTACTTAAAAATATCACAATGTGGAAGTTTACAAACAATTAGGATTAGCATTAAAACATTAAGGATTACTATCTCTCTAACATCTCCTGATTCTTTTGAAGTATAAGAGGCAACTAGCTTTTATATACATAAAATTGTAGGATTAAAAAATTTATGTAAAATGGTTACAAAATGATTGCATTAACAAAAGCATTAATTGCATTAAAAAAAAATAAAGAAAGAAAACAATGGAAATAAAATAATAGCCAATGAGTGAAGACGGGTGACATCATAGTAATCATCCACAGAGTAAAAACATCCAATATGTGAGATGAGAATATGTTGATTGACACTTCTTAACCCGGAAACGTTATCTATGTTTTTTAACACTCACCTCTGTGGATGACTTGATGATAATTATGTAAAAGACAGATCCCGTGTGAAAATATTTTCGCTCTAAAAAAGTCTTATTATTAACCCTTTATTGCATACTGTCCACTATAGTGGACAATTTTAAAAAATTTATTGTGTTAAAACTAATTACTGTAATTTCTTAGTTCATGTTTTTTTCAAAAGAGGGAGCATTATTTATTTATTTATGAACGGGGCCCACACTCAGTTTGCACGGTAATTAGTTTTATCAAATTCAATTCATTCAAATTGTTTCGTTTGATGAGCTCACATTTTCTCCTTTATTTATAGTTTTGTGATTGATTGATGATAAAAATTGTTGCTCAGACAACAATGGTCAGGTTACTTTTCAGTTCTGGCGTGTGCTTTAAGGGAGCGCCAACAATGCAAAACTGTTTCCGTGACGAACTCGCATGTTCTCCTTTATTTGTTTAAAAAAAAGAAAAAAAAAAAAAAAATTATTACAATAACCCTATCCAGAGCCTGTATGGCCTTTAGGCCGACATGTGCGGTCTCCGGACGGTAAAATATAATAAATAAAATAGATTATTACAAATACTAATAGATTATTATGAATTATCTATATTTTAATAATAATTAATATTTAATTGATTTTATTATGCAAATATATGTTAGTATTTGAGTTTGAATAGAATATATAATAATGTTAGTTAAGTTAGGGGGATTTGGGGTTAATTGATTTCAGAAATAATTTTATATTTCTTTTAAATTATTGATTTCCATCAATGGATGATATCTGTAGCACATTGTTGCCAGCTAAGCTCATTTCAAAAACTGCCGATCAAGCAAGAACAGACAAAGTCATACATCCTCTAAGTTTTTAATTTATTATGTTGGTAGAATGAATTTTGAAATCTGAATTATATTATCTATTTCCTTACATTTCAGTGCATAATTATGGAAATTTTTAAACCTGGATCTTGCATAGATTTTTCATAAATCGGAAGTTTATTTCATGTCCACTATAGTGGATACCATGCACAGCAGGAACTCTCTTGTTCTCTGCAGGGAAGCCGCTATGCACTATACTATGAGTATAGTATTACGAATATAAAGCAATTTAGAAGTGAAAATTGCTTTGTAAAACGATACAGAAAATATATATACAGGGTGTATCAAGTTCGATGGTCACAAAGTACCTAGCGTGATCCTTTGCATGATTACAAACTTAAAGTTCCTTATGCAAAATGTTCAAAACTCAAATGTTAAGGGTCTAAACATCATGCGAAGGGTTGGCAGCGTAGAGGAAGGGAAGGAATGTTAGTAGGGACTCCCACCAAACCCATCAACAGATGCGTTCTATTAGCGTCATTTCTTTGCTTTGTCAGACTGCGTACTCGCTTTTTCGGATGGTAGGAGGATCATTAGGCTCCCGGGCCAGCTCGAGTTTCAGACTAAGACATAAAAAACAAAAGAGAAAACATCTAATTGGATAGCATTCCACTACACACATCAAAAAAATATCAGTATATCTAAGTATTGTATACTCATCTGATACGAGAACCAAATCTGTAAAGCGATCTTTTGAATCTGGGAAACGAACAGTGCGACATCAAAACTGCTTCTTTTGTGCTGCCTCTGGTTGACTTGCTCAAAACTAAAACACCGACGTAAATTGTCTTTTAAACTAACAAAACATTCACAATACCATAAAACGAATTAGACTGGGTCAATAATAACTCCCAGCGTCGAAATCTCTCTGTGATCGCTATCTCATCCTCTCCTTTTCCAACCTTCGATTCCAAAAAAAACTCAAGTTGAACAAATTCCGCATGTGTCTCCTAGCTCGCACGGTATTGTTTTTTCAGCCCGCTTTCTGCGAAAACTCCGTCAGAGACCATTGTTGGGAGACGTCGTCTGGATCAGCATCACCACGAACAATGAGTTAGAGAATGAATCGTTTTCAAAGAGAAACTAAAAATGATGAAAATTTCTTAGAGCAGGGCTTTCTTGAATTGCATCATAATAAAGCAAGTGGTTATTCTTCGTGAGGAGGGACGTTCATTTGCCAAGCGTTTTCCGGGTGCGTTAAGCTAACGAAGCACTTCTTCGGACGGGATGAACCGAAGCTGCGGCGTCCAATTCCCTTTCAAGGGTATGCTACAGACAAGCAGCATTAGGGAAGGCCAGTTGTCTCCTTGGAGGCAAATTCGAGAGCCAAGTACCAGCTTCCTAAGTTTGGGGCGTTACACACACACATAACTGTATGTCATATATTCTGTACTTAAAATATTCTATAATTAAAATATTAGTTTGATATAACCGTAGTCTTCTTTTCATTTGGGCACACCTTATATTGTTCGAGAATTAGTTTTCCTCTAGCATGCTTGCTTCTGTCGTGGTGATAAGTCTGTCGATGTCAATTTTAAAAATGTTTTTAAAATTTTCAAAGATTTCAAATATGTATATTAGCATGTTTAATACATATATTAGCATGTTTTTTAATGTACTTTTAGAAAGTAAATATTTCTGTCTTTATTTACTTCTGAATACGATAAAGTCAGTTTCTATATACAATACCCAATTCTATAAAAGTTGGGACAATATGAAAAATGCAAATAAAACATGATTGACTATATATATATATTAGCGAAAAATTAAAAATAATAAATGCGTTTGAAATGCCTGAAGTAAAATATGTACAATTTATAAATGTCTATCTCTTTTTATAGTTGTATAGAATTTTTTAATGAAATTGCCATTGGCAACATGCATCATAATAGTTGGGACAGAAGGAAAAGACTTCTGGAGAACATTACGTCAAAACTTTTCTGTTTAAATGCAAACTGCAATGTGCAGCCACTCATTTACATGACAACATGGGTCGAGGCAAGGCAGTGGGTTAAAATATGCGCAATAGAATAATCCAACAATTTAGAAGTAATGTATCTCAGCGTGAAATAGCCAGGAATTTTGGACTCCCATCATCTACAGTTCATACTATTATTTATAGGTACAGGACAAGTGGAAATACTACCGTTCGTAAAGGGCAAGGATGAACACCAATTCTGACTGCTTGTGTTCTACAGCTTTTCAGACGTCACTGCATTAAAAATAGACATTCAACGGTCACAGAATTTGCAAAATGGGCTCGAGGATTTTATCAAAAACCTTTATCGTTGAATACTGTTTGTCGCTACATCACAAAATATAAGTTGAAGCTTTATTATGCAAAATGAAAGGTGTTTGTAAACACACAGCAGAAACATAGGTGCCTGGCTTGGGCACGCACCCAACTGAAGTGGACTGACACCCAGTGGCGACGTGTTTTGTGGTCTGATGAATCTACATTTACAGTTGTTGTTAGCAAAAATTGTCGGCGTGTACTTAAGACCAAAGTGGAAAAGGACAATCCTGCCTGTTACCAACGTGCCTGGTGCTATACGGAAGCCAGCTTCAATAATGGTCTGGGGCTGCATGAGTGTCAATAGATTGGGAAATGTGCACATCTGCAATGACACAGTTAATGCACAAGCTTATATTGGAATTTTAGAACATAGGTTGCCTTCTTGGCGACATCTTTTATAACCCATCCCTTTCTATTTCAACAAGATAATGCTAAATCCCATAGTGCTCGCATTACAGGACAGTGGCTACACAATAGACGAATTCAGGTGTTAAATTGGCCTGCCTGCAGTCCTGATTTGTCCCCAATAGAGAATATATGGTGAATTATTAACGAGAAGTTAAATCAACAACGACCCCGAACGGTTGAACAGCTGAAAACTTTCGTACTATAGGAATAGCAACAAATTCTCGTTGCAATGGTACAGAAACTGGTATCGTTTGTTCCTCGATGGTTAGAAAGCGTGACCAGAAGGAAGGGAGATGTCACCCAATGGTAATTCGCCCACTGTCCCAACATTTTTGGAGTGTGTTGCAATCGCCAATTCACAAAAAACCTAATATTTATTACTATTAATTAAATTTTTGGTTCCAAAATGTTTAATACCTACCCAATAAACTATCTTCTTTCAAAATAAAATGAATTAATACATCAATGTATCGATATTTTTGCTATGTCGCATGTTTTCATTCTTTCGCAACTTTTATGGAAATGAGGTTTGTGAATTGCGGTTATTCAGGTTAAAGTTCTAGATAGATAAAGTATGGACCAAGGGGTCCGTCATACGGAAAAATCTCTTACACCGTCCCACAAATCTCACAAATTTGTAAAAAATCTCAAAGATTATCGCAGATTTTAAAAGTCTGAAATCTGACATTCGATCTCTGTGCCATCCAACGATCCGCAAAAAATCGGAAAATCTGTGTTTCGTCATTGTGTATCGCTCTCGTTCGCTAAAGTGATCTCTCGAATTCCTCCCGAATTCTCATTTCGTTTCAGGTTTTCAATATTGCATATTTTGTTCCAAGTTATCTCGGTCGGCCCTCATAACGTTTACGTTTAATATTAAAAAGGTTTTTCTAAATATTCAGTACCAATCTATTCAAATTAGGAATCATGTTTTTAATACGATAAATATCCTGTAATGTTAAAAACAGTAGTACAAACAGTACATTATGCAAGTATGACAAAAGTGAAATATACAGGGCGAGTCTGAAACCCTGTCACAAATTTTTAGAGGAGGTAGTATGGATGATTCTAAGCAAAAAAGTTCATCTGAACATGGGTTTGAATTTGAATAACAGAGATATGAACAGAAATAAAAAAGCCGCCACTAAGATCAACAAGTTAATAACTCGGGTTCTCTAACACCTAGGATAATGAAGTTTGGGGGACTGATAGGGTACATAAAACTGTGTATACAATTAAAATGTGATCGAATTCCAACAAGTAGTTTCCGAGTTACATAGTCTAATCTTACAGATTTATGAAATCTCTCCCAAATCTCACAAACTTCAAAATCTTAGAATCACTTGAAAATTCTGGGGATTTTTAAATCTCGTACATCATTTCGTTGAATGTCGGACCTCTCGCTCTGGACACTCTGCCATTTCTGTGCAAAATTCCTTCATAGAAACATCTACAGGGATGCAAGTAATATTTATAATTTATAATGACTTTATTATATTAGCATTAATTATAATTTTTCCGGTTCTTGCAATGCTGTTGCATAATAACCCGCGATTTGACCTTTTTGGTATTCCTGTAGATGGAATTTCGCGGGAGTGTCCATACTTTATCTATCTAGAACTTTAATTCAGGTGCTACCAAACTGCCACCTGGTGTCAAGCAGTGGCAGAGAGAAATGGTGTGTATAAAGATGTGTTGATGGGTTCTCCACAGGCCCTTTTGACTATACAAAATCTGCACAACACTGCATAATGTTTTGTGTGTTTTTAATTGTTGTCTGCCCAATTATTTTATTTTTCTGCCCATCTGATAACCATTTTCTGAAGAGAACACTGTGTTGCCTTGTTTATGTAGCTTTGATAAAGCCAGGAATGGTGAAACTAGCTATAGTCAGGGGCATGAGAGTTGGCCACTTCGTAGGAGAAAAAAATGAGGATTTACACATGCTAAGATAAGCGTTTCACACGTCGGTTTAAAATACTGGGCTCTTTTACCTTCGGAAAACCGTGAGCTTACCTCCTACCCTCAGTTCCGGAAAATACTACGCAGTTTCTGCTTTTGTCATATATCACTAAAATCGAAGTCTGCTAGTACACTGTTATTGCTTAGGGACGCCTAATTTGACATTTTTCTTATAAATACTTTTGCTCGTGGATGAGACCCTTGTATTTAATTACATTCTCTTTGATTACTTTTTAGTCTTTCCAGCTATCGGTTCTCATGATTATCTTAACAATTTACTAGCTATTTTATATACCTATGATTGATTAACTGATTTTTTATGGTTTAATTGTACGTCCCATCTGATTTGTTTAAGTTTGTTAAAGTTTTTTTGCAATTTTTGTTTTGTTTTTATTTATTGTTTTACTAACCACTTTGTTAATTTATTATTTACTTTGTGCCCACTTGGCCTAACTCGTCGGTTTTTTTCATACTGGCCTCATTGGACACTATTATCAATTTTTGTAACTTCTTCTAGCCCGTTATTATTGTTTATTTAAATAAATATTGTAAATTTATTGTATTGTAAAAAAGTACAGATAACTTCATTACACTTTGCGATTGTTATGCGTCACGTGATTTTTGTTGCCATTTTACTAATTTAGTTGTTGGTTAACGTTTATCCACGGTCTACAGATATTCATATATTACTACCAACTAATTTGTACTTGTATTTTGTTATATTGTCGTGCCCGCTGGGACCTAACTCGTCAGTCAGTCCATTCTAGTCCCAGCTGGGCGTATTTGTAACTTAACTTGATTAAATAAATTAAATAAATAAATTAAAAATTAAATAAAATAAGGGAGTGAAGAGTATTGGTCCTCTTCCCCTACCCACATCCCCAAGTTGAAAAGTTAAAAAATTAATTTAGGCCGGTAGGGGGAGTAGAACTTCTTGAATAATGTTTTTTATTCGACGAAGTGGTCAACTCTCATGCCCCTGACTATAAAAACTTTATTCTCTCTATTTTGAATTATAAAGCATCTACCAATTTCAAAGTAGATTTAGTACATCATACGATTTGAAAATATCATTTATGAATTTATTGCATAGCAGGCATTGGATTTAATCCAAGGTATGTACTTTTACAACCATCATTTAACTTTTATTGTTTTAAATTAAACTGAATGAGCATTTGAGACTGGATCCCTGTGGCAGTGGACACATTTTTTGTTTTACATACAATAGGTCTAATACCTACTGGAATTATCCTTTACAGTAATGACAAATTGCAGATATTGTGAAATGCTCTTCATCAATGCCTGGTAGCAGGATTCTGGTATGCCTCCTTCGAAGCTTTGGCCAGTTGATGCTTAAAATGCGTTCATACTCGAAGTTCTGATTCATCCAAGAGGTATTTTATTGGGTTGAGACCTTTCACTGAACTGCTGCTTAGCATAAGAAACATAATTTTCTAGGTTTCCAAGTAATCATAATCAATTTATCAAGACCAGACAGAAACTAGATCTTACCATGATACTGTCAGTGCCAAATTTCATTGTTGGAATAACACACTCCAGTTCTCTACCTTACATCATAGATACGCCCATGAATAGCCATTTGACTGCATAAGGGTGTAGCATGAATTGTCACATCACCTCTTTCCAGCATTGCATTGGCCAACGAAGTCTTTTCTTATACCTGGCAAGATGACCTTTGTAACCTGGAGCATGGACCTCCCAATGAATGATCATTATACTGACAGTTTTCCCTGCTGCTTGGTTTGGTAATCTGCTTTTGATAGACCAGCCTGATTAAAATCTTGGTTTCTGTTGTTCAGACTGTGCTCTTCTGTACCATGTCTACCCTCATGTTTCTGTTCCGTTAGCTTTCTACTTATACAACCCCTGGTAAAAATTATTTGACATTGACAGGCCACTGACAAATGTTTAACTTTAAAAGTCAAATAGATCGGCCTCGGTGGCTCAGTGGTTGCATGATCGCCTCTGATGCCCGAGGATGTGGGTTCGACCCCGGCCGAGGACGACGAGGATTTTTTCAGGGGGGAATCCTGAGATCACGCATTTGCCGGCTGCATGTTAAAGAACCTTTGCGAGGCAAAATTTGCGGCCCCTATAACACCATCCTGAAATGACCATGGCAGTTGAAAAGGACGTTAATACCAAACAAACCAAACCAAACCAAACCAAAAGTCAAATAGACAGTTCACCGAGTTTTAGAACAAAGGACAAAAATAATCTATTATAAAACTGTTACTGCACTCTATAATGTGAAAATGCTAACACTGTTGAGGCATTTTTGGTTGTAAAAAAAAATTACGTCCTGAAACCCTCCATGGAAAAAAGTATGACATTTTATTTTGATATTTTGTTGGTCCTCCTTTTGAATGAATTACTTCTACAATATGTAGGATCAATTTTTTCAACATAATTTGTTACAATGTGACAATTCTGATTTATTTCTTGAAGTATTAATTTTAACTAATGATTTCAATTTGTTCCACAAATTTTCAGTTGGACTTAAGTATGGACTGTTCACTGGCCATTGAAGTGTTTTGACATGTGGGTTGAGCCATTCTTTTATTTTCTTTGCTCTATGGCAAGAAGCGTTAACGTGTTGGAAGATGACATTGTCATCACTAAAATTATCTTCGATGGTGGGAAATAGACAAAAATCTAAAATATCTGCCTCATCAAACTTTCTCCATGTGTATGTGACAATTGTTCTGGAACAACCAAGAATTTACATTTCGATGTAACACATGCATGTACACTGGTGGCCCAAAGTTTGGACCAACCAGCAAAATCAAGAAAAAATGAATTTATACCAAAAATATTTTACACCTACAACTTTAAGTAAACATGAAACAATATTCAGGGAAGAAACAAATTTATTTCTGCGTCGTTGCTTTTTTATTACCTTAAATCAAAATAAGACTGGCCAAAAGTTTGGACCAACATCACAAACATGCAAATAATTTGCATATTACAAGTTATCGTGTTGTGTGGTGAGCACTAAAACCATCTTATGTATTGTACAATGTTAACTGAAAGCCAACGAGAGCGAATTAGAAATTTTAACAAGCAATTTACAAACTTCAAAAAAGTTGCTGAAATCTCCCGTGTGAGCTACAAATCTTTATCAGGATTGTTAAAAATGTTAATTGGAAAATAGGACGGAAATAGGACGACCTTGTGCACTGACGCGAAGAGACAAATCAAAAATTAAGAGACATGTTAGACATGATATTACATCTGGGCATGTAGTCAACACCACACAAGTCAAACTTAATTTGCAACTTGCTGCTTCAAGAAGAACAATTCGCAGCGAACTACGTGCTCAGAACTTTGCCTATGAAATTATACCCAAAAAGTTGCCACTAACACAGAAACACATTCAGGAGAGACAGGAGTTTGCTAAGACACTTCTGCGTGAAAACACAGACTTCCAATTGGTTGTGTTTTCTGATGAAAAACGAATCAGTTTGGATGGTCCTGATAATATAGCTTCTTATGAAGAGCATCGTGATAAAGAAACACTTGTTCCACTGCGAATTAAGCGGCAAATGGGTGGTAGTGGAGTGATGATTCTGGGTGCCATTGGAAGCAACGGAAAATTGAAGATTCACAGTATAGATGGACATTGCACAACAGCTCAGTATAAAGATGATCTTCATAATGTGTTCATCCCTTTGTGCAAAGTCTAGTTTAAGCAAAAACCATGGATTTAGCAGCAGGACAGTCCTGCAATCTATACTGCACGAGTTGTGAAAGCCTATTTTGAGAGCAATAACATTTCCACTTTTGCTTGGACTGCTCGAAATCGAGATCTCAATATTATTGAGAATGTGTAGCATCTCATGGAACAAAAAATTTACCAAAACATATAGTACAAATCTCGAGAACAACAAATAGCAGCCATTCAGAAAGCTGTTAAGCCAAATGTTATTAAAAGCTTATTTAATTCTATTTCAGGTCGTTTGTCAAATATTGTAGAGTCAAAATGATCTCAAATATCAAAATAATTCATTAGTTAATGATGTGATACTTTTTTCCCTTTGTTATACAAATGTGGTCCAAAGTTTTGGCCAGTCTTATTTTAATTTTAGGTAATAAGAAACCAACAACGCAGAAATAAATTTGTTTCTTCCCTGAATATTGTTTCATATTTACTTAGAGTTGTAGGTGTAAAATAGTTTTCGTATAAATTCAGTTTTTCTTGACATTGCTGGTTGGTCCAAACTTTTGGCCACCAGTGTAGCCAACACCATCAATGGTCATACATCCCCAGATTACTAGAATGACAGGAAACTTTGTTTGACTCAGCAAAAAGTCCTCGTCGAATTTTTCATCGACTCATCTCCATACGAACTTCTTTCCTTCATCGCTATAACAAAGGCAAATTTTACTTTCGTCGGAGAAAATTACTTTCTTCCAATCATCTAGAGTACACGATTGATGCTGTTTTGCCCACTGGAGTCTTTTTCTTCTGGAGTTTGATTTAACCGATACCACCACAGTCTTGTCATATACATTGACACGATGTTTTGTTAATTTCTTTGGATGCTGATTTTATGTTACTCTTGCGCAACTGCCACAGCACTCGATCTTGTTTTAGTTTTGACCCTTTTGGACGCCGAGCTCTTTTTACGTTTTCCAGTTTTTCTCCTCACAAAATTTTCTCCATGTATATGCAGTGACAGTTGTTCTGGAACAACCAAGAATTTTGCCCACTTCTTCTTGTGTTTTCCCATCTTGTCTTGTAATAAATCGATCATTTTTTTTGGAATTCTGTTAAATGTTCCTTTGAACGACCCATCCTTTATCGTTCACCAGTGGTTAAGAATGTGTATAATATGAAAGAACATTCACACCTTTCTTTGTGAAAGTAGGACCATCCACAAAAAATATTATTAATTAAAAAGGAAATTCTATGAAATTGCCCTTGTTTATTGATCAAATCCATCCAAAGTTAAAAATTGAAGAGAGCAAGTTTCACGATAATGTCAAATACTTTTTTTCCTCTGAGTGAACGATGTCAAACAGTTATTTCCATGGAGGGGGTTCGGGAAGAATTTTTTTCATTTTTATAACCAAAAAATTTATTTTTATTTTTTATAACAGTGTTAGTATTTTTCCCATTATACAGTGCAGTAACAGTTTTATAATAGACTAATTTTCTCCTTTGTTCTAAAACACTGAATTTTTTATTTCACTTTTAAAGTTAAACATTTGTCAGTGGCCTGTCCATGTCAAATACTTTTTACCAGGGGTTGTATCATTTGAGCAGGTTCATCTTGGTACTGCTAGGATGGTGGAATGTTTAGTTACGACAAATAACGTCTTCCATTATCATTACTGCACATTATGATATAAAGTATGGAACTGCACATTTTTAGATATCCAATTTCAAAAGATCATTCAGTGTAGTCCCAATATACACTATTGTATATTTCTGAAGAATGATTAAAAATTGCTAAAACACTTTTTGAGAATTTATGGATATATAAAGTCGAATAAACAAATATTTTTCATATACACATTAAGGTATTGAATTTGCTGCAATAGTTTGGGACAAGTTAACTTGGCTATGAAGTACAGGCAGCGATTATGCACAGCCAAAATTTAGTTCCTAGATTTTTATAATTTTATAAACAGTTTAGTTGCTTCATTCAACTTGTTAAAGGTTTGTCTTTGACGTGAGACTTGAATAGCGATGGTGTGGAAACCGAAGTGGTAGCCGTGATAAGGTATAATTCCAAAAAGGTTTATACAAATGCGTTATTATACATAAGGTTAGATAAAAATTAAAAAGTATGAAAACGCTTGGTAAGTGATGTATTAAGTTTGTAAAATAGAGTAAATAATAGTAATTTATTTATATAATTTAAAACAATATTAGGAACTCTTATTTCACCTGCATGTTTACAGGCCTTATTGCTGCTTGTACTTGCTCCTTTATAGTAAGGTTAACCCGTCTCGAATATAGAAAGTGATCAAAGACGTTGACCCTAATTTTAAATAATCAGTTGTAGCTTATTTAACATCCTAAATATGGACAAACCTTACATTTTAATTTATTGACAGATAATTGAAAACTATATAGATTCAAATATTTTTATTCTTGATCATCACTGATTTAGAGATAATTAATAATTTTTCTTGATAATAGTTTTTAGTCTGCATTGCATAAGTACATCATTTAAGCTGGTGTGATCTGAATGAGCCCTTGCAATCACTTAAATTTTATCTGGATATTTAGTGAAGTTGCCTTTGTTCACTTCTTTCCCTCCTGTCATAAAAAGAATTAATGTAAACATGATGACCATTTCAAATAGTGGTTTTAGAATGGAAAGCACTGTGGCTATATAAAACTCACAAGGAGAGGGCCCCAATGAACAATCGAGTTTTTTGATGCCCTTTGGTAGGATGGTAGTCTAATATGTCCTTTTCGTAAAACCAAGTCCGCAGCCTCCAACTTGGCCTTATTTTCGAAAAAATCCCTTTTAAAGTCTGTGTTATATAACTAGTGTAAACTGTACCTTGGCAATCATCACAACAGCGGCAGCCGAACAGGTAACGTCGTGGCGTACGAACCGTAAGATCTCGAGTTCGTATCCACTCGTGTTAGGCTTTGATTTTTTTTTTTCTTTTAATGTTTTGTAACTGTGCTATCGTCCACTTTTTAATATATTTTTCTTTTATAATATGCTGTTATGATGAAAAAAATATTTTTCACAAGTAAGAGCAATAAGGAACACATTTTCAACTAATTATGATAATATCTGTTATAAAAGTGTAAATAATTCATAAACATATATCGATTTTAAAGAAAAAACAAATTTTTTAATGTTTAACTTATCATTTCTTCTTATGTTCAGGTTTGATGTCTTTGCTTCTTGCCCATATTGGGCGCTATAATAAAATAACATAAAATAATCGTTTTAACAAATAATTTCGAAGTTGTAGAATATTTACAGTTAGACTTGTCGAATACAACGTCCTGGATGGTATTCTTGAAAAAAACATTTGAAACACAAATGTGTGCAACACCAAGAACATTGGATGAATGCAGAACTAATCTTGCAGTTGCAGTTTTCCTTTTTCATGAATTCCAGAAAAGAAATTTGATTTACATTCAAAAAATTTTCTTTTGTAGGCTTCAATTTGGCAGCATACCAGGCGTATCTGATATAAATACAATCAAATGTTACATATATTGCAAGAAATTATATTTTTTACAAAGAAATCTGTACACTATAATTACCGTAACATATTCGAATAATTGGAGCCTGTAATTGATCGTGAATGAGTGCGTGAATTTTTATGACATCTGCTCTCGATATAATTTCCTTGTTCGTTTCCAAAAGATATGAACAATTCTGCATACGGCGTATAAAATTTTTAATTTGACGATAAAAATAAACGTTACATGGTTGGCACAATGATGTATATTTCGGTCTTTAAAAGCAGCAGTATAAAAATTAAAACAAAAAAAAAAACCAAACAAACAAAAAAAAAAGTCAACGCGTGGACTCGAACCCACGATCTCGTGATTTGTTCGCCACGACGTTACCTGTTGTGATGATTGCCAAGGTACAGTTTACACTAGTTATATAACACAGACTTTAAAGGGGATTTTCTCGAAAATAAGGCCAAGTTGGAGGCTGCAGACTTGGTTTTACGAAAAGGACATATCAGACTACCATCCTACCAAAGGGCATCAAAAAACTCGATTGTTCGTTGGGGCCCTCTCCTTGTCAGATGTGAAATTGAAGTTTTATGAACTTTTATGATTTAATTTCCAAAGATTGCCCCATCCATTTTTGGAATTAAATGGCTTAGTTCATTGCTCATTACATTTATTAGAACTAAATTAAATATTTTTGAAACTGTAATTCCCCTTTCCCCATATATTAATTATTTATTTAATTTTGTAAAGACACCCAAATCGCCTAATACCAGCTACCGGGCCATTCTTCAAGAACTTATTGATGCTACTCCTGCTTCAGAGCTGTCACGACATAGTGATGATGATTTACTCACTTCTCAAGAACTAAAAGAGCTGAATGTTCCATTAGCAAAACGATTGTTTTCTCATTTGGTTAACACTTCAGAGACCGAAGATTCAGGCAATTCATGTGTTCCGATTGTTGAAGTTCCTTCAGGGTCTCTTGTAGGCAAGAAACCTAAAGAAGGAATTGCTGAAGATGAAAAAGTTTTGTTAAATGCTCCACTTAATAACTGTGAAGAAAAACGTAAACCAGTCCATAGACAGACCAAAAGGAAAATCAATAGCATGTTGCCATCTTTGGTAACTACCAATTTTCATGCCAGGTAAAATTTCACTTAATTTCTCTTATTAGCATTTGAAATGATCTTTTGTTTTTAATAGTTCTGTCATTAAGGACCATTCCCACCCAAAACCAATTTTTTTTCTAAATATTAAATAGCCAATTTTTGAGTTAACTACAAAAATATTAAAAATTCTGAAAACAAGTTAAAATTATGTAAAAACCAGGTTTACAGTCTGTTTCCTATTTTAGTGGACAGTTGATAAAACCTTTTAGAAACGCAAAACCCTGATATCTAACAATATATACGTCTTTAATACAATGTAAATGGTGCTTCTTTACATTTTCAATACTCTGAGAAAGAGCTTTTACATAACAAAAACATAAACTGTGATTCATGAGAATCTACTTGTTTCCTATTTAGTGGACAATATAAATAAAAGAAATGAAATAAACAATACTAATAGGAGAATTTATCCTTAGTATTTAGTGGACCCTCCATTCTGTATAATAAGTGTGAAAACACGATCCTTCATTGATTTAACAAGCTTTTGAAGGACTTCAGGATCTAAGTTATACCATGCTTCAACAATTGATTCTTTCAATGATGAAACACTGCTGTACTGACGTCCATCTTCGTAAACTTTACGCACAATGATACCCCATAAGTTCTCGATAGGGTTCATGTCCGGACTTCTCGGTGGCCAGACCATCATGTTGACATTTTTAGATTTCAGCCAGTTCTTTGTTGACATCGAACTGTGGCACGGGGCGTTGTCTTGCTGCAGAACCCAAGATGGTCCACAAATGTCTTGTCCATAAGGTAAGGCAGCTTCTTCAAGTAGCTCCTGATATTTCACAGAATTCATTCTAGTGGTAACGAATGCTAGAGGAGTAGTTCCATTAAAGCCAAAACCGCCCCATATCATTACTGAGCTGCCACCATGAACTCTTGTAGAAAATAACTGCTTCTCTTTGCGAATGTCATGCCAGTATGACTGCAACCCATCTGGACCATCCAGATTGAATTTTTTTTCATCTGTAAACAACACCTCCGTCCATTTGTCATCCCACGTCATATGTTCCTTTGCCCAGTGCAAACGTTGATTCTTATGCTCAGCAGTTAATGGAGGTTTGGCCTGTTTTTTTGTGTACGTCAAGTGTGGTGATGAAGACAAAATCTTCCACACAGTCTTGCGCTTTACTGGAAGTTGCAGATCAGCACATATTCGAGCACACGAGTGGCCAGTTTGAGTTGCTTCACGGATGATGTGTTGTTTGTCATGATTTGTCAACTTTGGCTTCGGACCACGTTTCTTCTGTGCCGATTTTGAACTGCCCACTGTCAGAAACCTACCAGTGGTACTCTTAGGTTTGTTCAGCAAAGCAGCAATTTCACGTATTGACTTTCCACTCTCTCGAAATGCCATGATTTTGCCTTTTTCAATATCAGACAGCTTTTCTCGACTTGCCATTATTGAAATAATCTGGAGTTCTCAATATGACTGCATATGAGCTTAAAACAATCAAAGAATGATATTCCTGCCTTCCTGAGAATTGTGTGCTGTTACCTTAACTCTTAAAATGGAACTGTCCACTAAATAGGAAACAAGTAATTTCGTATGCATCAAGTTTTCATAGCCTTATACAGGTATTGGACATTGAAACTGAAACACCTTCGCAAATAGCACTGGTTACCCCCAGGGCTGAATAGAACCTTCTGCTAGGTAATTAATCGTATGCATATCAATGAATCACGTGTCAGAGGTCTTGGTAGTCACTCCAGTAGAAAAGTTTGATAGTAAGCTTCAAATTGTCTGTGCAGAGCGCTATAATGGGAGACATATCCGACTTCAAAAGAGGGCAGACTGTTGGGGCGCGTCTAGCAGGTGCATCTGTGTCCAAAACTGCCACACTTTGTGATGTCTCACGTGCTACAGTATCCAGGGTGATGTGTGCATATGAACAGGAAGGACGAACCACGTCCAGGAGGAGCAACTGCAGGGGAAAACGGAAGTTGTCGGAAAGAGACGTCAGGACATTGACCAGGATTGTTGCACGAAAGCGGAAAACCACAGCAGCAGAAATCACCGCAGAAATGAATACACGCCTTCAGGAACCTGTGTGTACGAAGACAATCCGTTGTTACCTGCATAAATCCAACATCCATGGCAGGGTTGCTATACCGAAGCCTTTCATCAGTAGTACAAATGCCTCCAAGCGGGTTCAGTGGTGCCGGACGCATAAAACCTGGACGTTGGATGACCTCAAACGCGTCATATTCTCGGATGAGTCCAGCTACACTGTCTTCCAAACAACAGGGAGGGTATTCGTCTGGAGGAGCCCCTCTGATGCCTACAACCCAGACTGCTTGGCACCCACAGTCAAACATGGAGGTGGATCAGTAATGGTTTGGGGTGCAAACTGTGCAGGACCTCTACCGATCCTTCCCAAGACGTGTTGCTGCTGTGCTGGCTGCCCACGGTGCCTCAACACCTTATTAAATAAAGATTTTGGATTTCTACCAGGTGTTTCAGTTTCAATGTCCAATACCTGTAAGAACAAAATGCACTTTTTAATCTGTCAAAATGTAAAGAAGCACTATTTACATTGGTTTGAAGACTTATAAATTGTTAGTTATCAGAGTTTTGCGCTTCTAAAGGGTTTTATTAACTGTCCACTAAAATAGGAAACAGAAAATGGAATTGTCCACTAAAATAGGAAACAAACTGTATATGCGAATTCTGTAAATCCAAGGGACAGTCATATTGGATCGAAAAGTTTCGCTTTGCAACATCACAAATATGAACATTTATTATACATGTTCTGGCCCTCCGTGGCTTCTCTATGGTACATGAAAACGAGGTGCTCTAGAGAAACATTTGACACAACATCCGCTTGAGAAGCTAAGGGTGCGGCGCAATCAAAACCATTGATTTTTGGAACTTTGGAAGCCAGTTTTGAAGCATTAATTAATTTTTTGGAAAATTTTTTTTGGAAATGTGTTAAGTGGATTATAAACGTTTAGAATCTTAAAAAAAGAAAGTGGTTTTAGGTGGGAATTGTCCTTTAAGATAAAATGCAAACAAATGTGTGATTCTTGTCAACAGTGTTACGTTGGGTATGTTCTCATGCAATAAATTCCTTGTTTTTGGTATTGTTTGCAAAACTTTGAAAATGAAAGGAAAAATTCTGCAACCTGGGATTAAATCGGGGACCACAAGCATATGTCTTTTTGCTCTGACTAATGAGCTACTGCAGATAATTCTGGCTCAATTCCAGGTGGCAGAATTTTTCCTTTCATTTTCCACTCTTAAAAATTTCACAAAAATTCTGATTGTTTGATTAATGAATAATTTGGGATGAACATAAGCTATTGTAATCAAAAACAGATTGGTTGACAATAACTTTACTATTTTTCATCATTATTTCGAACAGCTGAGGTAGGTGAACCATTAAAAACCCCTCACAGACCATCTAATGATTTATTCTTTAATAACTTTCTGTTTAAATAAAATGTAACCAGATCTACCGAAAGGCCATTTATTGAGTGACTTAATTTTGACAAGGATACAGAAATGTAACAGGGTATAAGAATACTTCCTGTTACCATCATTGACAATGATAAAGATATACTGTGAACATTTCAATAGCTAGTTATTGTACTTACCTGATGAAGGGATGTTGAGACTAAGGGCTAAATTGTCACCAGATTACCCTTGAAGAAATAGTAGGTTACTCGTGAAGTAGAATTAGGCAAGGAAGAAGGTGATATCATAAATAACTACGGGATTAGAATTATCTCCAATTATATTAATTAAATAAGAAAAACGAACCATGGAAATGGCATGTTGCATTTAATTATGTAATCTTTTGAATTTAATGCCAAAAAGTTTATAATAATGGTAATTACATATTCAATTACAGTACATGGTCAAAAGCCTCCAGACATCTAATATTGAGGTTTCATGAGGCTTCAGCAATCTTTTTGCATTTAATGCAGCTATTCGCCTCTAGGTAAACTCTCTACTAAGTTTTGGTAAACTTCTAGGATATATATCCGTAGAATGTCAAACCGTGCATGAGTAGAAGGTGGTCGAGTAGGTCTGGCATGCAACCGATGTTTCCTGGAAGGCATAAAAATTATTCCATTGCACTTTCTCTCGAGCAACTCTGATCTTGATCTATGATAATTTTTCCACTCTAGTAAAATAGTTTTGGGTGGTGTACGCTACAAGCTTCACTTGACAACATTTCTAGATAAGCACCTTTTCCTACAAAATTCTTTTTAACTAAACAAATGGTTAATCTGAGTTGAACATAGGATGAAAGCTGTCTTCTCCGCATGCTGGAGACCATTGAACAACTACCATGTAATTTGGATAATCATTTTGGTTACCACATAGCCATCCTTCAGCAAGAATAGTAATTGGATAGGTGGTAACTGATATGCATATCCAAGTTTGATGTGGTTTCTTAGTATTTTCTGAGAATACGAGGGTTGGGGCAAAAGTCATGGTAACTATTTTTTTTCTTGAAGATACCAGTCCAGTTGGAAAATATGACATATACAGACGAAAGGACAAGGTGTTAACTACATGTGTGGACAATGAATAGCACTGAAATATCGTAACACACTAATTTATTACGGTAGTATACAGGGCAATATGGCCTTCTCGGTTGCTCATCACTGGTTGACACACGTCCTTGCTGAAACTTTCCTACCCACCGTGCTACTTTATGGTATGATAGGGCATTATTCCCAAGGGCTTCCACTAATTCACTGTGACACTCCATCGCATTTCTCCCTCTGAGAACGGCTATTTTGATGTAAGCGCGCTGCTCAACACTGGTTACTTCCATCTCGCATGACACTCACCGACTGACTGATTTCACAGCCCTCGCTGCACTACTACCAGCTATCACAGAGCCATCTGTTGTTCTGCATACACACTATGCCTGCAGAACTTCCACACGACACATATACGTTTGTGATCCGTTCACATATCTACAAGAAAAAAAATAGTTGCCATGACTTATGCCCCAACCCTTGTATAAAGGGTATTTTCCCCCTCTGTTTTCTTTTTTCCCATAGTATTTTGCCAGTTTGTTAAACCTGTCATCCCTAGATGTTGCCTCTCCTGCTTTTCACAGTGCAAATACAGGATCATATAAGACTTGCTTTTATTATTCATAAGAGTTATTATTATTGAATTTGGTGTTCTTCTTGGCCTGCAATCATTTTTAAATCTACAGCATTTTATATTTGATTGTAAAGTGCCATTTGTTTTTTTTTTCTTTCAGTGATCAAGCTTTTATTGCAAAGATTATCAATAAATTAGGTGGTTTTATTTTGAAACCTGAAGTGGATGAAACAACAACTCATGTAATTTGCGGTGAAAAGAGACGCACACTTAATATATTGTCAGCAATTACAAGAGGCTCTTGGCTTCTTGACAAGGAGTGGGTAAGAATTGGTTTACATTACAAACCTAACAGCATATTGATGCTATTTTTTATATTTCAGGGGCATTCCCAGGATTCTCTTATTAGGGGGTGGATGATCCCTATTATTCTCTCAAATTAAGATTATTTACCTGAAAAAAGTAAAGTTTGAAGGAACAAAACTAAGGCTTTTGGGGGTAAAAACCCTTAAGTTTTTCATTTAGTTATTTCTATGATTTTGTCTTGTATTGAAGAATATATAAGGTTAATAGATTTATTTCTTTTTAGCCATAGTTGATGAATCTCAGTGGTTGTTGTCCATGTTGTTACCTTGTAATCTATCAAATCACTGACATTTTCATCAATTTCCTCAGGCTTCCGTGTCCATCATAAACATTTCCATATAAGATTGATGTCTAATTTTCTATACTTGAAAATGCTGTCTGCTTATGTTGTGACATTTTCAAAACTTATTGTACTGTTTTTATGATAGTTGGTTTGATAAAATAAGATTTCCTACCACGTGGTTGTAAAGAAAAATGTTTGCACATGCATTTGGTAGTTGATGCTGTTTAGTGCACATGAGCTTAGTTTCAATGCTTGACATCAGTGAGTAATAACGTTTGTTGTAATGGGTGCTCACTACCTTTTGAGTATGTAAAAGCAGCAAAAGATATTGTGAAACCGTACAAGTACTCAAGCAGTGCATCCATAAAATCAAGTCTGAAGGAAGTTTTCTTCTGTATCATGACAACCAGGGTTTACGTTAATGCTAAGTTTAGCGTAAATTACGCTAATACTTATTAGTTAGATGCCATTTTCAAATTATTTAGCATCCAGGAAGACGCTAAAATTCATTTGGGTGGATTTCTTTACTTGTTTCTTTTGGAAATTGTCTTAAATCATTTTAATGATTTCATTAGCAAAAGTCTGACTGAAAGTTCATACTCTGTTTCAGTTTTTAAAAATAGTCACAAAGGAATGCTGTACCCTGAATTTGGGTTCAAATTAATAACTTTTAAGGAATTATATCCTGATTTTTGTGTTTTAATGAATATTTCATTATCATTTCCAATTACATCAGTTCATGTGAAAGAGGCTTTTCAATTCAAAATATGATTAAAAATCCCATTAGAAATAAAATGTGAGAGGAGACATTAGATAGATTGTTTTACAAAAATTAATTCAATTTACCCCCAATCAAATGATGAAATGTTTACAAAAGTTGTTAAAGTATTTAATGAGGAGTAAAAAATGATCGTATGTACAAATTCACTTATAAATAAATTTGCATAAATTTTTATCTGTAGACAACAAATTTAAAAAGAATAGCAATAAAATCATTTTGTGATCATACTCTTCGTTTTGTTAAATTTTTTTTCAAAGGGGATGCTAAATAAATACGAAGGGACTCAATAATTTAAAAGCATGGGGTCCTGGGGACTCAATAATTTTTTCCTAAAACAAACCCTGTGACAACACAAGATGTCGTCCTTGTCCAGAGAGGATGCAACCTGCATGGCGTTATCAATTTTTCCCAGAGACTTTTTCATATATCTGTCCGTTCAAGAATTGCTCTGCTTTACGACTTGCTTGTGAAATCCAGTGATGCCATTAGGCAAAATCAGCGTGGTGCAGCGCCACGCTGCCCCTTGGCGCTGCACAAACGCAAAAAACTGAAACCAATAAATGCCAACAATGTGCGGCTTAAGTATTCATTAGAGCTTATCATTGTGGCGTGAGTGATTTAAAGCCTCGTAATTAAACTGCTATGAACATTCATTTAAAATATTAACAAACTGCATCAGTTTAGTTGGTAGCCGTGACTAGCTGTTTATCACGTTATTCATTGTGCTTTTTTTTTTATCCTCTGCGTTGACAAGTCGAGCCTTTTGTATTCGTGTGTGATGGTTTCCTGTGGTCGCTTTACTGTCAAAACAAACAGCTTCGTCCGTGAGAAGTATTCCTCAATAAGCTTTCATGTTTAAATTAGCATTAATAAAATGTTGAAGGATAATACAGATCAACTGTATAAGGTATAAAGTTTAAAAATCTTAATGCAATCATTATGCGCAATTTTATCCTGCAGAAATAGTGGATAAATTGTTGAAAAATATACTTTAAAAACTATTGAAGACTGTACCACCAGATGTCTTTTCGTGGCATCACAAAGTAAGGAAGAGATTAGCCTAGAAGAAATTAGAAAGCCTTAACTTGCCCTAGTCGCATACAGATTCCGAAGTTAGCATTATGCCTTAAAAATATAAATGTAGGTCACTGAAATGCCCATGTACTTTTATTAACTTTAAAGCAAGAATTTAGCTGAATTCAGTGCCCCTTTCAGACATTCATTGCCCCATTGCCTTCGAGCGTGCCATGCTGCCCTTTGTTTCTGTAGCCATCACTGAAATCTGTAAACTTTTCCCTATGATATTGCAAGCCTATTCTTTTACTGGATCATGCTGCAACAAATATAATTGGCTATATTTATAATTAAATTCTTTGGAAAATAGGTATTTAATGCATTCCGATTTTCTTACAGCTTTACCGCTCTTTAGAAGCTGGAAAATGGGTAGATGAGGAACCATATGAGCTGTTTAAGTTTTTCCCTTCGGCAAAAGTAAGTGGAAGTTTATGATCGCATTTGTGATAATGAAAAACTGGAGCATTGAATTTTTTTTGTTTATCCTTTCAGAAAAGTCGTTCAGAACGCTTATCGGTGAAATCTTACAAGCAGGCTCTTTTTTCCAAAATGGGGGCAATGTTTGTTGCTGCCAAGGCAGATCCTCCAAAATCTAAATTAGAACAGCTCATATGCCTTGCTGGAGGAGAGGTAAGTTTTTGCATTTTTTGCTTAAAATATCAATGTATTTGTGTGTTTTCTAATTGTCAGCCATAGATGGGCTAAGATTACAACTACCGGTAATCATTGAGTCTAGTTCCCCACAAATATATTTGCTGACAATAAATAGACAACAAGATTGGAACCCAGTCCTCGTGGATAATTCCATCTTAAAATGCCATGAGTATAACTTGAAAATAATTCTGCAAATCTATTCAACATTTGTTTTCCAAATTAACAAGCTGAATACATATGCTTGACCAGATATGCAAGATAGTATAATAGCAATATTACGAGCGTTATATTATTTGCATGTGTAAGCAAGCCCAGGGATAATTTTTTATTAGATAACATAAAATAGCCAGAACAAATTTTCTTCATTAAATTTAATATTTTGCTATGAGGTTTTATGTGAATTCATAGTCTTATTAAATTTCAGGTAACTGATGAATTGTTTCAGGGTGTCTACAGGTCATGAAAGTCACGAAATTAGAAAATGGTCACGAAATTCACGAAAAAGTAGCGAAATTAGAAAATGGGTCACGAAAATTTCAAGTCGCAGAAATAAAATTTGGTCATGGAAAAAATCTGCTCACTCCAGTCTGGGAAAAATTCTTAAAAAGGTTTTTTTTTGACGTTAAAAATAATTAAATTAGGTCATGAAATTTTTTCAAGAGGTCCCCAAAAAGTCACTCAAAAGTCATTAAATTGACTTTCAGAAACTCTGTAGACACCCTGTGTTTACATTGACTACATGGGACTTGTAAATTATTATACAATATGTATGCAGAATGAGTGACAATTAAATTCGCCAATTTTGCTGTCTGGTCATTAAAGATAATTAAGTTTTTAAAAATTTGTATGTTTAATACAAGATGAGACTGGAAAGTTCGGGACAGGTATTTCAGAGATATTTTACTGTCCTTCAAAGTAAGCCCCCATGGCCACAATACACTTTTGACATCGTTTGTACAACTATTGCATGGAGTATGAAAAATCCTCTTTCGATACTGCTTGAAGTTCCCTCGTCACAGCTGTTCTGGAACTTCGAGAAATCTGTGTTCTTTCATTGTTGATTTCAAACGAGAAAACTGGAAGAAGTTCAGCAGTGACGGGTCTGGAGAATATGGAGGGTGGTAAAGTTCTGGAATCTATTTTCACACGAGGAACTGCTTCACCTTTGTAGCGATGTGCAGCCTCGCATTATCATGCAGAAGACACCAGGATCCAGTTTCAGGAAACTGTCCAGACCTGACGAATGTTCTTCCATAGGTGCGATTGACTGTTTGGCCCTGCAGAACAAATTCTTATGGATTATGCCAACACCACCTAAAGATAAGGCCTGGATGCTGCAACGTCATTACATTGTTACAATGCGCCCAGGAGTGCCCATGAGGAAAGACGGCCCTGTTGTATTCATCTCATGCAATGCTGGAAAAATAAGTTTGCAATAAAATTATTCACAAAATGTGATTTAATAAGTATCATACTGGCTTCAATACCTTGTCAATGTAATTCTGCATTTTTGACTGAAAACTTATAGAACACGTATTTAACATAATTCAGGGTATATCAAGTCTTCATCCGATTTCAAAATACCATACCCCCACAACCATTAATCACAGGTAAACTATCTGTATTCCATTGGGAAGAGATCATTGAGATTTATTTCACTGGTGCTAGAGGTCTTCTGGGTGTGTTTGAAAGGTGTAGTGAGCTTCCATCAGTTTATGTCAAGATGGCAACCCCACAGCAAGTTGTTGCAAAATGGCTCCTCCTGCAATTACAGGCTGACAGTGATTTGTTTCAACAAAATGGAGCATGCAACGCTGGCACTTGAAGTCAGAAGATTCCTTAAATAAAGAGCTTCCTAATCGTTGGATGCACAGTTCAAGAGTTGGCATTTCAATCTTGACCATTTCGTTCCTCCGACCTGACTGTTTGGTAATTTTTTTTTTTTTTTTTTTTTCCTTTTTGGGGGCGAGGTTCTGTTTATGTGCCTTCCCTTGTCAGCAAATCTGGACGAGTTAAAAACTCGAATCACTGTCACCATGCTTCAGCAAGTATGGGATGAATTTGAGTACTGACTGGCTGTGATCATATTGAATACTAATAAGCTACAATGTCAAAACTTGAGTATATTCATTCTGGAACAGACCAACCTTATATGAAATAAATTTACTATATTTTTCAAGCTACATTTTCCTGCTTTATTTTTTGAATTTAAATTTTATTTTTAAAATAGATTGTGAAATATATGCGGGGAGCAAAAATTTGTATTGGAACATTATCCAAAACTCCAGCTGTCACATCAGTCACTGAGAAATGGATTTTGGGTAAGACATTTATGAAAATAGACAAATTGTAAAATTACTTTCTGGGATTTGCATAGATAGATAATAATTGGTTTGTTTTTTTTTTTGTTTGTTTGTTTGTTTTTGTTTGTTTAAATATAGATTGCATAGAAGTCAGTAAAGTGCTACCTTTTGATAACTACTTGATTCTACAGGTTACAACCACAAAATAGCTTTTTAATAATACAAATTAAATTTTCCACTCATTCCATTAGAGTATATTTTCCATAAACATTTGCTAATTTTAAAAATAGCCATGAATTGCTCACATCAAAGAGAATAATATTGACAAGTTCAGGATGAATTCTTTAAAGAAGCTTTATCTAAATTGTATTATAGATTTTTAAAATATTTCAAGCATTGATTTATAAATCATGTTTTTTTTATAAACATTTTTATGCAACAACACTTATGTAAAAAAGGCAGTATGTTATTATTTTGTTTGCAAGTACAAAAGTATAGTTTTGTATATATTTTTTGAAGAAAAGTATATATATATATATGTATATAGACCATGTAAAATATCAAAAATTAAAATTGAAAGTGCGAAAACATGAACTTATTTTGAAGTTTCATTAAAATTTTTATCTGACATGGTTATGTAAATAAACATTTGATTCACAGCCTTTTAATGAAATTAAACACTGGGTGGCAGCACCCTATATATAATCTGTTGGGTAATTTATTTTCTATTTATTTGTATTATTTAATTTACAGATACCTTTTATGTGTAAAAAAACAAAATATTTATTTTTAAAAATAAAACTATTGTTAAATCCTTAATAGCAATAATTTTTTAATGATAATTGAAACTTCAATTTGAGGTTTAAGCAAAACCAATCTATGATAAGACAAAGGGTTTTCTGAACGAAATTCACAACAAAATAACGAGGATGGAGGTTTGTGAAGATAAATGGAGATGAGAAGAAAGAAAATAAGAGTTGATGCTCTTTGTGTGGCTCCTTGATCAAACGGATAAATAAGGCAAACTTGTTATTCAGGGAGTGTTACGTCAAGGACGATTGCGCATGCGCCTTGAGAGCGCTGTTTTTAAAGGGTTGATATGTGGAGGAAAGGTTTTGAGTCTTGATCATTTCGCCCTCGAAGTGGGTCGTCGGTCTGTGCGCGTGCGATGTTGACCACCGAAAGGTCTGCAACGATTTGGGTCACCGCGATGTTGGTGATGGTGGTGCAGGGACAGAGAGGAGGAGGAGGCGGCGGCGGTGTCGTCAACTGCCCAGATCGTTGCCTTTGCTTCCGTACGACCGTCCGATGCATGTTCCTTCAATTGGAGCACGTGCCGCGAGTTCCACCCGAGACAACCATCCTGTGAGTATTAAGAGAAAATTGCTGCGCTCGTTTTTCTAATCTCATCACTCATTTCAGACGGGTTATTTCAGAATGACATTTCATGAAAGCCTGGTGGGTGGGTGGGTTGGTTGGTTGGTAGTAGTGGGCGGTGAAATTTTATTTTATTTTTTATTTTATTTAGCGATTTTTTATTTATGTATTTTTGAAGAACCTTTTTATTATTGACCTGCTTTGAAGTTTATAAAACCTTTTCCTATATTCACTTGAGCGATTGTATCAAAGTAGATGGAAATATATTTAATTATATTTTAATAACATCAGATGGCAAATTTTAATTGAACTGCTGAAGGGTTGAAGAGGAGGGGTTAGTCCTGCCGACTGCAAAATATATTAACACCAGTGACCATAGCCCGAAGCCGACACCAGAGTTCAAAACTTACGCTACTTGTTTATGTACGAGTGAACTTTGACCTCGATGCTCTCTCGTCGTTTCGTCGCAGAATGTTTTGTTTGCTTTAAAATTCCACCCTCGTAATTCCTAACCATTTACACTTCCCTAAAACACAGTTTGATTGACCGGGTAATGTTAAATTTTAATGGTGATGATTAACTAAAATAATTTGACTTCGAAATAATAATAAGCATTTTTGGTCGCTATTAGAAATTATAAGTTTATTACATTGCCTTATAAGTAAAATTAGCGTTGATGTGTGTTTGCTTTTAATGTCAATATTTTACTGTTTTAAAAGTGTACCATTTTGTTTTGAAAACTGGTTACTGGAAGGTTAGAATATTACGTAGAATGTCGTCACATCGATCCATCAAGAGCGTGGGAAAAAGGAACGTGACGCCCTGGCGATAACTGCAAATTTGATTCTATTTGATAACTACAAGAGGTGATTTTTTTTTGTAGTTGATAAATCACACGATACCTTGGATTCCAATAGATCGGTTCCCGATTAGGCCAATAAGTCTTGATCCAGATCTTATTGATTCACTTGTGTTTATTTTATTTTTTTTTTCACGAAGGACAGACGGAAATGGCTTAGTTGTCATTTATTATTATTATTATTATTATTATTATTATTATTGTCTGATCTCTAATGTTAACAGCGAGTGCATCTTCCTAGTAAGCTGCATCTCTCTCTAACAACCTTGAGCTGCAACTATTTAAAATTGTATTGTAAGAAATGTAAAAAATTTCAGTTGTAAAAGAATACTGAAGATGTCCGAAAGGACGAAAGTCAATTTTATTATGTGAATAAAATATCTATACTGTAAAATGGACGTTAGTAAATAACTAAAATTACAAGACTGTTATATATTTCATCATATTATAAAATTTGCTATTAAAGTCGTGCTTCTCTGATGATAATAATTTGTTTTAAAATTATATATGATCATATGTAGGGTATAGAAGATAATACTAGATTATTGAGGATGCTAATGCTTGAGTTATGAATTATTTAATAGTAGCATCTTTTAGAATTAAAAAGTTAAAATAGGAATTATTGATATTTTATTCTAAACCTATTTAAATTGTTAATCGTCTAGAGGAGGTGACCGCAATTAGTGTGCTTCTATTATAATAATAAAAAGATATAACCCAACATTGTATTGATCGCTTGCCTAACAATTGCGATTTATATAAGGTGGGGAGTTATATATAAACAATGAATCGAAAAATGGTTTGTTTGCAGTTGTTTCTTGTATCATTTTTTTTACGTGTTCAGTTTTCTTTTACTATTTACTATTCGTTTATTATTTTATTATTCATTTTATGCAGTAAGGCTCGATAAAATAAGGTTGCCTTTAAAGTATGCGTCGAATGTAATTTTTTGGTATTTTTCGCCGTTGTAAACGTGCGTCATTTTCCTACCTCCCATTTCTTGCCAACTGTTTTGCCCCCAAACCTTCACTTAACCTATTTTATTTTTTTTCTCACCTCCCCTCCTGTTCATTCTCTCTGTTGGTAGAAAGAAAAGATAATTAAGTTTGGTTGTGATTTTTTTCCCTTCCTCCCTTTCCTTGTTCCCTTCTTAATCCCTCCCTTGTCAGAAACTGGGAGAGATAAAGAGCTGCAATGGCCCCCAGCTATTTTATCTTCTCCTTTGGAATCTAGTGTTTCTGCCTCGAGTGGAGGTCGCCTTTTAGGAACCAGGGTGTTATTAAAAAAAAATAAAAATAAAAAATGTTTACACAAAAGGGTTTGTTATCACGAGAAATAATAATCCATATACACAATTCTTCTTTATTGCTTTATTAAAAATATAATAGTTCTTGTAAATTATGGCTTTCACGATTTACAATCGTCGGGAATTCGGGTGGATAAAGATCAACAAGCGCGGTGTTTCCTGACTTGTAAATGAATTCACCTCTAGAATTTGCGTAAATGATTCAACCCATTCCATGTCTAAAGAAATAAATTATTCTCCCCTATTGAGTAGTTGCTTTGAGAATTGTTGTTATGAAATGTAGAAATTCCCGGGGCTGCTAAGAAATATTTTCGAAAGTTTAAAGAATAAAAAATATTTAAAATGAGTTTTCAAGCAAATTTAATTTTTTAACAGAAAAATTTACTTCTATTTAGACAGTACTAATTCTTAAAATTTTAATCCATTTGATTTTGTTTTCTGCTGAATGATGGTTACAAGGTAGCCGAAATGTACATACAATAAATAAAAAATAGATGTGGAGAAGAGATCATTCGTCGTTAATCAATTGAAGACTTAAGAACAGGGTTCAACGAATTTTTGGAAAAATTAAGTTGATCGTTATTTATATGTCGCCTAAAAAATAAAAGATTTTGTATAAAGAGAACGAATATAGTCGTTACAGTTTTAATTTCTATATATATATATATATATATACTTTTTTTTTTTTTTTTTAATTGAAAAGGCAAATTTTTTTAGATATTTTTAAAATCAATTTTTTATTATGATAAGCATGTTTTCCATCATTGTAGGCTGTGTCCCGAGAAAAAAATTATCGTGGGCGTGGAATATCTTTTAGTAATTTTTTAAAAATTTAATTGGGAAAATAAAAAATACTCGATTTTTTTTTTTTTTTTTTTTTTTAATTCTCGTCAAGTTTTATCACTCTACTACATCGTTTTCCCTCTCTTGCTAATTGCTCTCACTTGTTCCTCTTAAATGATGAAACGAATTATCTCAACTTGGCTTTTTCTTCTTTTCTCATATTCTTTCGAACAAAAATCTTTGGATTATTCTCTTCTTAGTGTGGTAATTTTTTCTTTCTCTTTTTAATGCTTTCAAACTCAGTCGAACTCTTGCGGAGGCCGCGGGGCCACGAAAACGGGAAGCGGGGTTAGGAGCAAAGAAATTCTCGGTCGAGACTGACTCATTCCGAGACGGTCACCAGTGGATGCTGGGAACCCACGCTGACTTTTCGAGTCTCCATATGTATGTAACTGATTGGAGCCAGGTCGAGGGGAGGGAGGGATGGGGGAAATATTTATACACCCTTAATAGAGAAGTGTCTAATCCATTCAAGTAGGAGTAAGAATTTAAAGAGCCCACTATGGGGTTTGTAAGAATTTTAAAACCTCCTTAATAGGGATCATTATTTATATTGCTCCTAGTGGCAGCTTGTTGTATTTAAGAATGGTCTTCGATTGAGGGTTAGAAATTTCAAGGGTGGTTTGCAAAAGCTTTAAATCAACAGTCCATTCAACGGGAATTTTCTTTGGAGTCTGTCTCATTAATATGGAAAGATCGTTTAGCTTTTAGGAATCTAGATTTTTATAATTCATTTATAGATATTAGCTTTGCATAGGGGAACTTTTTTAAGATTTGGAAATTATTCCTTATATATTTGAACCTTAACATGAATTGCCTCTCCAAATGACGTGAGGGGGAGTGAGATTTCCTCGTTGCACTCGGATTGAACGCAATCTATAATAAAACAAAATAAATGGTCAAAATAAGTATGTTTGGCAAATTTATTTAATAGTTAATCCATTCCTTTTAAGTTCGTTGAAATCTGAGGCTGCGCGTATCTCTGCAAACAAAATTTTGGCTTTTTAAAGTTCTGACTTTGGATTCTTAAAGATCATCAAAAAGTAGCATTTGAATGCCTGGAAGTCCGACTGTTTCTTAAGGATCCCTAAAATGGGGATCAAAGTATAAATTTTCTGAACATAAACAAATTTTGGTCCTTCGAGCCATCTTAAGCTGGGGGAAACTTAAGATATGAACTTTCATATTTGGGCCCCATTTTGGGGGAGTTCCTTAAGAGATAGAGGATCTCTCTTTTCAGACATTCCTATTCTACTTTTTGATGATCTTTAAGAATCCGAAGTCAGAATTTCAAAAATCCAAAAATCTTTGCGAACACACGCACAGGCATACAGACTTAGTAATGAACTTTTTCGTTGTTCTAGTTATGTTTTCGAAGTTAAGTTTTCGTTGTTCTAGTAATGTAAGCTCGCACATTCTCAACTGATTAATTTTATTCTTACTGAAGGTAGATTACTTTCAATGTAAGAATTTTATTTTAGTTCAGGATTTAGTGTATTTTAGTATACCAAGGCTCATACTAATTCAGGATTCGTTAAAACTTGCGGAAAATAAACATAAAATTTAACGAAATGTTAACGCACTAGCAGCATATACTTTCGGTATAATTTCTTATGCACATTCCGCGTTATCCGTCACTAAAGAGCTGGTTTTCCGGATCGCTACACTGTAAGCTCGCATCTTAAGCCCGAGTTCTATGTAGTAGCGGGTTTTAGATGTCAGCTTTGAGTGTAGCGATCCGGAAAACCACCTCTTTAGTGATGGATAACGCGGAATGTGCATAAGAAATTATACTGAAAGTATATGCTGCTAGTGCGTTAACATTTCGTTAAATTTTATGTTTATTTTCCGCAAGTTTTAACGAATCCTGAATTAGTATGAGCCTTGGTATACTAAAATACACATATACCGAATTATTTGATGGCCTAACGATTAGAGCTAAATTCTGTGTTCTGTAAACTGGAAATATATAAAATTAACTGCTGGTTAAAATTAAAAGAAATTTTGGAACTTCTTAAAACTGGGATAAGAGCAACTAACTGGCAGGGCGGTATTCGATTAATAAGTCTTTACTTTATATCGAAATCCCTTAAAAATGAGAATAATCCTGATTTATGAGCTTTTGACATAAGTTCAGTTGCGAAATTTCTGGAGACTCCTTTAGAATTAATATTAGATATTTATAAAGAAAAAAATGTTATAACGTTCTTAAACAGTTGAAGAATGACGACAAACCACAGCCAGATGGCAACTCAAAAATTAATTAAGAAAATTAGGAAAAAAAGTCGGCAAAGTTGACTTTTGAGTAACTGCGAGCACTGCGTGCACTGCAGAGAAGCATCCCTCAGAGACACCCAAATGAACAACTCATTCATAGCAACTGTTTCGTATCCGCCCTGCAGTGAAAAATCACTTAAAGACGCCACTGTTGACCCATAATTTCGCAGAATTTTACTCTGAAGTTATTACTTACTATTAGAAATTATAAAGTTTATTTATAATTAATAAATATTTAACAATAATCAGTTAATGTTATTGAAACGCTTAGTATAAGAATTTACAAAATTATTACTAATTAACAACTGATTTAAACATTTGATATATTAACAAATATTATTAAATTGCAAAAAAAAAGTTGAGTGGGTCTTGTATGATTTTATTTGCCTAAAGTGACGGTCCTTTAAAACCACACAAAAGAATTCCGTGTTTCCATGTTTGTAAGATTACCAACAATTAAAACGCTCTTTACTGATTCCTTAATCGTATAATTTCATACATTTAATACCAAATGAGTAAATAACCGAAATGTGTAAACACGGAGTTTCTTTGTGTGATTATAATTTTATTCCCATAAACGGCCATCATTTTACGCAAATAAATACTAAACACAAACAAACCATCTGGTAATAATAATAATAATAATAATAATAATAATAATAATAATAATAATAGGTAACAACAACAGGGAATAACCCACGAAATAAACTGGAAGGCCAAAGGCCCAAAATAATAATAATTACAAAGATAAAAATTCAACAATAATAATAATTCAGTTAAATTCAGTTCATGTACGGTGTTCACACAGCTAATTCAATCTTCATTCTAATGTCTGAGAGTGCACACAGATCTGAAGGTACATCAAAATTCGGGAATTTCCGCTTCAGTAACCGGAGAAAAACATTTTACACCCTATCCAGTTTACAAGACTGCATATTTGAACCCCCATTCTATAAAACAGAACAGTAGGACAAAATGGGTAAAACTAGACTCCGATAGAGCCGAACATATGTAGAAGGGCACCGAAAATCGGCTCGATTGCGCACTATGGTACCAAGAGCCCTGTAAGCCTTCAGACGAACAGTCAACATGGAAATTATAGGAAAGTGTGCTATCAACGGTTACGCCAAGATCACGGACACAGAGCTTGGCAACTTGCACATTTCCACAAACAGACTAGGAGAACTCGATAAAATTTGTTTTTTTGTCATTTTTGGTTGCATTAATTGCAAGATCATTCTGCTCACACCAATGACATATACTATAAATTTCCTGCTGAAGCAGGTGAGCATTAAGACAATTATAATGTTACCAAAAAGTTTCACACCATCTGCATACATCAATATATGGGAGTTTCTAATCACCTCGGGGAGGTCAGCAGTGAAGATAACAAATAATAAAGGCCCTAGGACAGAACCCTGTGGAACACCACAGTGAGGCCTATAGGGCAATGATGAATGATGTCGTATAGATACAACAAACTGTCGATCCAACAGGAAAGAGCGCATTATCCGAATGAGTTCATCAACAATACCATACGCACGCAATTTTTTAATTAGTAACTGATGATTGACTGAGTCGAACGCCTTTTGCATATCAAAGTAGAGCACGTCAAGTTACTGGCAGTGGTCAAGAGCATCATGAGCATGAGTGGTGAGAGATACAAGATTGCTCACAACGGAACGTCGGGGAATGAAACCATGTTAACACGCAGGAACATGAGGAAGGACATGTTGTAGAAGATATTTATGAATGATGTTGTCAAAGACTTTGGCAGTGGGTGGAAGGATAGAGATCGGCCTATAGCTAGCAATGTCAGTCCGTTTGGCAGAACCACCTTAAAGGCAGGAACCACAACCGCACTCTTCCTTATTTTAGGATAGTGGCCAACTTTTAGACACAAATTAAAGATGCGCCTAAGAGGAATAATTATGACATCTCGAAGGCCTTTGAGAATAAAGGAAGGAACCTCTGTCGAAGAATTGCAAGGCTTGGCCCGTAATCTATTAATGCCGTAGGCAACATCTCTATCAGTGAACTCCGTTAAGATGAGGTTATCAATAGGGGGACAATAGGTAGACAGTTCTCCGAGAATGTGTTGAAAGAAGTAGAGACAGTTTCACTGAAATGCTGGGCAAAATAGTTACTAATATCCAATCCATCAGTAATGGTAAGACCAGCAGAGGTGGTGATAGTAGTTATAGTACTGATCCTTTCTTTTGGAGTAGTAGTAAATCTGGTTATTTTTCTTATTACGGGAGTTATTCGTACATTCGCTACATGGTCTTACACTGCAAATATAAAAATAATTCTGTTAATGAATAGGTCATAGCGTAGCCACCGTATATGTAAACAGTAACAAAGACCCCAAGTATCAAATTTATTAAAGAAAAGCTGATGGATTATTTAAACACGATGCCTCAGATGTTAAAATGTTACAATGCAGATGTTAAATGCGTTTAAATAAATAATAAATGAAAATAGGAAAGAAAAGAAAATTCCCGTCTGAGATCACGACGCTCTGAGCAATTAAGTCATTGTTGACTGTAATGTAGGCTCGTGGCCTAATTTTTCATTTATCATATTCACCCGGATGTACGACAATAATGAAAATACGTAGTATAGATTTTATGGCCAACGCCATCACCAAATAATTAATTCGGTAAATTAATATTAGAAAATAAATTAAAAAAGACCCCTCTCCAAATACGAAAATAAAAACTCTAGTAAGTTCTGATAAAAAAAAACCCAGATATTTTTCAAATAATTCGATAAAATAATGTATAAATTATAAAAAATCAGATAAAAATTAAGGTTAATCTCTAGGATATGTCCTCATTTGCGCTATTACTCTAGGAGTTTTGACTGGTGGGGTTTTTGCAGGATCCTACTTCAAACAAATCACAATCAGACAGATCGCGACCTAGTATTACCTAAGATATACAGATCACGACAGTGTAAATACAGAATTCATTTATGTGATACAAGACCCACTCAACTTATTTTTTTTGCAATTTAGTAATCTTTTTTAATATATCAAATGTTTAAATCAGTTATTAATTAGTAATAATTTTGTAAATTCTTATACTTAGCGTTTCAATAAAATTAACTGATCATTGTTAAATATTTACGAATTAAAATAAATTTTATTAATTTCTAATAGTAATTAATAACTTCAGAGTAAAATGCTGCGAAATTATGGGTCAACAGTGGCGTCTTTAAGTGATGCTTCACTGCAGGGCGGATACGAAACGGTTGCTAGGAATGAGTTGTTCATTTGGGTGTCTCTGAGGGATGCTTCTCTGCAGTGCACGCAGTGCTCGCAGTTACTAAAAGTCAACTTTGCCAAAAAGTCTATTTAGCTAGACCGGTAGGCAGCTAAAGATCTCGGCATCTGTTCTTTATTTTTTTTTCTTCCCCATCACGACCAAACAAACCTTTCTCTATTTCTCCAATTCATGAAAATAAATCCATTCAATTAATTCACTGTATAAGTAGCCTGTTAATAATCTTGTTTCATCTTTCTATCTTATCCTTGGCGCTCTTTCTTTATATAAATACCGTCTGGTGAATGGAAAGTAAGAGAAAAGCGCTCTGAGATGTGATTTGAACGGGGATAATGATCCCTCCTCCTCATGGCGATAGAGACCCCGCGTGACCCCCACCTTCCGCTTATGTCGCCCGCACTGATGACGACAGTTCTTGTTATCGTTGTCTCCATCTGGGGCTCTGAGTTACGACGCCTTTTTTTCTTCCTTCTCCTCCTCTCCCTTTCCTCCAAGCAGAAAAAAAAAGTTCTCTTATCGCTGTGTTCCCCCACCTCTTCAATTTCTCCCCTTCCCCACGAAGTCGAAGAAGCAACAACAAAGAAATGTTTCAAGTTGGAACCTCAAAAGAACACGTCTACGTATTGTGTGTTAATCTCTCAAGTCGCTTCCTTTTCCTCCGAGAAGGGGGGAATAAATGGAAAAGAGAGAAAGAGAGGAGCCCCGGAGAAATGGTGTGTTTTGGTGGTGGTGCTGGTGGGAGATCACATATCCCATAAGTTGTCGGTGCCACGTAATTATTGCCAATGCTTACACGTGGTGGCTGGTTGTCACCGCATTGTCTCACGTGGTTACATAAATATTAGGGTGCTGGCTCAACCTCAAGTGCTTACTGGAATGGGACGGAGACTGACTACGTTTACTTGGTCACGTTAATGCTGTCGAAGGGGAATAGAAAGTAAATCCAGCGGAGAAAGACGAGCTTAAAGTTTGTTTCATTGAATGAGTCATGAGTTACTTTTTAATAGAAAAATTCTTATTCAATCCATTATCAATGACTATTCTAAGCTAGGTAATAACTACTGAGTTCAAATCACTTTTGCTGCTTAACTGCAATTTAACTTTTTATCGCTTTACCCTTGTATTGTTTGTAGCCTTCGTTTTTATCTAATAATTTTTATGTTGCTCTTGTATGTTAACAGTGATCAAAAATCAGGACATCTGCAATATTATTTCAACTAGTGTTCTAATTAAGCGAGAGACTAATCATCGCGTCCTTATTCATTCCTTCATTCAAGTCGGGTTATAGGAAGTTGTTCAGTAGAGTCCCAAATCAGAAAATGCAGACATTCAGTCCAGTCCTTCTAGCTGTAGTTAATACTGCGTACAGATAGCATGCTGACAGGTTAAAAAAAAGTTAATAATAATTGAATTGAGCAAATTCCATTAACATTAAAGTTAATTAATAAACAATCCCACCGGAATAGTAAACGCCAATTGAGCAAAATATCTATAGGGAGAAATATCAAAACATAAACATTGAATAGCCGCCATCTTTTGAGGGCATCGAGACCCATGGCTGCCATGGCTGTGAACGTATCCCATTGTTATACAATACATCCAAACACGCAACAACTCGTTACCATCGTTATACAGTAACAAGTCGGGTAAAAACGGCGCACTTCGATGAGTAGCAGCCAGGATTGCCTTCCTCTTGCCCTCAAAAATGGCAGCTGTACCCATCATTCAATGCGAAGATACTTTCCCCTATAAAGGAAAAAAACAAGAGGACTTGATGGGTAGTCATTGTTAGTTTGTGGAGTTTCTTAAAATAAATGTCCCGGGCGAGATTAAACTCTTAGATTAAGATAAATATTGGCCCCATTTCTTCTGTCGACTTGTACAAAGGAAGAAAGAAAGAAACAAAGAATGTGTCTTTCGTTGAATGAATTGCCACGATGACAGCAAAGGTGCTGGGCGATAGAATATTCCTTTAGGCGTTAATGGAAATTTTGCGTTAAATTTTGCAAATGATGGAAACGAGATCATTTATGATTATATTTTACGCATTTTTTAATAATGTTTTATTACATGCGCACACCCAGTTTATAAAAAAACAAAACACAAAAAAAAAAAACAAAAACTAATTTAATGACTGGATTTTGATATGCTAATTCAGAAAAGGTCCGTTTTCAGCTTTTAATTATAGTGCGTTATTGATTTGCGTGAATATATAATGTGAGATTATAAATTTTAATGACCATAATAATTGGAAAACCTGCTCACAGCTAAATAAATAAACTTTCAAAAATGACAATTTAATGATCTAGCTAGAAATTGCTGAGTTAATTTTTCAGAGAAAAATGATATTTTTATAATACAACAAGAGTGGTGGTCAGCTACTGTTGCACTGTTTGGAATACCAGTGGTCTATTTTAAATCTTACTGATATATAAAACCTAACTATATAATGTATATTTAACTTACGATCTGAGCGGTGGTCGCAAAAATGGTAATTATTATAGTGTTGATAGCGGGCGACCAGTGTCGACCAGTATAGTAGCTTACTGTTTTGCAACTACATTTTCAGACAAATATTGAAGCAGGATGCTCGAAATGACTAAAAATTGTACGTTGGAAGATTATATGATATAAATACCAGTTGAAAAATACCCTTTTACGAACACTGTGATAACAGCTTTAATGTTGCAAGCAAGTAGTTTGGAAAGCTCCGTATAAATTTATAACGAAGTTGATATAAACAAAATTCCAGGTGTAGGTAACCTAAAATTGTTTTTGATATTGTCACACAAGGTTTAGATACGGAGTATAATATTGCCGTTATAATTTTTCAGTTCTTAACAGTTATTAAAGTATTTATACACTAAATATAGAATTATTTTAGATTTTTTATATTAAATTTTATCTAATTTGATTTAGGAAGATAGAATTGTGGAATTCCTGAAATCCTTCGATAAAACTTTTTTTTTTCCTACTTTACTAATCTAATCTGTCAAGTTCTGTAGCCCAATTAATTTTAAAACCTTTGATCGTTACTTGATCCGATGTTCTTAAATCGGAAGGAGTTTCAAAAGAAAAAATTTTAACACGTGTAATACTTGAGTGTATACATAAATTAATAAAAAAAAATGATCCTTTCATCATTGTGATTAAAGAAAAAATTAATAATTAGAGGTTATTTTATTTTATTTTATTTTTTATTTTTACTTAGTTCTTTTTTTTTTTAAACGTCCATTCAGTTTTTTGGCATTTCATTTTAAGACTTTGTTTTTGGCGGTATTCTATTGCAGGCAGTCTTGTCGGATGATCCTAACATTGCCTTAACGGTCTTATATTTGGGTTGGCACAAGGTGTAGTTAAAAAGAAAGCTGAAAGCGAATTGGTAATTCTAGGTGGGGAGGTTTTATCACAGGTTCTCACAATCCATTTCCTACATGAAGGCGTCAGGTGTAGGTGTTCACTTCCTTTGTTATCGCTCCCTGAACGTTGACATGGATATTGTTTTGTTTTTTTTGTTGTTTGTTTGTTTTTTGCTCGTTTAATATATATTCTTTTTTAACATTCATTAATCTTAATATACCGGATGAAATGAGTCATGCGGTGGAGCCACAAGGTTGAGCAGGTGAATCGTCTTCCAACCAATGGACCAGCTAAACGATCCACCAACCGACCGACATACATTCAAACGTACATACAAACTACACTGACTTCTCCACTCGACCAATCCTGAGACAAATGCCAAGCAGTTTCAAGGCTGGGAAAAGACGAAAGTGCACACTCTCCTAACAGCTCTCTTCCATCCCCCTTTATTATTTTTTTTTTTTCCAAGGCAAACTCTTTAAAAAATTATTTAACTCCACCGGCGAAATTCAGGCCTTCACATGTTTCTTGAAAACAGCTCGTTTAACATTTACGTCTGTTTTCGATCGCATTTCAACACCATTTGTAAGCGTAGATTTTAATTTCTACCGGAATTCAAATCCCGTGCTTTTAATTCGTATTCTAGTGTTTTGCATTGCTGAAAGACGATTAAGATAGGTAGACCCAAGGAGTGAAATGTGTACATCTCCACAAGACCAAGCTATTGTTTTAACGATTATTGAATGTACGCACCTGGCCTCTAACTTGTTACTCTCAAGAAAATTTTCTAGCACGTGTGTTCATTAAATAAAAAGGAAAACGGGTCAGTTTTAAAGATGAGACAACTGTTTAGAACTAAATAATGCAATTTCTCTTAAAAATTAAGATTTGAAGTATTAACAGAAATTCACTTCCAGAGAAAATGTTGGTAATCGAATCCTCAAGAGAAAATGTTTATCCTCAAGGGCAATATCTAATCGAATGCTTTACAACCAACCATCATTTAGCTTGTTCTTCCACTTGCTATTTCCTCTAGATAATTTCTAACTTCATCTTTAATATGGTAAACATGACGTAATCGTGGAATATTTCCTCCCCCTCCCCCCCTTTCTTCATTTTGCGCCGTTCCTGTAATCAGATCTACGAGTCGAATTCTAGTCTTGCTTTGATTTCTTCGAACTTAAATCATGATTTTGGAAAAGAAAAAATTGGACCTGCCATATTAAAAATAAATAATGCAATTAGTTACTTAAACGACTTCACTTTTCTCTCCGAAGCAACTATAGCATTACAATGTTCAAGACGAACCTCGTCGTTAAAATTAATCAAAAAACGGTATTGGACGAACACTAGTGAAACTTTAAGGAGCGCTATTTAATTTGAACTGCTTTATGTGTAGTATTTTGAAAATGCAACCTCTACAAATGTGATGCCAATTTGAATTTAAGTTACATGAATATCATATAAGTGACCAGTTTTCATTCTTTTGTCGCACAAGGAATTAAGTTAAATTTTTTCAGAACGACGAAGAAAATTAACTTTCTCCAATTACACATGCCTTTAAACTCTACATAGAATAGTATAGAAATAGTAGTATGTCAAATACGGCCTTTGGCCAAATGTATAAGAATCCTTAGGTATCCTATAAGAATCCACGTTTTCAATTCATTTGTTAGTTTTGGAAGAAAAAAGAATAAAACTACAGATATGTTTATTCATTTTTATTATTTTTAATTAATAGTTTGTATGTACACCTGTAGATTTTATTACGGCAGCTATTTTCTTAGCATATTGTTTACTACATGTAGCTTCCGACACTTATAATTAGAAATTTCAGTCCATTCTTGGTGGAGCGCGCGTCCGTATCTTGCGCTGCAAAATATTTGGGATTCCCAAATATGCTCGTTTGGGTGACTGGGCAGATAGTATAACAAATCGTTCCTAGTTTTTTTTTTTGTTTTTTTTTTAAACCACTGCCTGACATGGGGCATTGTCTTCTTGAAATTTTACGTTCGCCAAGTTTGTGTCGGCATAAGCGATGGTTGCAGAATTAGTTTCCAGCGCACAGAAATGTATTTTTCGTTATCCATGTGATCTTCGCATACAAACATTTATCTCTTACTCGGTCATACAATCCTTTATTATGCTGCCTCCTCCGTGTTTTACCGTAATCGGAAGGGATCTTGCGATTGAGACAACGTGGATTGTTTTTAATCTAAAATTTGATTTAAAAAAATATATCAACGTTATTTTGTACACCTTACATTTTATATCAAATGAATGGAGTATATAATTGATATTAGAAAAACAACAGAAGGCTACATAATTCTAACCTCAAAGACTCGTTGAACCATACAACATTTGCCCAATTCTCCTCCGTGTAGTGTTGGTGCTTTAAAGTCCATTCGATGTGAGACATATGTTTTCAGAGCGTTACGCCTTCTTTCTGGCCTTGCAGCATTTCAGGCCTGCTTCTAAATGCTTTCTAGCGATTATAGTATTAATGGATCGACCGATTTCTTTAGATAGAGCAACAGCGAGCTCGAAAGAAGTTCTTAAAGGTTTGTGAGCGATTCTGGAATCAACTTTCGATCACTTTTTTTTTTTTTTTTTTTTTTTTTTTTGGGTTTTGTTTTTATTCACATGTTATCCGCTGTCCGCGAAACGTTTTATCGCATTTTGTACAGTGCAACGAGAACATTTGACTATTCAAGCCATTTCAACTTGAGACTCGCCTTGTTCAGCCGAATTTGCAAACGTTCACTTTCCCTAATTTCCCCTTGTTTTAGTAAAGGCATTTTCAGTAGATTCAAATAGCAACAACACTCGGACGCTTACTTGCACTACGAGAATTGGTAGCAAGCAGCGACTTTAATAAAAACAACAACAACAAAAAAAGTTTTATTTTTGCAGACCAGATACAGTGCCCCTTGTGGAGGTATTTTCTGTTTAAAATAATCATTTGTTGTTGCCGAGGAAACAATAACCCTCAATAAACAGGTTTAACAAAAGTAATAATAATATTAATACAAAATGTTTTAAGCTAATATTAAAGGTGCCTTCCCATAGCTCGCTTTTTGCGTGAAGCTTTTCGCTTTTAGCATTTTGCGTGTGATTTTTCAAGCTCAACCCATCCTAAACACCAAGCTGATATGCGCTAGTTGCGTGAAGCGCTTGGATTTTCAAGCTGCTTTTAGCTTCAAGCAGATAATACTTTTGGCCACGCTGTATAATGAACTTGAGTATATAACTTTAAAACTTCACTCTTATCTTCCGTAGTTTGTTTAATCCTTTCCTTGAGATCTTTGTTCATGCAAGACAATAAGTATGTGGAGTAGCCTCATGATAGCCCTTAGATTTATAAAGGAACAAATGCCCATTTTATTATCGTTGTATTTTTCACTTGAAAATCATTCGTCCTGAATATTTTAAAGCAATTGCCTTTTTATTCAAGGGAATATACGTGCGTTTCATTCTTAAGTGTCTCTACAAAGGGGCTTCATTTTCTATAAATTCTGAATGTATGTATGTTCTGTTCATCCCTTTTACTGCCTTTCCTTGTGAAGGCATCAACTTTCAGAGGGTGCAAAGTAAAAAGCACTCCTCGCCTGTGGATAAATTTACTGATAAACTCGTGGTTTGTTTTAGTTTCCCTGTTGACCCTTTGCTTTTGAGGAGCATGGGAACAAATGGATGGAGATATCCCTAATGCAAAGCGGAAGCAAACAAGGAAAAATAGAGTTCTACTTAAAAGTTTACACAATCGATTTTTGTAACAAAAATTACGCTCTTAAAAACGTTCGGCCCCACCGTATAACTTTTATCCTTTTCTTTGGCTATTTTGAACCAATATATCCAACTTATTATTAAAAATATTTTTTTTCAGCTGTTCACAGATGATTGCTTCTTTGGCTTTTCAATCATACAGTCAAATAGTACAATAAGTTGTTCTAGAAGTGTATAATATGTAATTAAGTCGAGATCCTGTTGGCTATTTTCATACGACCGCAATTTTCTAAGAAATATTTGTTATGAGAATTGTTTACAATACGATATACATAATAATTTGAATCAATAAATAATCCCGTCCTATGACATTCACTCTTTGTTGAAAGTGATTTCGGAAATTTTTTATATGTAACCGCAAGAGGGGATGAGGAAATCAACACCTGGTGGTTTGTATTTTGAATTTTGTAATCAATGAAGCAATTAAAAGATTCTAGACAAAATAAAAGAAAAAAATTGTTTTTGTAATGCAAGATTTGTTATAAGAATTTCGATTGCAGTGTGCGTTCTTGAGTTCTTGTTCATTTGTGGTCTTTAATCAAGAACCAATTACGAAACGACTTTCAGAAATAGTTTTTATGCTGTGTTGCAGTTTCCGTGAGCACTCGTTGTACATCAAAAAAACGTTTTATGCTGATGCTTACAGTATTCGATATTCCATGTCTAGGAAAGTTAGACTAAACATGTCTACTTAGCCAAAACGAAAGGCTATATGCAGTAGATGTCGACTTCCATTTATATAAGTAAACGCTTTAAAGAAAATATTTCGATGATGAACTCCTTTTTTTAAAACGATCAACTCTTTTCTTTATTTTTTTCCCCAATTAATTTTTAAGTGGTAATCGGTGATTTTTTTTATTTTTATTTTGAGGGTTGAGTTTATAGCATTTGCTATAGTGCCTGGCCACCTATTGCCTTCTTCAGTCTGTATGAAACAACGTGATTCCTAATTTGATCCACACAAAAAAAAATAACCAAAAAAAAAAAAATTGACGACCTAATTCAACTTTAGATAAAAGTCAGTTAATCGAAATTATCCCATTAAAGAGGAATTTAATTACAGAACTTCCAATAAAGTTTTGATTTGCTTACTCAGAATTCATATTGGATCTATTATCAGAATTCTTGGAAATTTTGTATTTTTATTGTAGAAGAATAGCATTATATTTTATTGGAAATTAGTTTCATGGAACAATCAAAACGAATGAAATACATGTAAGTGGAGTAAACAGTTCACTTGAGAAGTTATATATGAAAATGATAGGAATCGACAAAGCAACAATTCGCAAGTAAGCAAATGAAGATAGATAAACGTCATTTTTTGTCCCTCGAGATAATAAGTGATGCTATACTTTTTTTATAGAGGCTGTCATAAATTATTGATAGCCATTATTATTAAGAAACTTGGATTATCTTGCTTGTTACTCCCGTAACCACTCTCTGGTAGTCATTGCTCTTTACTTTATAATCAGGCTGATATAAGAAAAAAATTGGTTACATTTTTTTGAGTCATTTTACATTTTGACAAGAAGAAAAAGGTTGTCAGAATGTTCGCTAAGCGCTTGATTATATGGGGATAATCTTATGTGGTTCTAGTACAAAAAACAAAATTGTGACTGGGTCTTTTTACACTTTCAAACTGCTACCAGGGTATTCATAAATAAAGACACCAGTGATATTTACGTTTCGAAATATCATTTCCAGGGAGGAGGGTGTTGCTTTCTTTATGAATGAATTGATCTAGTATTGATTTACAATTCCAACGGCGTCACTGAACCACTGATTATAGAAAAAACCTGTTCTTCCATCCCCTTTCACCGTGTATCCTTCGTAGATCTTTCGTCCCTTTCACAAGCAGATTGACGATCCTTATCATGCCGAACAAGAGCTTGATTAAAACCAGAGAATCCGACTGTTTCTCAGTTGCCAAGTCAGTCAGAATAACTCGTTTGTATCTGAAAGATGAGGGATCCCCCTCTCCTACTCCATTCCAAGACTCATGAATGAAAATTATCCTTAAAGTAATTTGTATAGAAGTTTAATTTTCGCGTCTGTTATTGCACGACGAGGAAAATATTTTATCTTCGCTTAAAAGCCAACGGAGAAACAGATAAACCTCTGACAAATGACTTTATAAGAACTTCTAGATATATTTATTTTTTTTATAATTAGATAAGTTTCGTCTTCACTTTCTTTTCCCAACTAAAAAAATAACTCCTTAATGAATGGTTACTGACTCATTGTTTATTGACTAACACGAATTTAAACTAGTTCGACCGTTATATGTATATAGATGGCAGGAAATCCTGTCAGTGGGGCGCAAAGGGTTAAATTAACCAGTGTAGTCTTTTTTTGGACTATTTTTCTTTCACTTTTTTTTTTTTTTTTTTTTTTTTTTGTACATGTGGGGGGAGGGGTCGTAGACTTTGATCCGTAAAACCAAAAGTGGTTGTGCTTTAACATCCCCAAAATAAAGAGCTATTTGTCAGAAGAAAAGGAACGCTACAAATAAAAATTCGTTTGTTCATTCGTTTTCTGTTTTGGGGAAGGAAAGTAACTATAACAAAAAAAATTCAAATTAAAAAAAAAAAATAAAAAAAGACTTCTCCCGTTTGTTGCTTGCAGTGTAGCAATTTCTTTGTATGTGTGTGTGTGCATATTTATTTTGAGTTTTTTCTTTTTTAATTCATGCTTTTTATCCTCTAACTTGGGTTTGTTGTAAACCCGCCAACATCGTTTTGAGCGAATGGGAAAATTTAAAAAATAAAATAAATAAAAAGAGAAAGATAAAAAGTAAAAGCGGTGTCAGTGCCTCGTCTTCTGGTTCTTCCGTTCCTCTCTGTTAATGTTTAAAAAAAAAAAAAGATAATTTGAGAGTAGGAAGATGCTGCTTTTAATATTATGTTCATAGAGGGGGAACTCCAAAGAGGCGCCGGTCATAATTCTTTTGCACCTTGTTGAACATGTCGGGATGCTACCGTTGGAGCTTGAGAAGGAAACGTGGAAAAATATTAAAAACGGAATGATAAAAATATACGACTCGGTGGAAAAAAATGGAACAAATGTTGAAGTGTTTTCGAATGAAAAAAAAACTGCTTTGTTGATTTTCTGGCGGCTCTTTTCGAAATTTTTGGGGCGAGTCTTCAAAAAACGCAGCAAATATGAGAGTTAATTAAATTAATTTTTGGACGCATCTGCTTTTCTTTTATCATCGTACATTTATACATACAGTTTAAGACAAGTATTGTTATAGAGAAAATTTTCAATTCACTATGTTTTTATTGGTCGCTTTCGATGTTCCAAGTTGCTCTTCGGCCCATCTGGCGTTTTGGCCTGTCTGCGTAAACGGTTAATTTAAAAGTGCCTCAAGGCTTAAAGATGAAAAAAAATCTAATGTGAGAAAACTGTATTTTTGCAAAATAACATTTTTACACTTTTTAAATTCATGTTTCGCAAACAATTTAAGAAAAAATATATTGCGTTCTAGAAATATGTTAAACAGACTTCTTAGAAAGGTTTCAAGTACAATAAGAAGGTTTGACTCTGTCTTCAAGTTTCCCGGAAAAGAAAGTCTGTTGATGATCTCAACCATCGCACTTGTAATATGGAATATCATAGAATATAAATTCTGTTGGAATTTGCAGATATGAGATTATAAGATCATTTAAAGTCTGTGATTATCAGGAGTTAAATTTCTGCCTTTACGACTTTATTATTCCAGTGTTTGAGATCTTTTTACCCGTGTTCTATAGCTGCAGACGTGCAAAATCATTCTAAGAAACAACCCAAAGAACGTGTGCAATTGGGTTGAATATCTATTAGCAAACTAACTGTAAAAATAATTTTCTTTACTTTGGTAAAAATAATAACTTTTCGGCTAATTAGTTAGAAAAGCGCGGATTTTGCGTATTATTCATTCCTCAGGAGGATTGTTCTTGGGTTTTGGCACCAATTCTTTTATTAGGAGCTTTAGCAAAAAGTTACTTATAAGAATGCACGCTTGGTCTGTACGTTTATCTGGCCATCCGTCGTTTGCATGATAACTTGAAAACGGATTAACTTTTTCAAATTCTGTTTTCAGAAATTAATTATCTAAACAACCCTCGGGTTGCCTCCCAACAGGCCGAAGCCCAACACGGGGTTATCCTTTTTATAATAAAGGACAATCACAAGGATTGATGGAAATATGACCATCAAGGTCTTAGCTCGGCTGTATCAACTTTTCAGGATTTTTCGTGGACCCCTTCAAGTCGAATTCACGTGCTCAAACAGTGACCGTAAAGAACACCAAGATAATGCCATGTCATATAACAATCGATTCGTCAAGTTTGAATACACTGTTACTTTCTGTTTATCTTGTAAGAGATGGTGTTGTCATAATCCTAATAATAATAATTACGAATGTCTCGTAACCATCAAAGAAGAGAACTAAGATAGAGTGCGCATTCGCCTGTGCTTTGAGCGATTTTGGCTGCCGACATGAGGCGAAATAACCAACTGCGATTTGGGGTCGGATGGGAGCGAAGCAGCGCTGTTTACAATGTCGTTTAGCATTTTCAGGAATATAATTCTCCATAAAAGGAACTGTTGTTGCGAGCAGTGCTAAAGAAGATAGTGAGTGGCTTTATTTATTTATTTATTTATTTATTTATTTATTTATTTATTTACAATAACAGAACTATAAATTGGCAATAATCATAATACTACAATATAAATGAAAAATTCAAATAAGATAATAAATTCAGTAATTTTTGTATCAAAAAATAAAAAGGCACCCAAAAGGCCAGGGGGCCTGTCCAGGGGCATCCTTAAAAAAATTATAAAACAATCTAAAATTATATAAATTTGTATGGCATTAAACGGTAACGACAATATCAACAACATTAATAATAGTAATGATAATTATATATATAAAGATATAAATATAACTAAAAACATTACCAATATAACCAATAATAATAATAAAAACAGTAAAATAAACAGAAGACTGCGTAAATCGGTTTCATTTAAGAGTAAACAGAAGTTAAATTAGATGTAATTTGGCCCGAGCGAATGTTTCTAAGGAGATGACGCTTAAAAAATTGAAGAGTAGGTGCCTCCCGAAGTTCCACAGTTTATTTTGACCAACAGATAGCCCCGGAAATCGAAATTGATCTCCTTAGCCACTCTATAAAATGGGATTACTATTTTTTTCTCTCTTGTGAGATAGTGATGATATGGACTGGTTATCATAGGGGGATTTCTAATATTATATATGTTATGAGTGACTTTATATATAAATTGAGCTAGTTGAATAAAATAAAGATCATCAAATTTTAATAAGTTGAAGTTTTTAAATTCTGAACTAACGGAAGAAATAGCGGGCCTATTTAACAATATTCGTAAAAAACGTTTTTGAAGTTTAATTATAAGATTTTTATTTTTCTGTGTGGTCGATCCCCATAAACATTTTCCAAAGCATAAATTTGTATGAATTAAGGTAAAATATAAATTTAGTAAAATATTACGTGGAAGATGATCGACTCTATAAATAATGCCTAGAGAACGGGATAGTTTAGTAGCTAAATGTTTTATATGAAGGCTCCATGACAAATCGGGGATAAAATAAATTCCTAAATATTTATAGGAAGAGACTCTAGATAAAATTTTATTATTAACGCAAAGCTTAATTTTATTATAGTTAATCAGTTTATTACGCTGATGAAAGATCATGCAGTATGATTTGTTTAGGTTTAATGGAAGTTGATTTAATAATGACCAGTTATAGATTTTAATTAGTAAAGAGTTTACTATATTTTCAAGTTGTTCTTCGGAATTGACTGAGGCTATAAATGTAGTGTCATCAGCAAATAATATGCATTGTGTATTGCCAGCAATATTAGAAAGATCATTAACAAAGAAGGAGAACAATAGCGGTGATAGAATAGAGCCTTGTGGTACTCCCTGATTACTAATTAATTTAGGAGAAAGATTTGAATTGAGATAAAGGGAATAATGTCTATCTAAAAGAAAGGAAGCTATCCAATTCAATGACAGCCCCCTAATACCATACCACAAGTTTAATTTATTTAATAATAAAGTATGGGGAATCATAACAAATGCGTTTTTAAAATCAAGAAATAAAGTTAAAACCATTTTCTTTTGAACCATTTGTATATTAATATATTGGGATATTTCGTCAAGAGCAGTAGAGATGTTTTTCTTTGAGCAAAAAACGTGTTGTGCAGGGGAAATGAACTCATGGGAAAATATGAAGTGACTTAAGCGGATTAAGTAAAGTTTTTCAAATATCTTTGAAAAGAAAGGCAGAATAGACATGGATCTATAATTGTTGAAATCATTGGACTCTCCTTTTTTGAAAATTGGAATTACTTTTGCGTATTTTAATAGCTTAGGGAATTGTCCTTCACAGAGAGAGATATTAAAAAGAGTGCAAAGGGGATAAGATATACAGGGTGAATACAAAAGTCTGAACCCCCCCTTTTATTTTTTGAACCGAAGCAGATATGTCAATTTTGATGAATCCAATGAATAGGAAGTTGTGGGTGGCCTATCCCATGGTGCACTTTTCATCATCCCAAATATGCAAATTAGGACACATTCAAAATTTATCTCAAAAACCGTAAGGGATAGAGAAAAAACCCAATTGCAAACTTGTTCAGCATAAAAAAACAAACAAAACAAAAAAAAAATCATCCAAATCGGACCAACCAATCACCCACAATCAGAAGATCATGTTGACCATTTCCGAAACAGTGTAGCTTGCCATCCTGGAATTGTTCTGTCTTCTGTGTGCTGAAACATGCCTTTTATTTGCCTTTCCGCATGAAAGTGAATGTGAGTATGGTAATTTATGTTAAGTTTTTGATTTGCATGCTTTACATGGTGGAAATATCAACATTCAGTTTTCCTTGTGCAGTGTGACTGTTGTAAGCTACAAATAGTTCACCACGTGATTGTGGGTGATTGGTTGGTCCGATTTGGATGATTTTTTTTTGTTTTGTTTGTTTTTTTATGCTGAACAAGTTTGCAATTGGGTTTTTTTCTCTATCCCTTACGGTTTTTGAGATAAATTTTGAATGTGTCCTAATTTGCATATTTGGGATGATGAAAAGTGCACCATGGGATAGGCCACCCACAACTTCCTATTCATTGGATTCATCAAAATTGACATATCTGCTTCGGTTCAAAAAATAAAAGGGGGGTTCAGACTTTTGTATTCACCCTGTATAGGGAGCAATACTGATAATCACATCTTGCCGAAGACCATAAATATCCGTAGTTTTAGATTTTGAAAATTTGTTTATAACATCTTTGCTCGCTCTATCTTATTCTTCCTCTATGGTAACCATTAGAATTTAGCATGAATTTTCTTTGAGCACCGAGAGATGGCATTAATTTGGTAGCACTTTATGGCACTATTTTGGAGTGTACACAGCTACTGGAAGCGAGTGCCACTCGAATTTAGTGCATCATAATAAATTTTCTTTTGGTCCCGTGATTTTTTTCACGGGAGAAATACTTGTACATTAATAATTGTATTTCTGCTTCACAGCTAAAGCTCCTTCTTGAAAATTTACAAGATTTTATTACAATTGCGTTTACTAACTTCCTGCGATATCACTATGCGCATTGTGTTTGGAACGATTACCAGTTTAAACGCTCCTTTTTATTTATCTCGTTTTTGTTTTTTTGTTTTTTTTTGTTAAAAGAGAATATAAATATAGATCTGCTATGTCAGTTTTATCGAATTACTTTAACGCCAGA
>JAHWFO010100978.1:255951-266111 GCA_023313115.1 Rhysida immarginata | reverse complement strand
TATAAATACAAAATGTGTACAGACTGCTAAATATAAACTCTTTAGTTATTCGCTATTATAACTATTTTTTTATAGTTTCCTTTTTAGCTGAAAAAGTGAAAAAAATCAGTTCTCGAACTTGCTTTCAGCTGATCAAATAATCCCATTTATTATGAAAATTAAAACGTTAATGTGCTTCTTTTTTAACCTCCTTTATCTAATATACAAATAAAAGCTCGGTAGGCTAACCAGCATTAACCATCTTTACATTTCTTCTTAATAAGCTGAAAACTATCGTAAATTGTACCTATGCTAATTCAATCGTTGGGAAAAACATGGCCGACGGCCCGAGTTGTCGCCACTCTCCTTACAGGCACCCTAGCCAGAAAACAGTGCAACAATGGGGCTGAAGGCTATATGAGCAGGCTATTCTTGTATCATTGTAGGCTATGGTAAACAGCATCTTTATTTCAAAAAAAACCCAGCTTCTTCACTATTATCACAATCTGAAGAAGCCGGGTACAAAAGGCGAAACCGGTTGTTCATCTTAATCGTAAATTATGTATTGTAAACCATCCATCTCTTTCACTAAACGATACATCTCTCACAACTATATTCATTTTTGTTCTTAGGGCTTTCTTTTAGTTTTATAATCGCATTGAATATGAACACTTCTTTTATTTTTAACATTAATCAACAATCTAAAGTATGCGTGTATGCCTATACTCGTATCCACGGCCTTCTAAAAACTACCAGGCCTGAATAACGTATTGTTGCAGAACCTCCTAGAAAAAAAGCATGTGCACTGAAAATTCATACATTGTTACATGATCATAAGAAGTCATAATTTAGGGCTTATTCTTTGTTACGTATTTTCATTTTTTTAAATCATCTTTTCTGTATTTGTATTGAATAAAATAAAATGCATTCATGTATTCTTATGTTTTTCTATGAATATATGCATTGTTCACAACCCCCCCCCCCAATTTCAGAATAACGTACACCTCAGAATAACGTACAAATTTCCAGGTCCCTTGAAGTACGTCGTAACGGGGTTTTACTGTACAACAAATCCTTCCAATTTATTTAGGAGTTTTTGGTGGGAAACAGTGTCAAAGGCTCTCGAGATATCAACAAAAATGTGATCAATTTGGGTAGTTTGCTCAATCGCTTGATCAATTTTTACAAAGAAGGAAGCCAGGTTAGTTTCAGTGGAGTGCTTGTTTTTTATTGAAAGAAATACGATTAACAATGCCTTTTTTGATGATGTAACAATGTATGTGAATTTTCAGTGCACAGGCTTTCTTTTTAGGTGTTGATTGTTGAAGCACTAAGATTGTGACGTTGAACTTACTTCTATAATAGCACCACCAGAACGATGTAACAATGTTTTTTTTTATCTTTTCCATGTTCAGGCCTGGTAGTTTCTAAGAGGCCGTGCTCGTATCATATTCACAGAACTTCTCATTCATTAAATCAGGAATTTACGTAAGGATATATGTAATTATTTAAAATAATATATTTGATTTAATAATATTAGCTTCTTAATTTATTAGTATTCCAAAACATTGAGAAAGAAATTTATTGAAAATTTTAGTGAGCATCTCTTACACGTTACTAACTTTCTTCAATGAATTACGGAAAAAAAAGAAGAAAAAAAACAGAAATCAGTCGCCTGGCAAATTTATTTCAATGGCAAAGATTCAAGAGTCGACATTCCATTCTCTGCGGTTTGTCGTTCTTTCTTAAACCCTGACATTCCAAAATGTATATCAACAGATGGATAAGTACAGTAGCAGTTATGGGTCCGTGGAGAGATTGAGCATGTCGAAAAGACGTTATAACTTATCTCCATATAACATAACCTATTTCTTTGGGGGAGCGTGTGTCACGAACGAAGGAAGAAGTCCATGAAAGAAGTGTTGATCGCAACTATTTGCTGACAATGATAAAAAACGCGTTTGCGGCTCTAAGAATAACAACCGGGAGAAATGCTATCGGGCGGCCGGCCACTGCGAGGATCCCCCGAGTAAGAGAGAGAGATCGCCTGATTAGCAAGGGAGCGACAATTTTATTTTTATTTTTTTATTTTTAAAAGATAAAGAGAAGCGACCAAGGGATGAAAGAGCTGGCAGGAAAAAAAAATCTTCTTTTTATTATTATAGTTTTTTTGGTTTTTTTTTTTTAAAGGAAACAGTTCAATGGGGAGAATTGCGGCATCATCAAACAAAAATTATACTTAATATTAAAAAATTATATAATATTTTTTGTCTTCCAGTCAGTTCTGGTTTTCTTACAAACAATGCCGCCTTTCCTGCCTATTTATAGCTAATTCAGTATTAAAAATAAGAAAAGGGAGAGACAAGAATTGTACTTCCGTTTTCTTTTTGTTTCATGAACGACGTATCTAATTTTTTTTGAAGTTGTTTTGCGTACAAACGTTTCGATTTTATTTCCCTCAGTAAATTATTTAAAATTAAAAATCGAGACTTTTTTTATGCATATGTATGGAAATTACGGATTAAGCATATATTGCTGATAATCCAAAAGTTATGCAATTCTTCATATATTTGTCGGTTATAAAACTATTAAGCTTAAGAATGTTATCTAACAGAATAACAAGATGAAGTAGTGAAGGGAATATTATTTCGCGTTTATCTGTATAAACTTGCATTTTAAAGGATAATTCTTGATAAATATATAATTTAAAAGGTAACCCTTTGCTGGTTTCATACGTTAAGGAAACTATTAATGTAACAAGCAACAATTACGTACAACAACTCTGTAAATTTCCACCCTCAACTCGAAGACAAACATCCTCCGGTTTTGTGTTTTTTTGCATTGTTTTTGTAGCTTTCCCGAAGTATTTTGGTCACTGCTAACAAATCAGTTCGTGTGTTTTGTCTGTGTTCCTCAGACTCCTCTATGGGATTATTGAGATAGGTTTTCTTAAGAAATCTACAAAAGGAGAAAAAAAAGAATCAGTTTGCGTGATCGATCTTGGCGGCCTCTAGGCCTTCACCCCAACTGCCACCCCTTGCATTCTCTTCCAAAAGTCTGGATGAAGCTATTCAAATTTATTTCTTTTATTATAATATAAAACAGAATATATACTTCTTGCAAAGATTAAAAGTTGAATTTTGCATTTTTGGTTTTTAATGTATACTTTTCATCATTTAAAGACTTTGTTCTTAAACGATATAAGAAGAAACTCGTATGTCGAGATATTTACTTAAAAATATCATTACTGAATTTGCGAACTCGGTCGTTCTGTTGCCAATTTTTTCGAATTTTTTAATTTTGACTTCAGATTCGGATAGAGCATCAAAAAGTAAGTAAAAATTATTATAGGCACACATGTCCTATCTATTCGGGAACATGCTAATATGGCGGGCAATTTTTGATCAAAATTTTAAATCTCTGATATTATTACATATGTTGGTCAATCAAATGGTAAAGCTCTATATACAGGGTGAATACAAAAGTCTGAACCCCCCTTTTATTTTTTGAACCGAAGCAGATATGTCAATTTTGATGAATCCAATGAATAGGAAGTTGTGGGTGGCCTATCCATGGTGCACTTTTCATCACCCAAATATGCAAATTAGGACACATTCAAAATTTATTTCAAAAACCGTAAGGGATAGAGAAAAAAACCCAATTGCAAACTTGTTCAGCATAAAAAAACAAACAAAACAAAAAAAAATCATCCAAATCGGACCAACCAATCACCCACAATCACGTGGTGAACTGACGCCACAATCACCATAACACAGTTGGGCACGGAACCTAACTGACGCCAAAACATGCCTTTTATTTGCTTTTCCGCATGAAAGTGAATGATAGTATGGTAATTTATGTTAATTTTTTGATTTGCATGCTTTACATGGTGGAAATATCAACATTCAGTTTTCCTTGTGCAGTGTGACTGTTTGTAAGCTACAAACAGTTCACCACGTGATTGTGGGTGATTGGTTGGTCCGATTTGGATGATTTTTTTGGTTTTGTTTGTTTTTTTATGCTGAACAAGTTTGCAATTGTTTTTTTTTCTCTATCCCTTACGGTTTTTGAGATAAATTTTGAATGTGCCCTAATTTGCATATTTGGGATGATGAAAAGTCCACCGTGGGATAGGCCACTCACAACTTCCTATTCATTGGATTCATCAAAATTGGCATATCTGCTTCGGTTCAAAAAATAAAAGGGGGGTTCAGACTTTTGTATTCACCCTGTATATTAGTATGGACAATTGACGCCATTTTTGGCCTTTTTGGTAGGTTCACTCACTATAGACTGCTTATTAAAAACGAGTGATTTTCGAGAGCCTACGAAAAGGCCAGAAATGGCAAAAATGGCTTCAGTTGTCCATACTTGTATATCATCATCATCACGGTCAACCCTTTGCAATCCACTGCTGGATGAAGGTCTTCTCTAAACGCTTCCATTCTTCTGTTTGAAGCTTTGGATTTCCAGTTGACACCAGCCATCTTCCTTATTTCGTCGAGCCACCTTGCATGGGGTCGTCCTCTTGGGCTCTTTATACTTGTATATATAGAGCGTTAATCAAATGGTAATTCACGCTGTCATCTAGTGACTATTCCGGTCAATGAAATGACATTTGCGACATGATTTTGTATCAGATGGTCCGAAAATGTCATTTCATTGATCGGAATAGGCATTAGATGGAGTAGTGTGAAAAACAGTCAGCATGTTTTCAAATGGCTTGCGCTTTCAATATCGCTCTGACAATGCAGTATCACGCATTCCCAAAATGGTTTTATGTTGTACTTCAAATGGTTTTGTATTATTATAAATATTCAGAAAAGGGTCTTACAATATCGAGGGCCTTGCATAATAATTTAAATTCCAAAATATTTATTGGTTTGTAATTTTCCCGTTTCTTCTTTGTACTTATTCGTTGATGAAGGAAGCATAGATCCCGAAATGTACATCCGAATTATTAAAGAAATTCTATGTGGATTTGTGGTTTCCATTTTTCTCTGTTCTGCTATTGCTATTGTGGCCACAGGTTTTCTTTTTTAGGATTATTTGTTTACGTTTAAAAAGACGTTATAATCAGAGTATTCATAATATCAATTTCGTATGTAAGGCCGCATTAAAGGAGACAAAAATTTGCTCGGGCCTTATTTTGTGGTGTGTTTAGAACTAAATATAGACAAAAATCTTAAATTTATCGCCGGACCCTCTTTTCACCCAAGGGCTCAAGACAATTGTCTTTTTTGTCTATGCTATAATCCGTCATTGTAAGGCCGAAACGTTCGTCGGATCATTTGTCATTGTATTATTCTTTATCATCTTTATTAAAATGTATATTATTGAAGACCCATTTCTGTATTTTTATGTTGAATATGAACGAATGGTTCATTATGTACATTGTTACTATTTTTAATCTCTTTTCGGTTATGTCGAATGTTTTCATGTTTGAGCTCCTCTGATTATTTTATTTTATTATCTGCTAGTTAAAAAAAACAAAAAAAAAACAACCAATTAACTAATCGTGGACATGCTAAATTTTATTTACGTGCTAGCATATCATAAAAGCAATGCACTAATAATTCATTAATAATAAAAATAATAATCTTTTTAAATCCTATCAATTACAAGGTCAAATTTATTTCGGTTTTATTTCACACTTGAATCTTAATCAACAGTTGATTGTTATTATTCAGTTTCCTCCTGTTTTTCTTCCACTCTTGTTGTTCTTCCATTGGAGAAATAGATGGGAGCCGAGTGAGGGCAAGCGCCTGTTCTATTCCCTCTCCTGCAAAGGTAGAAGAGGAGCAGTCGTTGTTTTTAAATACCTCCCATCTGGTCGATGGGAGTGTTTATTTCTAGACTGAGTTTAGTCTTTGCCTGATCATCAGTTCCACCGATGAAACAGAAACCACAAACGTTGTGGAGTCCCCTCCACCAACAAACTGGTCTCCTGCAAGGGGCTCGCTCGCTCTTCTTCCACCCTCTACTCAATGTAATAGTGCTTTTTATTGAACTTTTAGAAATACGAGAAGGATTCACGATCCCTTGTCGACTTAAATTATAAATTTTTTGATTTTTTTTTTAAAAACCTTTTATTTCAATAATGTCAAGGTGTTCAGCTTAATTTTGTCGGATTTATTTATTTATTTATTTATTTTTACTTTTCCCCTCCTTAAATCTGGAGAATCGAACATTATATTTAAAAAAGGAAAAAAAAATGAGCGAAATGGAGTTGAAATGAGCGGGAGGGAGGGAGAAGAAATTTTCGTCTCCTGTGGCGATGTCTTTCGAGTCAAGGCTGTTTTCCTGCCACGCTCTATGATGCTTCGCTATGCGGCCGTTGCCATGGTAACGTAGCTCGCAGCATCTGAAAGTTTTTATTGCCGCCAAAGAGCACAACTTGAGCGTCCGATTGGCAAGCGGAAGAGATTCGTTAGGAGGAACTGCGTTTAGCTGATCACCCATAAATTATTTTAAACATTTATTTTTTGTTAAATTTCTCCAAGAATAAGTATTTATTATGCTTTGGAAAGCTTGCGTAATAAAAAAAAAAAAGACGAAAAGACAGTTTTTAAGATAATGTAAGTAGAAACTACGAAGCGATGCCATCTTCAAGTATTGTTAGTACTTTTTTAAAATCTACAAGATGATTTAAAACTTTTCTTTATAGAAGTTCATTAAAAGTTTTGAATAAAATCTTGTCTTTTGTATTTGAATGCGAAACTATGGAAGAATTGTGTATTGTTTTAATAAACGGGTTAAAACATTTGAACTTTTTTTTTTTCTTTTTTTAATAAAAGCATTTAAGAAATCTTTTATTAAATTTTGCCTTCGATATAAAATTGCATTTCCAGTAAATGGAATCGCAAGGAAAGAGCAAAATACTTCGATTTATAGAGGTCTTCGATTTATCGAGTTAAATAAATAAAATTTGAATGATAGAGGTTTTATGTGAGATTTGACTAACCGCATGGAAATGCAACAATGCAAATTATTTTAATGAAACTAGAAATTTATTTACGTAATACATTATCACGTACTATGCCTAAAAAGTTAATTAGAATTAAAAAATAAAAGTTTGTAATTTTTGCTTGCTTCATAGCAGGGCCAGTAGCAACCGGACTTTTCAATTAGAACTGCTTATGAAAACTTTCTAATATGGAAGATATTAACTGACATCAATTCGATTTAAAGAGGTCCGGATTGACAAAATTCGATTTGTGAGCGGATTTATTTGCTTTAACTTCATTTATGGAGTCTAACTTTCCTCCCAAAAATTTCGATTTATGGAGGTTCTATTACTTCGAATTATAGAGGTTTTAGTCCTGGAGCAGAAGAGAAAACGCTGAAACTTCGAATTAGGGAGGAAATCGGTTTATCCGGGTTCTACTGTAGTTCATACTTTTGCTAACAGCGGTATACCAACCGTATTATATAAGTTGATTTTCATACCCCTTTCACACATGAATGCCATATTACCCCCGTATTATATGATTTTCAGTTTGCAGTAGTAGGTGGCGACACATTCCATTGGTGGTTTTCTACCAAAGTTTCTACATATGACGATTTTTATTGTACGAGGGCATATTGAAAAGTAATGCCTCCATGACTGTAACTTTTTTATTTATTAACCGATTTTCAAAATTCATTTTATATCTGATACTTACATTTGTCCTCTATGTAAAGCACCATTAACTTTTCGACATAGTTCCCATCCCTTTCCACGCATTGGCCCAACGCGTGACTAGTCGGGTGAACCCGTCGGAGAGGAATTCCGGGGTTGTTGTCAACACCAGGATTGAATGGCACCTTTGGACCCTCTTCTGCAGTACGATAACGCCCGCCCGCACAAAAGTTGCCACACACCCAAGAGAAGGTGGCCTCTGTCGGGGTGATCGATGGTCATTGGCTACTGACGTATGACGTCAGCTGGAAGGTTTGGAGCAGATGAATGCATAGAAAACTATAGGGAATAGCGCGGTGACCTTTATTTTCCAACCTATTTCTACTATTTATCACCAGTATAAATGAAGAAAAACGTGCCAAGGTTTTATATAAATATTTTATTGGAATAATATGTGTTTAAAATTCAGAGATTGCAAATAAAAGATCTATTTATATACATTTAGCACTGAAATACAAAAGCAAATACTGCAACAGCGACGCCACCTCGTCAAAGCAATTCTTTAACGATTAACCTGTTACAGTATTCAATCATTTAGCATTAAATGCTAGTACACCATTAAAACATCTGCCACTGCTTGTATGGTTATAAAAATATGATAGGAAGAAAAAAAAGTAATGCCTACATACCCAATTACTTTCTGTTTGAGTCTGACCGAACATTTTCGTTTTGTTCAAATTACAATTTGAGAGTGAAAGCGTATCCCACTTCGTCGTTTTTCCCAACGTGGTTTATAGAGTCTTCAAATGAATCTGAAGCCACTGAACAGTTTCAATTACTTGGTACGAGTGAAGGAGGTGAAGATGAAGGCGAAGAGTCTTTATTTTCTAAACTTCTCTCTCAGGTTTCAAATTTTCTGTTAACTTTCGATTTTCTCGTAGTGCAATCTATTGGATTTTTGCGTTTTAACACTCGTATCAAGAGCACATCTTCTGCTCAGGAATTCTCCTGCTCGTTACGAGTGTGCTCTTTTTCATTATAAGAAGGTTGGTTTGGTTTGTTTGGTATTAACGTCCTTTTCAACTACTATGGTCATTTCAGGACGGCGTTATAGGGGCCGCAAATTTTGCCTCGCAAGGGTTCTTTAACGTGCAGCCGGCAAACGACTACACGGGACCAACGGCTTTACTTCCCTTCCGAAGGAAGTGCGTGATCTCAGGATTTACCCCTGAAACATTATAAGAAGGGGTGGGGGGTTTGCTCATTTAATGAAATTTTGCTCGTATCTACTGCCATGAGAAGAATAAATGCATGGAAATATAATAAATCCACTCTATATTATAATATTGGACTAAAAATAATAAATAATTGCGTTTATTATTAGCAAAAGCACATGGAACTCCAGCCATCTCAGCTTTGTTAAGTTAAAAGGGGCGAATCGCCTGCTGCCAACCTTCCAGGTGACTTCACAATCCCAGAAGGCAATGCGAGTGCTTTTGAGAGAAATCGGCCGATAGAGGCCACCTTCTTTTTAACAACCTTTCCACACACCAGAGGCGTTGCAGCGCCTACAGTTCAAAGATGAAAAACTGCAGTTCAAAAATGAAAGACTTTGCACCTTGCGACTTTCACCACTTCCCAAAGAAGAAAGAGCACCTTAAGGGACACGAGTTGCGTTCTGACGAGGTGGAAGCTGCCATTCAATCCTGCCGTTGACAACAACCCCGGAATTCCTCTCCGACGGGTTCACCCGACTAGTCACACGTTGGGCCAATGCGTGGAAAGGGATGGGGACTATGTCGAAAAGTGAATGGTGCTTTACATAGAGGACAAATGTAGGTATCAGATATAAAAAGAATTTTGAAAATTGGTTAATAAATAAAAAAGTTACAGTCAATATGCCCTTACAGGCATTACTTTTCAATATGCCCTCGTAGCAGCCAAGGAAATTAAAGTTAACTCTTGCTTTAATCTCGTTGGTAGCAGCATACTGCAGGGTGAGTTTAAAGTCGCGCACATCAAAGTTTGAGGGCCGTAATTCAGTGAACACGCATTGAGTTTCGATTTTCTCCCGGTAGATGGCAATGCAGATTGTTTCGAATTAAAGCTCTGGATAGGGAGCTCCAGGTCTTTTAAAGGGTGTTCATAATTAAAGGAGCCAAATAAGCATCTAAAACCCACGGTTATTCCCACCAATCAGGATATAGAAAATATCTGACGTTATATCTACCAATACAAACAGCATTTGGTGACGTAAATTCATGGATGAAAAGCACATGGGCATGGTCTGGAGGGGGGAAGGAGAGAGACAGCGAAAAAAGTTTAAGGGCCACGATACCAATTTTATACATTTCAACGGGAATCTTTACGTTTTGAACAAATTTTCATAGAGATTATTTACTCCGGAAATTAAGACAAACTTTGTTTTTCCTATGAAAATGATATAAACTTGGGATTTTAAAATTATCTTAAATATATATTTCCGAAAAAAATATTTTCTGAAGCATTGTATCTTCCCCAATTCCAATAACCCATTTGTTAAAAATAAAAAAAAAAAAAA
>JAHWFO010100978.1:238697-255551 GCA_023313115.1 Rhysida immarginata | reverse complement strand
TAAACCTTCGATTTCACCATTCCATAAAATTTACTAATGAAGCATTGGTAAATAAAAACGCAATGATTAGAATATAAACTATTGTTTTAGATTTATTCTTTATTGTTTTAGGTTTCGCTCTGTTTGTCTGTCTGTCTGTCTGTCTGTCCGTCCGTCTGTATGTCCGACGATTACTCGAGAACGCTTTAGCTTTTTTAAATTCTGCTTTCGCTCTTCGATAGAGACACTTCCTGAGCTCACCTGATTAGTTTGTGATTGAAATCGGTCTAACAGTCACGTGACTATTGACACCCAAACCCCCCCCCCCCATTAAATTTTTTTATTGGCAATATACGGCATGTAATATGTCATTCGAACGAGAATGATGAGCACAAGATGAATATGTCATTCTTTTCGATTTTCGAAATGCTACGTCCGAGAAAATGACCCCCAAAAAGTACTTCAATGATCCCTTATTATGAGCTTTAGCTAAAGCTATATATAAGAATACAAGCTTAATCAGTACCTTTATGTGCACGGCCAGCCATCGTTTGCACGAAAACATGAAAATGGAAGAACTTAACTGCGATATATCAACTTTTGATGAGCTCTCGTGGACCCCTTCAAGCACGTGCACTAATGATAAGAATATGAACTTAGGGCATGTAATATATCAATCGAATCCTACTGACGAGTCATAAGTGAATATAATGTTACTTTTTGTTTATCATTTAAGCATTGTTGATGGCAGCTTGGAGCACGTGCTCATTTCATTTTAAAATTCAGTGCTGTTAGGCTTATTGTTAAATGTGTTGATTAATGTTAGGGCGATTGTTAAAAATGGCTAAATAATGTTAGGCATATAGTTAAAATGGCTAATTAATGTTACGCCTATAGTTAAAAATGGCTAATTAATGTTAGGCCTATTGTGAAAAATGGCTAATTGATGTTAGACCTATAGTTAAAAATGGCTAATTAATGTTAGGCCTATAGTCAAAAATGGCTAATTAATGTTAGACCTATAGTTAAAAATAGCTAATTAATGTTAGGCCTATAGTTAAAAATGGCTAATTAATGTTAGGCCTACAGTTAAAATGACTATATAATGTTAGGCCTATTGTGAAAAATGGCTAATTAATGTTAGGCCTATAGTCAAAAAATGGCTAATTAATGTTAGGCCTATAGTTAAAAATGGCTAATTAATGTTAGGCCTACAGTTAAAATGACTAAATAATGTTAGGCCTATTGTGAAAAATGGCTAATTTATGTTAGGCCTATAGTTAAAAATGACTAATTAATATTAGGCCTATTGTTAAAATAGCTAATTGAAGTTAGGCCTATATTTAAAAATGGTGTGAATGCGTTTTGAATCAAAGATATTTCCACTGTTTATTTAAACCAAGTGCAAGTAAACGTGAGATATTCAAATTTAAAATTATATCTGCGTCACAGCTAAAGCTCCTTGGAATGCTTAAAAGATTTTTCCCGACGGTGCTTTGAAACAATGATTTTTATCTCCTGACGTTTATGGTAACTTTGATCTAGCAGTGGAAAGAACATAGGCCCAGTAATTTAAAACATTTAACATTAGACGTGCGAGAATTTCATTTCTCATTTCGCGCGTTTGGAAAGATTCGTGTGAGCGCTGCAATCGAATACGTAAATTTACATGCAGTTTTCGCCATTGCTCTATATAAAAATATTACTGTATATAATACTAAACAACAAATTTTTATAGTCTACTTTTCAGCATATTTGAAAATCGTTTTACGAGTTATATTCTTGTTATTTTATTATTCTCTTTCTGTGCGAAGAACTGGAAGGAGCAAGACGAGCACATATCGTAAGTAAAGTGGAAAACGGGGAAAAAATTATTAGGGGGAAATTCGGTCAATTGGCAAATAGTTAAATTTTTAAAAGAAACAGAGAGGATAAGAAAGGGTGAGAGAAGAGAAGCAGAAGAATAAACTAGCAAGAACCAAACTAAATTCTGTGGTGTTCATAAATAATTAATATATGAAAAGATTCGTAATGTAACGGTTTTAATTGAAATACATTGTACGTAAAGATGCATATGTAGTGAATGTGTATGTGAACAACTGTGAAAACGTATGTATTTTCCACTTTTTGTATACAGGGTGTAAATGGACGACGTTTCACAAATTTAAGAATATGTAGAGGATGAAACTCTGAGCAAAAAATTCTAGTCGCGTTTTTCGTCTGTGGCTCCGTTAAAAAGTTATAGCGCTTTAAAGTTCGGTATCGGTAAGGAATATCGGTATCGGCCAGGGTGATTCTAAAAGGTCGTGCCCAAATGAAAAGGCAGGTAGAGGGTGAAATTCTGAGCAAAAAAGTCTAGTCGCGTTATTCGATCTGAGGCTCCGTTAAAACGTTATAGCGCTAAGTTAAAAATTGCTCAGCACCTGTACCAAGATAGATTTCCGGAAGTGAAGTCACGAAACTTTTTTGCTCAGAGTTTCATCCTCTACATATCCTTAAATTTGTGAAACGTCGCCCATTTACACCCTGTATACAAAATAGGAAATAAAACTGAATTATCTATCTATCTTATTTTATTATTGCTTAATTGTAATGTTTTTAATACGAGGTTTTTTTTTTATTATCATATACCTATAAAAAAGGTATGATAGTTTTACTGCATATTTTCTAATAGTTATAAAACTGATCCAAAAAAATTTCAGAAAACTATAGTTTTTAATATTTAAAACTTTTTTTTTTTTCTAATGTAAATTTATGTGATATGTTATTCAGAAAAGTTTCTCCTGTTCCTTTTTCTTGAATAAATTTTGATTGGGTTAGGAATTTTTTTTTTTTTAATTTATTAATCGTCTGACAGGCTCAAAAATTGTCCATGTGTGTTTCATCATGGATGAAGAAAAGATGGATGGGACACTCCTATGCGTCGAGCGTGAGTTTTTTTTCGGTGGCGCTCTCTGTGGATTTGCGTAGTACTAAACCAAATCTGTCTGGGAAATAAAGAAAAATAGTTTCAGTTTCTGCTTTGCGTAGTACTAAACCGAAACTTCACCACCATCGTTTCGATTTGCGTAGTACTAGAAATTTTTTAAAAAAGAAATTTATATATTAAGTGGCTTTTTAAAATAAAAGTGTGCTTAGCAAGTTTTTTTATATTTTTTATTTTATTGTTTTTAGTCTATTTTTAATTTTATTAATCAATCTAAGCAGATGATTATATTTAGTACTACGTAAAGCTCCAGATGTCGCCCCAAAATCAAACTCACTGAGGACGGCAATGGAGTGTCCCATCCATCTTTTCTTCATCCATGGTTTCATTCATGAATTTACGTCACCAAATGCTTTTTGTATTGGTAGACAATGACGTCAGACATTTTCCGCGTCCTGATTGGTGGGAATAACCGTGGGTTTGAATCTTGTATTATTTGCAAAGCTGCCTACAGGCGAAACCAATCATCAGAAAAGCGTGAAATTTTGTGGAGGAAGTAATGAAGGGATGGGAATTTGTTTCAGCGGAAAAAAATTCCCATTCAAATTCCCATGGTAGCATCAGTGTCCGGCGTGTAGCACAGGCGTTGGATAGGCCATGTTCAATTGTCCATAAGATCATGCAGAATATCCTCCGATATTATCCGTACTAACTTTCACTTGTGCAGCAGATGCTTCCACATGATTGTGACGAACGACTCCAGTTCTCACTTCCGTTTCTTGCTCGCGTTGAAGCATAGTTCTCTTATCATGTAGGCTATGGTTGAAGTCGATGCAGAATGCCCGTGGAATATCCTCTGGACAGACGAAGCGCATTTTCATTTGGAGGGCGCAGTGATTACACACAACAGCCGCATTTGGGAACCAGAAAATCCGCACGATTTCTTAGAGGTTCCGTTGTGACGATATGGTGTGGATTTACAGCATCGTTTATTCTCGGCCCGTAGTTCTTCGAGGAGTTAAGTTCTAGAGGTCAAGTTACATACTCGATCACCAGGCAGCGATATTCTTTTAGAGAACAAAATTGTTCCGGCTCTGCAAGCCTGTCAGTCTGCACAATCTTTATGCAAGACGGAGCTCCTCCACACATTGCACTTTGTGTTAAGGATGTTCTTAGACGACATTTTACAGAAGAACGTGTCATCAGCCGTGACTTCCGTCATGTGTGGCCTGCCTGATTCCCAGACCTCACTGCATGCGACTTTTGGATTCGCGGACATTTGAAACATCTGGTAAGTCGTGACAATCCAAGAACATTACTTGATCTTGAAGATAGCATTTCGCTGCAGACACTTCGATCAGCTGCGGAGCATGCCATCTTGTGATTTCAGATGGTATCTGAAAATGATGGCCATCATGTGGAACATGTTATGTTGTAATTTGTTGTGTTTTACGCATGTTGAACTTGTTAAATTATTGTACACTTGTGGCTAAATGTGTATTTAGTTATTAAAACGCCCTCTGGTGGCGAAATTCGCAACTTTTTTTTTTTTTTCCGCTGAAACAAATTCCCATCCCTTCATTACGTCCTCCACAAAATTTCAGTTTTCTGATGACTGGTTTCGCCGTAGCCAGCTTTGCAATAGGGTCCTTTAATTATGGACACCTGGTATTTCAATTGATATCAGTGATCTCGTGCTCAGACTTCAGATCTCGTTTGTTGTGAAGCCAGAAACAGCAAATACGCATCTTTTGAATGAATGTTTCGATCAGCGCGTCATTTCCCGAGGATTGTGGCCCCCTCGCTCGCCAGGTTTATCACCTCCTGATTTCTTCCTATAGGGTTATCTGAAAAACATGGTTTATGTGAATAGTCCACACACGATTGCTGAGCTGAAAACGAACATCACAACAGCCATTTCTAATATCAATACTGCCATGCTTCACAGAGTCTCACGAAATCTGGCAAAAAGAACACGCTTTTGTATTCGCGAAAGAGGATGTCATTTTCAACATTTATTGTAACACCTATAGTTTGTCTGCTAAAAATAAAAGCCAGCATTTCAACTAATCTCTGTGATACTTTACTTTCATTTAAATTCTCAAACTGGTACTTTTACGGGCAGCTAAACTTTGTGCGCGACTTTAAACTCACCCTGTATCATAGAACAACGTTTCTTGATGCATTATCTTCTTCATATACTTATTTAAGAAGCCACGGTGATATTTATTCTTGTACGGTGAACCACCAATGGGACCATGAATTTTGTTCCCTAAATAGAGATGTCCTTTATTTAGAGGGAAAACGCTCTTATCAAAAGGACCGGGACTTGTTAAACTGTCCCTTAATTAGAGGTGTCCTCTATTAGGAGGTGTCCGCTATGGGAGGTTTCACTGTATATGACGAGAACTTCTATTTTTTTCTGAATCTCCTGTTCGATTCAGTTGTGGTAAATTAATTTTTATGATTGTATGAGAGAGCTAGAGAAACTGTTTACATGTTCAATGGTGCGAACACTGTAAGATGCTACAAAGTGTCTGGAACGCTCAGTTTTTCATTTACTATTTCGTTTTTGAAGTTGATATCTTAGCACGCTTACGTATACTTTGGTTCCTTTTTAATTTTTTTGTCCTTGCCATCCTGAAAGCTAAATCTAGGATCTAAATATTCGAAACTCCACAATTTGAACATAGTGACCCTTTGTCAAACTTCGCGTTCATATTGTCGCCAAAAAGACCGTAATGCTCAATTAGCTGCTAATAAGAGTCTCAGGAATCTTATTTGAAGAAGAACGTTCTTTTTTACTGTCTATTATTAACGAGTGTCATTTATTTCATTGCAGTAAATAAAAAAAAATACCTGAATTATTTCGTGCCTTTACTTCGATACAAGATTGTTAGGTTAAAAATGCATACGTACGTGAAAAAAAATATGGAGATTCTCTTTGTAGGTTGCGGCAACCGCCTTTTACCTCGTTATTAAATATAAAAATCTCGGCTGAAAAGTGATTCATGATGTATTTTTATTGTAGGTGTTATTTAAAAAAAACAACCAAACAAACAACAACCAATTTTTAACGTGTTTACCTTTTGAGAAACCTAAGAAAATGAATGTGACTAGCTCTGTTTTCCTTTTGAGGAAAGAACCTTTTGTTTCAGTGACATGAAATTCATGTATTCATCCATTGAAATGTTCTCTATAAGTGTATCTGGCCGTGTCTGAACCCGCGATCTCGAAAGGGGTGAGGTTCATTCACGCCTCTTGACTCCTTGACCCGCGGGGCGTTGGTTGCTGCACTCGCAAATGAAAGGTAGATTTTAGTGGCAAATATGTATTCGAAATTAGAACTTTAAATTTGATGTCTTGAAAGATTTTTTAAGTCATTTCATTTTAAATTGAAATGACCAGACTAGAGAGTGAAAATAAAACTTTCGAAATTGCTTTCTAATATTAAAGAGTGGCTTCCGTGGAGGGTCACATATGAGCTAATTGCGAATTCAGGAGAAGAAAGGATCGTAAAATGTGATTATAATTAAGAGTATTTACGTTGATATGTTTTATTTTCTCGTAATTGTACGTCTACCTACTCAAAGTATAATTTGCTTTTAAAATAATAAAAGGAGCTCAATTTACAAGTACAATTTCTATATTAAAAAAAGAACATAAAAACCCGGTGAATGTACGGTGAAATCAATGCTGACTGAGACGAAATCGTTTACGATGTCTTTTGTCTGAGTAACTATTATCGTGAATCATTTCCTTCCACGCTTTTTAGAATTAATTTAGGCTTTTCCACTCAACATTTGTAAGAATCTTACAAGCGATGACGGTGAGGAGAACAGACAAAAACAAAACGAAAGAAAAACTCTTCCGCCAGACTTGGCCATTGCAAGAGATGGCACTCACATTTAATACTCTAATTTTTCTCTTCTTCCTACAAAGTGATATCTCGAAACATTTTAAGATTTAAGTGAGTTCATATAATTCATGTCAAAAGGGAAGAAGGGAAGGGGTGGAATCTCTCTAGTGAGAAATTAGAACGCCCTATCTGTTTATTTAATTAGAAAAACCGTTCTTCTTCAAGTTGACAAAAAAAAAATTAATGATAACGATTCAGTTATTAAATTAAATGTGTATTTGGCCCTTTTTCCTACCAATTTGTTTTCTTAATAAAAAAAAAAATCCCCGAAGAGAGGAAGGGGAATTGGCAAAGAACCAAGAGGGATAGCCCTCGTCATTGGAGCAATGAGTCACCAATTCTTCAACACAAATAGAAATTAGTCTATTCAACTCTTGCGTTCACTCCAATTTAGTCTTTAAACGGCGGCCAGCCTTATTTTATTTTATTTTATTTTTTGAATGTAATCAAGACCGGATTCAACCAGTTGTAGGCCCTTAAGCACTTTCTAATAATGCGAACTTATTATTTTGTATATATCACATACAGAACAGTTGCGCTATCATAAGTTATCTTCGGTAGTAAATTTTAATTTCTTGTGTAGTCTAGTAGTAGTAGAAGTAACGGAGAGATAGAATTTCTTTCTTTCAAAAAAGGCTTTGTTAAATTTATTATCACATAACGGAATAAATTTAAATTCTTTGATTACATTTTCCGTCAAGTATGACAAAGCATTCTCTGGCTTTTTTTTTTTTTTTAATGTGAATGGTCCTCTTCTCCCCCTCCCCCCTTCGGAGTCTCAAAGCTCTTAATTTATGGCACATTCTTGTCTTGAGGCTGAATAACAACTGTAAAATAACGAACAGGCGATAATAATTTGCTTTAATTAAAGATGACATAAGTCTGTTCCAAAGGCCAGCGTCGTGTAGAAAGGGCTGACCACAGTCGCATTTCATATTACCAAGCGTGGGTCAAATCGCTACATTCAATGCAGGAAACATGCAAGAACCCTAAATATAAAATCCTATAAACTCTATAAATAACTTGAATTTTTTTCTCTTTCTCTCAATTTGAATGAAGTTGTTGCCCATTTTATTTCTTCGTTATGCTTAAGTTGTCACTCAATGAGCCAGTTATCAAGCGCTGCCGATAAAAGTGATGATGGCGGTAGATGTTAATTTAAAAGTTAGTCATGGGTCCGCTTGTTCTTAATTTGGATCATTTTGAATCGAGGGGGGAAATTGGCAGCAACTTATTATTAAACTTTAATCAGCTCTAAGGAATTACAGCCAAGAGCTACGCTTTACCTTTGCCACAACGATAATGATTTCGTTACCGTGTACGCTTCTTTGCTTGTAGTGAAGTCCCCGTACAAGCATTTATTTACTTAGTAACAATCTGTCTGAGGAATCTTAATGATGAATTAATCGTGTTTCGATATTTGAGGTTCTAAATGCGGGAATAACATAATGATAATGAGCTTTCTCGCTTTTATCGCATCGAGCTCCCGACCTTGAGTTCGCACTTCTCTTAACTTATTAATTATTTATCACCAATCACGTAGTTTTTAATAACTCGATTTAGTTTCACCTTCATGAATTATAGATGTTCCTCATCTCAACATTTCATGATCTTTCCTTGTTCTGATGGTCACCTTTTATCCCTGCTATATGAAATTGGCTTTATTTTCTCCTGAAACGTCTTATCTCTTATCTTTTATTTATTTATTAGTCAGCTTATTATCATTAGTTTTCCTCGACCCGCACTCTATCCCCATCGCCATTAAATGTCTGTCCTTTTTTTTTTTTTGTACAGTGGACAATATAAGTTGAATTTAGTAGGTAGCTCTTTTATCTCTTATTGTCAATTATTAATTACTTGAAAGCAGGATCTTTCTTCTTTCCCAACAATTCTTATTTCATCGCGGAGAAGACTATCTTGATGTTTTCTATAATTGTTAGGCTACGTCCCTTTAAAATGATCTGGGTTCCAAAATCACTAATTGCGCATCAGTGATTAATAAAGTTATTGATTAATAATTTATTAAGCTTTATTTGAACAGCTCATTTTCCCTCCCTGTTCGTGCATCTGAAGGCTAATTCCCTCAGGGCCGTTCAAAATTCAGAGATCGTTATTAATTTACTGAACAACTTTTTAATTTAACTAAAGTTTGCATTATCATTATTTGTTTTAATTTTTGGATTTTGTTTTTGCTCTCTTAAGAAGGTACGAATCCAATTAGCCCACTCTCATTGTGTATTTTATGTTCCATTCAACATGGAGGAAGTTTAGATCCAAGATGGATTTCACGTGGAAAATAAATCATCAAAAATAAATTAAGCATTTAATTTGTCGGAAGAAGGTGTTCGTTAAATTCTTCTGTCGTCTTTACGAGAATTTCTTTGCTTTTAGATTGCATCAAGTAATTGGAGACATCCGAGTCAATCAAATTAAAAATACTAGGAAAGACAGCAGCCCAGGTTTCACTTTTCCTTGATAATCATTATTCTGCTTCAAACATGTTTATAATGTTTAATATGTATTATAAGTATCGTTTCTGGGGAAAAAAAATCTTCTTTCACTTATTACATCAAAAGCATCATCTCTCCGAGATGCTCGTAAAAATCATTTTTTATAGTCTTAAAGAGATTAATTTGAAAAGGAAAAAATATGTCAGCCTTTAACTCATTAATATATTTCATCTCTTACTCCCCCCTCCCCTTTCTTCTTTTAGTCTCAGTTTTAGTTCTCGTTTTAATTTTTAATTTTCTTCCGCCAGAGTTTTTATTTTTATTATTGCTTTGTTGCTTTTTTTACAGCTGATGAATTAATGATTCCATTTAGAGAAATTCCACTGTAATTTTTTTTTCTTAAAAATTTTCGTCAATTCTTTTAATGGAAACAAGAAAAGCAAAGACAAGAAGGAAGTGATGATGTCATGGATCGTTTAAATTCTACTGCCAGCTCGTAGAACGACGCGACATGATCTTCTAAAAACTTTTTCCTTGACAATTTTATTTGATTTTTTAATAACTTTTATTTCAGCATCAAATTATTATAAAGTTTTTTTTTTATTCTTTTAATAAGCTTAAAAAATTTCTTAAGCACTTAAGCGATGATGAAGGGAAATCAAAATTCAAGGGCGGGTCGGATGAATTTTATATTGTTTAAATATAAGCCGTTTTATATATATATATTTTCATATGACGTAATTTCCGTTGCAGGCCATCACTTTTTTTTTCTTCTCGCTAATAACATTCGTATCTTTGTTTATTCATTCATATTGCATTCATATTTATGTATGGGGGGGGGGGGTAACCCCTAGAATGAGATTTGAATCTGACCCGATGTGCCTGTCTCCACGAAACGAACAGAATACATCGCGCTCTAGGAAAAAGGAACAGACGGCCTTTGATTCGCAGTTTAGTATTGACACTTCTCAGTCGTTTAATATTTATATTGCTCATCAGAAAAGGAATCGATGTAAATAAATTTGGAAAGCAGGATTTCATTTTTTTCTTTTTAAAAATATAACTTAATAAAAATAAAACTATTATGAGCAGGATTAAAATATTGCTTGTAAACTTGGATGAAAAGTTGTTTTTATTCCTACCACTTTAGTCCCCGAACTGTAACGTCGTCATTCATTATTAGTTATTACCTAAAGGGGGATTTAAAAATAGTCTAAAGAATGCTGCAAAGTTAAACTTTATTTTAGAGTAATAGAACTTGTACTTGTTTTATTTACTGTTCCAAGTTCAAGGGTAGACTTCCTTCCTGAGTATCCAACGATCTTAATTTAAAAAATTTGCGCATGCTTAATTCATTTTCATAAATACAGTTTCAAGCTGATTTGAAGTCCTGAGATCGTATAGTTTTTATTTATTTTAAAATTGTGCACCGATTAAGGACAGAATCTTAAGTAAAATAAACCGTCATTTAGAGGGGGGGAGGTGGAATTCCTCTTACCGTTGACATGGCTGATCCCAAAAGAGTTATGGGTGAAAATTTATACATGATGTAAACATCACGTCTACATTAAAGAAACTTTGTATGAATATGTCTTTCTTTATATACATAAATAAATGTATAAAAAACGCGACTAAAATGTGTTTTTGTCCTAAACAACACTGCATTGGTAATTAATAAAAATCTAAATATTTATCACAAATATTACATTTATGAGGATACAAATGTAAATTTATAGAAACTATCTTAGGTTCAATTGAAATTAAATTTAACCAACAAAAGAATGAAAACAGTTGCTTTGGTTTAGCTGACGAAGATTGTTTTGAATACTTATTACCGTTTATTCAGTAAAGGTGAAGGGTGTTTTAAAAATATTCGTGATGAAATATTTAATTTTTTTTTATTTTTAAATCGTCTAGAGGTGCGTTAATTTTTTTTCTCCTCCTTAACCAGATATAGTTGACGCCCTTTAAGGCTGAAATGCCGAACGATGAAATGAATCTTGAAAAGACGAGAATTCATTGTCATTTGAAATATCCCCAGGATTAATAAAAATATTCAAGATGGTTAGCAAGTTCTTCCTAAAATAAGTAAATCGCTTTTACAGTTTATTTATAATGAAAGATTCAATCATCCTCTATACAATCATTTTTTTATGCAAGACTCTTTACTTATCGTGTAGTATAAGGATTTTTTCAATTTTTAAGAAGCACACTATTATTATTTCCACGTCGTTTTGTGGGATGGAAAGCGCTATTCGTAATCCTTACTTATATCTTCAATTACCATTTTGTGAACTGAAGTAAATTTGGTTGTGTGATAAATGGTGATCGTTTTGCTCCCACACGCTTTGCAATACTTCGGTCATTTCCGGGTCCACTTCGAAGCTCCCTCTGAAATGCTTCAAATTGCTCTCAATATAGCTTTGCTCTCAGTATTATATCTTATTTCATTACAAGAAACATTTCTAAACAAATTCAATATGTTTGCAGATGAACTGAACGAAAGAAAAATTCTTTATCAAACTGCAATTCAGTTGCCGCGGGGTAAAACTTAATTAGATAATACACTTTACAAAGGTTTAAAATTAAAAAAATGATACGAGAAACATGAAAAGCGTTTTATAATTCTATTAGTAATGTTGTTTTAGCCTCGAGAATTAAGAAGAGTGATAAAAGTTCATTTATCTATTATTTCCTCTTTTGAATTCTATCAATATTATTAATTGTTTTTCTGATGTCGAGATGACAGATGACTGGTGCAGACGATTAATCTATTGAATTTTAATTCCTTAAAGAAATAAGTCAGTTTATGATGAAATATGTGATCTTAATGGTAATAAAAAGTAACTTCTATTATATAAAATGAATAAGAAAAATAAGTTATGAAACACTCGAACTTAATAATTCTTATCATTTGATATCGCGCGTTACGTGATAGGATTCACCTTACAGTACAAATTTGAACTAAAGATATTTAAAAAATATATTATCTTTCATTTTTCCCTTTCGAATTTTTATCATTGGGAGTAGAATTTTTTTAAATTATATTTTAAAACGTGTTTACTTGAGGCCCGACGAGTTTTTATTTTAGACAACCTGTCCGCAAAAGTTTTTTTCTTTTAGTAACATTGCATCGCTTTAACGATATTTATAATTCAAAATAGAAAAATGGGTTTTAAAAATTTGAGTGGAGATAAATTAAATTTGAAATCTGTTTTCATAAAAAAAATTATTTTATCAAAAAAGTCGGCTTTTAATATTTCTATCAGAAGAGGAAAACGCAAAATCACTAAGGGTGTCATCGTTGACATAACAATCAACTTTTAAAGAAAACCTTGTTGGGCCAATGAAACAAGATATATCATTCAGGAGTGATTATTATTTTCCATTTTTTAATAACGAAATCTGTATCAGTAAATGTTAAACGATCTTCCGCTGGATTGGAGGTCGTACGTTTATAAAGTCAACACTCGTGGAGTTTTAGAGTGACCTAAAACGGGGGTTGTTGAATTTTTCTCTTCTTCATTCGTCGGTGAGCTCGAGGCACCTACAAATCACCCACAGAAGAAGGAGGAGGGGGGTAGGGAAGGAAAAAATTGACCATATGGTGGCGAAACCAGTTTTCTTGGAAAGAAATCGGACCCAGGTGTTGAAAACGCTGTGGTAGGTGCGATGGATACACGTGTGTATGTTTGGATTCGGTATATTAGTGTGCGTAGGTTGAAGCACGCCCCCGAAACTATGCTTTTTTAGCCGAGGAGCTTTAATAAGTTGGTGGTAGTAGGACTAGTAGGGATTGTAGAATTAACTGAACTAAACGAACCGGTGATGCAGGTTGATGAGTTCTCATAAATGGTGCCACTAAACTTAATATCCATAACAAGAACACGTGTTGACCATTGATGGCACTGGCTTCCGTTCAATTATAACTAAACTGAAAAGAAGGTGGATGCGAAATCTGGAGTGAATTTTTTCTTAACCCTTTAAAAAAAAAAAGACGACAGCGCAAATGCGGCAATGAGCCATGGAGAAATGGGAAGCAAAACAAAAAACATTCTATTATTATCTTAGAGAATGTGAAAAGTAAAGTTCCGTATCTTTGATATGTTATCTTTTCGATAAACCACATTGCTTGACAGAATAAAGAAAAAGTTGGGTTGAATGAGTCTATTTTGTCTGAAAAATGTTTTAAGAAAATGAATTTTGAAACAATGCATGCCGAACATTAAAATTAAAGTTCTTTAATAATGGGCAAACGTTTTTAGCAAAATATATAGCAAGAAAATTGACTCAGCACAATTGATCATTTGAAATTTGAAAATGAAAAATGAAATCAAATTGTGGCCTTAAATTTGATTTAGTAAATAAAATAAGCATTATATGACTATATAAAAACAAAATCAAACTCTGACTTTATGCAACATTTTATTAACTTTATTTCATTTGTGATCAAGGTTAGGTTAGGTTAGGTACATAGATGTATTCACATTTATGTACATCTAACCCGTTCTTAATAAACTGCATACTTATGTAAAAAGTGAGCAAAATTATATAAATTTAATTCTTTGGTTGAAAGTTTGCTTTAAATAGTTCTGCTTCTAGGGAATGATTTTAAGAATTTAGTGGAAATAAAAATCATCTCATTAGGGTAGACATTTAAGAAAAACTGTTTTGACAACTATAGCACAACCCAGAGAGGGGAAAAGATAAGTGAAAGTGAAAAGTTGAGGGATGATGGGGAAGGATTTCCTCTGATGGTGATCTTTCTGAAAAGCAGAGCAGCCAACGGTTGGTTAGAAATTAGATGGAGCACATAGAGAGAAAGAACCTTTCCCTGTTCTTGATCTCTTTGGTCATTATCATTATCAGCCCCTTGTAGGTTTCCATCACCACAACTTGCACTTTGTTACAAAACAGTTCTAAAGAAGTTGGAAAAATCATCAACCATATTCTGATACAGGAAGGAACTCAAAATATTCGTACTTTTTTTAATTTATGATTTTTAATATTTTTATTTGCTCAATTATTTAAGACAAATTATTTTTATTTTGTGATAACATTATTTTATTTTATTTTATTTTATTTTATAATAATGATAATATTTTTTTAAACCGATATAAGGTTCAACACACAAAGAAAAAGATATTAGCTGAAAATTGGAAACATGTGAACAATAATAATAAATATAAATTTTATTTAAAAATTTAATTAAATGTTCTAGAAAAGAAAATTATTAAAACTTTTTATAAACTTTCTCAAAAATATTACCATATTACAAATACATATTATTTATAAAAAGTAATAGAATAATATAAACATAATGTTGTATATCATATAAATTTTGTTGTCATTTTTCTTTTTTAGTGATCTGCGATTCAATAAAATCAAAGATGTGCCTGCTGGAACATTTGATGGTTTACATCTTTTAAATACTTTGTAAGTTATTTTGTATATTTACATTGAAATGGATAAAGTTTTTGTAGTTATGAGTGTATCATTCATTACCTTATTACTTTGGTTTCTTAAATAGATTATTAAATAATAATTTAATGACAAAAATAGAAAACGATGCTTTTAGAGGCCTCAGAGAATTAAAATATTTGTAAGTAAAAAATTATTTTTGATTCAATAAGTCAATAAGTTTGAATAGTTTACAGTTTATTTGATTGTCATTGAAAATATTTATTCATTTAGATTTTTTTATAAATGTAACCTTTAATTTTCTTCCTGTATTTTTAGATATCTTTATAAAAATCGAATCAAGACAATTGAAAGCAAAGCATTCAGAGGCTTGGATAAACTGGAGCAACTGTAAGGATATAGGCCTATTGATAAATAATAAATTATCAATTTGTTTAAGTATGGTAATTTTTTGATATAAGCACAATTATTAAAATATTTGAATATTTTATTGGAATATGAAAAAAAAAAAGGAAAAACTGAGATAAAAGCTTAGGAAAAGCACTGAAGATGGCCATATAGCCAAAACTGGTATGCTAAATCTTCCATATAATAAGGTTGTGAAAAGAAACCATCAATTAATCATTACTATATTTTTAACAAAATATTTTTTAAAATTTATCTTTTTGATATAGCTAAAGCTTTAATTATCAAAAGGGAACCCCAAGAAATATAACTGACCTAATATTTATTTGGTTTTATTGTATTAAGTTTTATTGTATTATAATTTCAAGAAAGAATTTAAACTTAAGAAATTAAGTTTTCACTTGGACAAACATGCAACAATGTTTACGTTGCTTTCTGAAGAGCACAACCTTGCTCTTCAATTTTTTCACCTACTGAATTTCTGAATTACCAATAATGTTAGAGTATTTAAGAGCTATAGAGATTAGTGAAATATATTCATGAATGTTTGCATAAATATTAACCTTAAAAAATAGCAATGAGAAATAGCCTTGCTGGTTTTATTCTAGATTAAAAATAAAAGTTGCTTTTCCAAAATCAACATTTTACAATTGTGTAATAACAAGCTTAATAAGCATGGGTCAACATATTTTTATTTGTATATTCTTAATTACATATATTAAATATGACATCTAAAAAATTGTAATTGAATACGTAAATAAATAATGAAAAATAATATAAAACAAGAAAAAAGTACCGTAATTCATGGTAGTTATGACGCAGCAGGTAATTTATTTTTCTGTTATTTATGGCAAAGTGAAAATATTCTAAACGTATTTTTATATGTTAAAATAAAAGCAAATCTTCTGATCTTTAAAATAGTTATGTTAATTTTTATTTTAATATTATAGATACTTACATTTCAATCGAATAGAGAATTTAGAGCGTGGTACATTCTCAGATTTAAATTCACTGGACAGATTGTAAGTTTTCCTTTATATTGTTTCAATAATTTTTAGAAAATTAATTTAAAACAATTTTTTAAGTTACTTAAATGGTTTCTTACTTAGAACATAAATTGGAAAATTAAAAAGAAAAATGCCAAAAAAAATGGCAACCATCTGAGGAGACAACATAAATCTGAGATTCCATTTGAGTTCTTCTCATTTCATAATTTCCATCACCTATTTTTCACTATATTTTACAAAACCTGTATTAATTTTTTAAAAAAAAGGTAAAATTCTCCCCCCCCCCCCCCTACATAAACATAGTTTCTATTTTTAAATTTTATTTTATTTAGTTATTCCTCAGAACTCATGTAACAAAATATATCTTAAAACAATTAATCATTAGACACAATTAATGCATTGACTATGTCTGTGCAATAATTGCATGATATGTACTTGAAATCTAAATTTTATAAAGTTCTTGGAATGTTGTTTTAAAAAGTATTTATACATGTCTTCACTTTTTTGCTCACAAAATGCCATTATTTTTAAATATTAAGTATAATCTGAAATCACAAAGAGGATTATACAATCCAACTTGAAAATTTTTTAAAGCTCTTATATTAATTATAAATATAATAGCCAAATCTTTATTGAGATGAGATCTAGAAAACACTGAAATTGATTTGAATGAAAACTAAAATAAATAAATAAAATATAAAATAAAATAAAATAAAATAGAAACCAAACTTCCTAACTATGCACACA
>JAHWFO010100978.1:210908-233697 GCA_023313115.1 Rhysida immarginata | reverse complement strand
TCCCCATGCAAACTATATATAAACCCGTCCGTTAGTACAACTTTCATAACTTCAGGATAATTCTCTAATATTCTATTTGCTTTTAGAGAATTATCCTTTTTTGCTTTGATAAAGGATAGTCTCTATCCGAAACGTCAGCTTTTTATTTTGATTTTGATTAATTATTTTTGTTTATTATATCTTATTTTTTATTGAATTTATATTTTTAATTAATAACTATTATTTATTTATTCTAGTACAATTATATGATTTTTTTTTTTAATGTTTTGAAGTGAGCTTGCTGCACCCTGAATTTCTTCCATGTGTTCCACCGAATCTAAAAACTGTTATTTTTTTTTTTTTTTTTTTTAAATTTCTACATCTGTATCAGAATCATCCTCACATCCAGAATCTTAATTTTTCACTTCCTTCCTTCATTTATGAAATTGATTCATCACTACAATCTGAAAATATTGACAGAATCATTCACTGAAAAATAATCTTCAATTGACACTTCAGTTATTTTTCATACAGTTCCAAAAGTTCCTGGGGAACTTTACCGTAGAACGGAAACCATGCTTACTCCTACAAATTGAATTTTGCTGCAAAAATGAGCATGCACTGTTCATTCCTATTTATTCCAGACACAAAACTGATTTTTTTAAAACAAAATTAGAAAATATTATCATTCTAACATGGTGTTTCTTAAAATGCATTATCATTATAACGAGGGATATTTAACATTAAAAAGATAGGAAATTAGCCGGGACCATGAAAAATTATCATTTTATAAGGGTTTCTATCGCTCTATTGAGTATACACAGAACAGACAAATACACTCACTGATGAAGGATTTGTGAAATCCGAAATGCGCATCTGAGGAAATAAAAAGAATTGATGTGGACTAGTGGTTTCTTTTGTTCCATTATTTTATACGTCGGTATCCACAGTTTCGGCAATTATTCCTGTAAGACAAATACAGTTTTTCACAAATATCGGGTTTTGCAAAAATTCTGTTACACCTGTGGAAGCATCGATATCGGGGGGGGGGGGGGGGGCGAAAGCATCCACGGAGCAGGTGCTGTTGAAGACGTGGGCGATACCATAATGTAAATGTATATAGGTGGAATGTATATGACTCGGATGCAAGGATATTGCGATGGAACGTAACAGAATCGAGATCTCAGTGCTCCTTCGCGCGGGCCACAACAAGTCTGACATCGCTAAGCAGCTCAACATCAGCCGGATGACTGTCCAGAGTCGCAGAGAGGCTGAAGAAAGTTGAAGGCCTCAAAGATCGCCCACGTGCAGGCAGACTTCACGTTATCAATTGTGTGGATGTCAGAAAAGCCTTCGAAGGTGACCCGACTCTCAAAATGACACAGTTCGCAAAGAAAAAGAAGATTTCTGTGGCCACGGTGTCCAGAGCCATCAGGGAAGAGGGTGGAAAGAGTTTGAGGCGCATGGTAAAACCTTTGCTGACGAATGGCATGAGAGAAAAACGTCGGGAGCTCTGTCGTCACCTTCTCAAAGACTTGAAGAGCCATGGCAATCGCATTGTCATCTTTTCTGATGAAAAAAACCTTCTCAGTCGACACGGTCGTCAACAAGCAGAACGATCGTGTGGTCAACTTCAGCCAGGACATCTCTGAGGTCCGCTACGTGACCACAACCAAGAACCCGCCTCAGTGATGATGCTCTGCGTCGTGGCGTCGAATGGCATGAAAATGCCGCCATTCGGGTTCCCGACTGGTTACAGGCTTACCGCTGCTGACTACAAGGACATCTTGACCAAGAATGTTCTGCTCAGGGTGAAAAAGGTGACGAGGAATGCGGACTACGTCGTTCAACATGAACTTCTGGTCGAAGGACTTTTGGCTCCTCAGTTGCCCGACCTCAACCCTCTTCACTACAGTGTGCGGGTGCATAACGAGAGCAAGGCCTGCAAGATCCGTCATAGCACCGTCAAGCAGCTGAAAGCATCTGTGAACCGCGTGTGGACCGCCATGAAGAAAGACTACATCCGTAACGTTTTTCGGGCCTTTAGACCGTGCCTAGAGCATGTGGTTGCTGTCGATGGCAGTTACATCGATTAATATGCATTGTGTACACACCAATATCAATTCTGACAATAAAAACTGTGTCTAACTGCATCACACACAGGTTATGTCATTTTTGCGAGGGTCCTCACATGTGTAACAGAACTTTTGCAAAACCCGGTATGCCCTGCTTCCCTGACTTTCTCTGATAACTTTTCACTTCCCTAACATTCCCTGACTTTCCAGAATGTAAGAACCCTGCTGTTTCTGTCATTTTAATTCTGTATGTGTTATCCTAATGCATTTTTTTCGCCGCCCTCCTATCACCTCCTATTTGTCCTCTTTTCAGTCCTATCCCAACACTTCTCTTAATTTCCTGGTCTCCCATTTGTTCTCTTCTAGTATTTCAGCCAATACCATTTACTATTCCCAATGCTAACTATACAGGGTGTAAATGGACGACGTTTCACAAATTTAAGGATATGTAGAGGATGATGTGGTGAACATTTTTTATTAATAAACCCATAGTCCCAAACGAAAAGCGACGGAGCCACAGCTTGTTTGATGTCCTGGTTTGTCAAGCATTGAACTAGGCACGTTTACTACGTTGTCCCCTGTCATTGCATCTTGTAGGCCTTATGCAGACTGTCAGCTTGCAGGCTTTTTCAAATGGTACCGTCCGGATGCACAGCACATTCTCCAATCACATAATCTTGCACATCAGGTTGGTACGAAATTCCCGTTGTTAGTTTGGAACATTCCGTAAGGGTGAAGGTTTTTTTGCGCTCTACGTTTTGTGCTGTATGAGTTCAGAAATGGACTTTACTGTGAGGCAGGAAACAGCAAGAACTTTCGTACCCAATTACGTACAGAACTGTTACTGGACTGTCTCATTTCAGATCGCCACAAATTATCTCAGTGTACACTGTAACCCCTGAGTGGATGCCCCCTTACCGTGGGTCAGAGGTTTGGGTGCTTCAGGGATTCTGTGAGCTATGCTGGTTGTAGTACTGCTACTTTAGGGTCACCCTTACCCGAAAGGTCATGGTTGAGAAGTGAGACGAAGAGTATCAAAACAAACATATATCTCATGATGTCGACGAATGAGAGAATTCATACTGTGTCGGGTGTGGCGCAGCTTAAAGTCACCTGCGTTAGGCAGAGGCTCTCGTTCGAAAAATAGTCGACAGTCTCGCAGCATTGCCTCTGAGAAGCCCCACCAGTGCACTCGCTATGCACTTGGGGAAACGGTCGGGGGCAGCGCATGCCTTTACCCAGGAGGAGAAACGGGTAAAGCGACAACGGGGTCAGGTGCTGTCAATCGGCACTTGGAACGTATTCTCCATGAGAGGAAAGGAATCAGAGTTAGTGGAGGAAGCCAAACGGTATCGACTGGATATCATAGGTATTACCTCTACGAAACGCCCGGGTTCTGGAACTGTGGACTTAGAAGGAGGGTGGAAGCTTTTCTACTCTGGTGTCGACCCTAACATGACTGCCTAGGCAGGAGTGGGGATACTCACAAGTCCTCGGCTGGCAGATTATGTTGCAGATTGGACCCCTTTAGGTGGAAGGCTGTGTCTCCTGAGGCTTCAGATAGGGAAACGGTCTCTCTCTCTATTCATTGTATATGCTCCGAATGCAGTCACAGAGTACCCACTTTTTCTAGATGAAGTTGATGCTGCTCTTAGCAGGAGAGGGAGTGCAGATTCTGTCATCCTTATGGGCGACTTCAATGCACACATAGGGGCTGATGACCAAACGTGGAAGGGCGTGATTGGGAGGAATGGTGACCCCGATTTAAATGCGAATGGGAGGTGCTTGTTGGATCTCTGTTGCAACAATGGACTTTCCATCACAAACACCTTCTTCCAGCACAGGGATGTCCATAAGTATACCTGGTACAGGGATGCAATGGACCAGAAGTCACTGATTGATTTTGTAATCGTTTCAGCCGACCTATTCCGATCAGTGTTGGATACTCGTGTGAGAAGAGGGGCAGAACTATCAACTGATCACCAGCTTGTTGTCTGCACTTTGCGGTACTCTGAATCCATGCCAACCAAGCGAAGTACTAGGTTCAGACAAACTTGGTGCATCAAATGGGAGGCATTGGAGGATAGAGCTGTGAGGAAGACCTTTGCAGATAACATATCTTCAAGTTTCAAACAACTACCCAGTGATCATGGTACTGTTGAAGAGGAGTGGCAGTTGTTTAAAACTGCTGTGATTACTTCGGCTGCATTGTGCTGTGGTCGTAAGCGGCTGAGTGTGGCGCAGGGCGGTGAGAAAAGGACTGCATGGTGGAACGGTGAAGTCCAAGAAGCTGTCAAGGCAAAGAAGGAAGCCTATTTGCTATGGCTTGCAAATAAGTCAACTTCGAGTCGAGTGCGGTACACTGAGGCGCGAAAAGCAGCAGCAAAGACAGTATCAACAAGACAGTATAAAGCCAAGGCCTGGGAGAAGTTCGGGAAGAAATTGGAGGCAGACTATGGTGTTCTGGCAGACCGTGCACCGCCTCCGTGGAAAGAAGTCTCTTTCATCACAAACTATTAAGAGTTCAGATGGGAGGCTTCTGAAAATGGAGGAGAGCGTATTGCATAGGTGGAAGGAATACTTGGCATCTCTTCTTAATCTGGTGACAGCAACAACTGAGGCACCTTGGAGCGGAGAATAGTCACGGTAGTATCACTGAAACAGAAGTCAGATGGGCAATTAAGTCCCTGAAGACTGGCAAAGCTGCAGGTGATTATGAAATCCGGTCCGAGATGTTAAAGGCCTTAACCCTTTCACTGCGTAATTAAATTTTATTTTCATTCTTGAGAAGATGGAATTATCCACTTTTAGCAGCATAACAAAAAGTTTTTTAAACCCTGTGAGATGAATCAGATTTTCCCAGGTAGAGAAATTGTTATTTTGTGTAGATATATCCGCTTTACGCAGCAAAAGGGTTAAATCAGGATGGTATCCTGTGGCTGACTCGAGTGTGTCAGGTTGCTTGGATATCTGGACAGGCCTCTAAGCAATGGCAGACAGGAATTGTGATCCCTATCTTCAAAAAGGGAGATCAGAGAGATTGCAACAACTATTAAGGCATCTCTTTGCTCAGCATTCCTGGGAAAGTGTACGCTAAGTGTCTGGAGAAGAGAAGTCGGGAAATAGTCGACTCCAAACTGTTGGGGGAGCAGTGTGGTTTCCGACCTGGCCGAAGCACAAGGATCACATCTTTGCTCTAAGGCAAATCTTTGAGAAATCCTGGGAGTATGCAAAAGAGGTCTACGCTTGCTTTGTGGACCTCGAAAAAGCATATGACAGAGTTCCTCGGGAGAAGTTCTGGCAAGTGTTGCAAGAGTATGGAGTGGATGGGCAATTACTGGTTGCTATCATGTCTCTGTACGAAAGCTCTGAGATGTGTGTCCGGATAAATGGCATTAAGTCAAGACCGTTCACCGTAGGTATTGGACTCCGCCAAGGGTGCGTACTGTCACCCCTCTTGTTCATTATCTTTATGGACTGGATAGACAGGGGCAGCCGAGGCGATGAGCGTGTTTGTGTGGGTGACTGCCTGGTGGAGAGGTTGCTCTTTGCTGACGACCTTGTCCTCCTTGGGTCTTCTTGCTCGAACCTTCAGCATGCACTAGACCGGTTTGCAGCCAAATGTGAAGAAGCTGGGATGAAGATCAGTGTGACTAAAACCGAGGTTCTGGTCCTTTCAAGACAGCCTGCTCAGTGCGTTCTCCATGTTAGGGGAGCCTCATTGAGACAGATGGAGAAATTCAAGTATCTCGGGATTGCATTCACAAGTGATGGACGGCAGGAGAAAGAATTGGATGCTCTGATTGGTGCAGCAAGCTGTGTCAGACGTGAACTGTGGCGATCCGTGGTAACGAAACGCGAGCTGGGTAACAAAGCCAGGCTCTCCGTCTTCAAATCTATCTTTGTCCCCATTCTCACCTATGGTCATGAGGCTTGGGTAATGACTGAAAGAGTGCGATCGCGGGTATAAGCGGCCGAAATGAGATTTCTGAGAGGTGTGGCAGGTGGTTACCCTACTAGATAGAGTGTACAGCAGCACAATAAGGGAATCTTTAGGTGTTGAGCCGCTACTTCTCCACATTGCGCTGGTATGGCCACGTGATACGGATGCCGCAAACTAGTCTTCCTAGGCAGTTATTATTTTCCAAGCCGGTAGGTAAGAGACCAAGGGGTCGGCCTAGAACCAAGTGGCTAGACTACATGGAGAATCTGGGTTCGAGTCGCTTGGATATTACCAGGGAGGGCTGCTGCCCCCGCGACCCTAACGGATAAGTGGGTTTGAAAAGTAAGTAAGTAAGTAAGTACACTGTGATCTGCTGTGGCTCCGTCGCTTTTCGTTTGGGACTATGGGTTTATTAATAAAAAAATGTTCACCACATCATCCTCTACATATTCTTAAATTTGTGAAATGTCGTCCATTTACACCCTGTATATAAAGTCGTCCTTAAGTACTCCTTTCATAACTTCAGGCTAATTCTCTAATATTCTTTGCTTTTAGAGAATTATCTTTTTTGCTTTGATAAAGGATAGTCTCTATCCGAAACGTCAGCTTTTTATTTTGATTTTATTTATTAATTTAAATTTTTTTATTTTTTATTAATTATTATTTATTTGCTTTTTATTTTTGAATTAATAATATTTTTACATAAAATTCTGAATTTTCAGGGATATACAGGGTGAGGGGTATATTTGCAAAAATACAATACTGTACGTAGAAGCCAGAATTTTAAAAGTCAAAATACAGTTGGATCCCGTTATTACAAAACCTGTTGTAGGAAACCTCGCTTAATACAAATTTTTCTCAGGTCCTGTCACCATACATAAAATGGGTTGTTTAATGCAAATTTTTTTTTTTATAACCAAAGTCTGGATAATACAAAAAAAAACAAAAAAACTAAGAAATTCATTTCAAGAAAGTTACTTTATTTTGAGGTGTTTGGTGAAAATTTTTTTATTTGAGTCCTTAGTGTAAAAAAATTATTTTCTGTTTGGTTCATATTGTGAAAAACCAACAAAGCACGTGGGATTCGAGAACTGTGAATTCTGATTGGTTTGCAGTGTTTCTATAAACAGAAATGTCTAATGTAGGCACGTCCCCAAAATATCCCTATCAGTGGACTAGTCTTAAAAGTAAAAATCTGAAGAATTTGCAAAACCATGTACATGTAATAAGAAAGAAATTGTTTGGGTCTACGAATTTTCATAATAACAGGGTTTGACTGTAGTTATAATTCATCAAAAATTTAAAAGCAGGGAAATTTAATGTAGAAACTACCAAAAATATCCTTTAAACCTATGGTAACTCAAAAATATTCATAGAATAATTGAAATGACTTTCCATCTCAACATCACATGGATGTTCAGTGCAGAGCCATTCCAAGGCAATTTAACACTTGGTGCAGTTGCAGTTCTCACTTATTTCTTTTAATACTGTCACCAGTGCCTCCTTGGTCAAGTACTTTGATCATAGCTCCCTTGCACTCTTCTTGTACTGTACTTGATACAGTCTGTTCAAGAAATTGATGATTGCTTAGTTGTTTCAATGGGTTATCTGGTTATATTAACTGGTCTACACATTGATTACTTTCTAGGAATTGTTCCACAATATATTCTACAATTTAAGCATAAAACAAGCAAAGTTTCCTGTACTTATTTTTATTTATTTATTTATTTGCATCTTTGTGGAAAGAGCACATTACAATGACTGCCTTTAAAAGTTAAACAGTGCATTCATTTTCCAGCTATGGTTTAAATCTGAGAGCAGTTAGGTTTTATCAGAGCATTGCTTATAGATCCCTTTTGCTCATCAGAATTTCTTGTTCCACTTTAAGATAACTTGCACAAATAACAAATTAATTTTATTTTTGTAAGGAAAACATTGTTAGACACGACATACCAATCACTGAATTATGCATTATCTAATTTATGTATATAATTTAATAAATAAACTTTTATACTTATTGTTCCTAGTCGTCTCGATTCAAATGCTCTTATATGTGACTGTAAGATGATGTGGCTGGCCCGAATGTTAAAAGATAAGTTGACAACAACACAAGCTGCAGCAACATGTGAATATCCATCCACTCTTCAAGGCAAACAACTGATAGCAATACAGGATTCCGATTTTCATTGCAGTAAGTGACATTTTTGAGCTCGTATTCACATTTTAGGAAGTGTTTGGTAAAGTTACTGTAATGAATTGCTTCTTTTAATTTGTACTTAAAGTAATATGTTGACTTTCAGATAAATTAGTTTTATAATAGATTTTTGCTGTTAAAGTGATAACATATTACTTGAGTTTAATTAGACAATAGTAATTTAACAATTTACGAGGAATGTTATTGTGATTTCCAGTGACTTGTTATGGTTTTGTCTAGAGAAACCGCTATTAACAGAAGAACCAAATGATGTGGATGTTTCATTCGGAGGCACTGCATACTTCACATGCAGAGCAGAAGGGGATCCAAATCCTGACATTATATGGCTTCATAATGAGTGAGTACATTAAAGATTGTAAGTGTGTAAAGTATGTTTTCTTTGTGTAAAAAAACAAAAAACAAAAAAAGTTACAGCTTAACTTTTTAAGCCATTAAAGTATAGGGCAAGTCAAAAAGACTTATACTTTAAACATCTATTGCAGATAAAATACTTATGATAAAGGACTGTACAAGGTACCAATAGAAAGAAAAACTTTCAAAGTTTTATTTCAATGATTAAATATGAGGAGAATCCCATGTAAAGTGACAAAACGTCCAAAAGTTAATTCAGTTCTTTCCTTACAGTGACAGCATATCATGCTTGTGATGTAATTTGTAGTTCTGCCAGACACAGATAGTGTTCTTCACATAACATAAAGATTAAAATCACAAGGGTCCACCAAGCACCTAGCACTTGCAAAGTGCCAGATCATCAACGGTAGAACAGCCGATTTAGTGGCTAGGCAGATGCTCATTCAGATAGTTTGTGAAAATGAGGTGGTGTTAAGTTCAAACGAAACTTTGCAAGTTTTTCTTTCTATTGGTGCCTTGCACATTTCTCTATCATAAATATTTTATACACATTAAATGTTTAAAAGTGTAACATCCTTTTTTGATTCACCCAATACATTTTATTCCCTATAATTTTTAATACTTAAGAAGTTATGGGAATTATTATCTATCTTCTAAGTGCCATCATTCAAATTATTTTTAGAAATGCTTAAATATCAGTGTTGAAATTCTCCATGGAATAAAATGAACATAATCAGCTGTAGGTGATTGGGTTGTTGTATTGTTGTTTCTGATATGAGAAAGGGAGGCCTTACAAAATACATAATAGTAAGGTTGAAGAAACTGACTAGTTTTGTCATCTATTCCCGGCTTTTTCAAAGTAATAAGAAGAGGAAATTATAACACTATTTATACAGGATCACGAACATATCAATTGTTGTGATTAGAATTAATTTTACAATTATATAAAATTGGTTTCCAGCACAATACATGGCGGAGAATTGGATTCCAGTAGACCTATTGTAAGTGTATTCTTGTCACCATAAACATGAAACAATCCTCCGTATGTGGAATGAAATGGGAATTAATCCTGATTTAACCCTTCCAAATGTATTGGTGGAATAATGTTTTTACGATATCACGAATGGAATTTAATATTGGATAAACGTCGAATGTCAGCTGCGTGTTGAGGATATCTGTCGGTGAATCTGATTGGACCTTGCATTTTGATTGGCTCTTGCCAAATTCTTATCAGTAAAAGGAGTAAAAATTGCATTCTGAACTGGCAACTCTATTAGATATTCCTTAAACTTCCTGCACTCCATCCGCCATAATGATTTCGATGCCAGTGGAATATACCGCCTTCAATGTAAATTTTGTGACTGCTTTTTTGTCGGCATGATGTCAAGATGGTTTTCCATACAATATAAAGAACATGGCATCATGTACAAAAAAGGACAAAAAAATCTAATTAAGCAATTCACCTTCTGGAAGATGACCCCTCCCCCTCAGCCCCCAGAATAATAGACGACTCCATGAAAATCTTACAGTTCTCCAACATTCCAATGAAAATAGCCATACTTGAAAGTATACAGATATCTGCAACATGCTGCTGACATCCGATGTTTATTCAATATTAAATTCCATTCGCGATCTACTGTAAAAGCATTATTTCACCAATAGTTTTATACATTGAGTGAGCATATTATTATGACCACCTGACATGTTTATGCAAATGCACGCACAGACGTCGCCACAATATTGCTAGCTGACCGGACCAATATAAAAAGGGAAGCTGAGTGTCGTCGACAACAGTAGACGTGTTCCATTCTTCAACTATGGGTAAACGACGCGATTTAATAGCCTTCGAACGAGGGATGATTGTAGGTGCTCGGAGCTTTGGAGCGAGTATCAGCGAAACAGCAGCATTCGTGGGGTGCTCAAGAGCAGCCGTCGTTAAAGTATTTAAAGACTGGACGGTTAGCTGGAAGACGGGGTCTGAACGTTCGCGTTGTGGCCACCTGCGGATGGTTGATGATCGGACAGAACGGAGACTGTCACGACTGGTAAAGGATAACAGAAGGGCAACTATGCATCAAATCACGGCTGACCTTAATCAGAGGTCCTCCAAAACAGTCTCTGAATGCACTGTCCACCACACACTGCACTGCATGGGATACGGAAGCTGAAGACCTGCCCGCAGCCAACAAGCGGAAACTACTCCAATTCGCTCAGGAGCACAAGGACTGGACTATCGAGCAGTGGAAACAAATCATGTGGTCTGACAAGTCACTATTCCAGTTACATCATGCAGAAGGCCGCGTGAGAATCTGGCAAACGGCACAAAAGCATGGACCCCGCATGCATGAGTACAACCCTTCAGGCTGGTGCGGGCAGTGTTATGGTCTGGGGAATGTTTTCCTGGCAAGCGTTGGGTCCGTAATACGTGTTGAACAACATATGGATGGCACAGCATACCTCCGTATCGTCGCCGATCAAGTCCACCCTGTCATGTTGATGGCGTACCCCAATGGAGATGGCTACTTCCAGCAAGACAGTGCACCACGCCACAGCTCGTATTGTGCAGGAGTGGTTCCAGGAATATGAGGGGGACTTTACCTTACTTCGGTGGCCCCCACAATTCCCAGATCTCACTCCAATTGAGCATTTGTGGGACGAAGTCGAACGAACCATCAGACGGCTGGATCCACCACCGTCCAATCTAACACAACTAGACAGTGCTATCCATCAGGCATGGTGTCGGATTCTTCCCAACATCTTATGGAATCAATGCCACGAAGAATCACTGCAGTGTTAAAGGCAAAAGCTTGCCCTACGAGATTCTGACAGAATGGTCATAATAATATGCTCACTCACTGTATAATTGTAAAATTCCATCCAATCACAACAATAAGCCTTTTTCAAATGCGAAATCACGAGATTATGGTCGCGTCCATGCTTGATCAAAAACGAGGCTGAGTGGTGAACCTCAGCTTGGTGTGAAGGAATGAATGCATATTCAGTCCGTTTTTAAATGCACTACCACAAATATCATTGAAGGATGTAGGAAAAAATTGTTAGATCTAAGGCTTAAGGAGCTGAGAGAAATCTGGAAACCGTTGATCAAATCAAACTGTTCATTGTTTTCAGAAGATAAATCACAATTTTCAGTTCCTTCTTCAATGGTATTCATTACTTCAAATTCATTTGGCAAATGAGTTTTATTTTGTCGTCGTTGTTGTTGTTGTCAAATAAGCCACTATGGACTACGTTCTTTTCAACTGTTTCTTCCCTCCTGCTCTCCTTTTCTGCCATAACTCTTATTATTCTTTCTTGATGTTTCTCCTTCCTTTCCTGAGTCCAAAATGCACCGTTTTTCTTTATCATTTTTTCCCAAAAGCCTTTTGATTGTTTCAACGTGGTTTTAAGTGATGTACGTTTTTGTATGCCTACTTGTAAAATTTGTAATTCTTATATGTCCTTTTGTGTTTCATTTATCCAAGTATTTGCTATTTTCAATTTTGACTTATATATGAAAATTCTTCCTGTGAGCCTACTAGGGTTTATTGTTTCAAGATGTCCATAAAAAGCTGTTCTCCTTTTCCTAATGGTACAGTATCAGTAATGTTTTCAGTATGTTTGTATATTTGATTTTGTGGCATATAATAGAACACATCTTTAAATATTGGCCCCAATAATTTCCTTAACCCTCCGGTACTAACATAAATTTTTCCGACATCTTTACTAACATCGGTCTCTCAGACCGATTTATTTACATCGTATATATTGTTACATTTATTTATATTTTTGCACATATTAATATCAGTTGAAAGATTATATATGTTGTTTTGCACAACTGGATGTGAAACTTTAAAAAAATGAATTAAAATTGAGGAATATTTACAAATTCTAAATTATATACAAATATTCAAACTACACTTCAAATTTGTTAGATATACGTACTTTGGTAATAAAATAAAATAAGAAACGATATATTTCAGTCTATAGGCGTAATTTGTAGCAACTGAACAAGTAAAATCACTTTGTTTCAAAATCACATTATTTTAAAGTAACAATAGCATATAAAAATAAAACAAATTAAAAATTAACAAAAAAAAAATAATTATAAGAATTTTCCCGATTATAAATATCAAGAAACTATCTTTTACAAAAAATTAAAAAAAAAATAACAACACAAATTTATTTGTTACAACAGAATTTGTTAACGAAAAAAAAAGAAAGGCATGATATTAGAATTTCTTATGTTCATTGGAAGAACTTCACCTATTGGCTTTATATTTTCTAAGCAAATAGATTTTCTGTATTGTTTCTGTAGCAAAATATTAACTACACCATTACTAACATCGGTCCACAGGATCGAATATACGAATATTTCACTAGCGTGTTTACATAAAAAGTATTGCTTATGCCTATATCGTAGGACTATCTGAAAAGTGAAGGTACACAAAAAATCAACCATTTATTTACACGCGTTTGAGCTGTAGCGCCGAAAAATATATGAGTCGGTCCCTGAGACCGTATGTTAGTACTGGAGGGTTAATATTTTGTTACTTCTAGTTCTTGCATTGACGCATTAACATTTTTTTTGTTAAAGTTCAGACATTTTGCTGTATAAAGTGCTTCTGGGCATATTGCTGTTGTTTAATGGCAAAGTTTAGTGTTGAATGGTATTGACTTCTTATGGATATCTTTGGTGAGGAAATCTGCTGCTTTCATCTTATTACCTCTTGCTTTTAAAAGCTTCTTTCTGTGATCCCTTCTTATTAAATTCTCGTAAATATTTGAATTTATTTATTCTGTCAAATTGGTCATATTTAGTTTTCATTTTCTTAAGGGTGATCTTGACATTCGTCATAAACTTAGTTTTGGAAGGAGATTCTTAAACCAGCTCTTGGTTTTTTGTCAAATAAAGCATTAATTATTTTCATTGCATGGATTGCAATGAACATGATCAGATGTCGGTGTCTTTACATTTATATTGTTTACTTCACTTGCTCACAGATATGCACTATGTAAAATTTATTATACAAAAGGTATATGTTAAAATTAATGATTCATATCCAGTAAAATTTGTATCAAATTTTAATATTTATTAACGAAATAATAAATAAAAGTAATGATACAATTTATGAAATTTTTGAGGTGATATTTCTTTAGTCTTAGTCATTCGTTTTGGTCTATTTCGCAACACAAATTTATTTTGCATAGCCCCCTTCTTAAGTAATCTTAATCCATCAAGTGAGTGAGTGAAATATTCTGAGTTCAAATGCAGTGACTAAACAGTTGTCTTTATCAATCTATAAATTAGCACATACAGTGCTTTACCGTGTGTGAATTTCACCCCTCAACCTCATTTTCAAGCTGCCAAGGACACCGCCATTTTTCAAGTCTCGTCAATGTGAAAAAGGCTAATTGTTATGTTCATGGTCCTCTATAAATAACATTATAAAATCTCCTCTTCTTATTACTTTGAAATAGCTGGGAATAAATGGCGAAATTAGTAAGTTATTTCAAATTTACTACAGTCGAACCTCCATAAGTGGATAGCCTCGGGACTGGGAGGAAAGTATCCACTTAACTACAGCAGTGGCTATATAAATTGGACTCTACACTCAGTATCCACCAAAGCGGATTATCCACTTATCAGGTAACCACTTAGCGAGGTTTGACTGTATTATGTGTTGTAGGGCCTCCATTTCTCATATAATGAACGTAAGTTTCATAATTTTAAAGCATAATCCCCATCAATCAGTATCAAATATTGATGCTTATAAGATTTGTAACTGAAGATTCTGTTACAAATTAAACAGTAAGATGACAAATCAAATTAAGATGACATGTTTTATGAGAGATTGATTGTAATATGCCCTTTGATTGATTTACAAGCTATCTCCTTTATTCAAATTTATTGATTTACAAAGATGTTTAGAGAAAAATTCTAAAACTAAGTTTCTTTATTCAAGGGAAAAGAGCTATAATAACTGCAGCAACTACTTATTTGTCTCCAAGATAGAGTCCTGGTTTGATTCCCAGTGAATGGCAATGAGATTATCTTTCTTCACTTTCAGAATTGTCCTTTAGGGAGGATCTGACTTGGCCTTGCATCAACTGAATATCAGTCCTATCCTTAGGGATAAAAATGGCTAATGCATAATGCTTGCCATATCACCTTTTTAGCTGACACTTAAGAAGGACCTTTGCAACCATTGACCCCTAAGTTTTACTTTTAAAAGTGCCCATAAGATTATGATATTAGGCACCTTTTTAGGATGTGTTATATCCAGTAACAGATTAAGATCTTCCAGGACCTCTAAGGTTGTATTTTTTTTCTGTAGGTATATAACACTGGCCAACAAAATTAAAGATTTTCTTTGTAACCAAATGCAAGTGGCTGATTTTTGGTAGTATTTTTTCTCCTGATTACGAATATAATTTTGAAATTTCTCTAGCACGCACAGATTTCTTTTTTTTCAATGAAACATTTTAAAATTATTCAGTGTTTGGGGCCTGATAAATTTTCTTGCGGCCCCAAAATATGGATAGTTTAACATTGCAGACGCTTCTCTTCACATCCATTACTTTAACATACAGAGTGGGCCAGAAAAGAGGATTCACGAAAATTTTCTAAGTTCAATGGGTATGGTCCAATGGGGGTCAGTCATCAGTGAAAGGAAATGTAACAGGAGACGTGTCCATTCAAAAATAGGAGATGATGGTTTATTGAAAAAACTCTCTCAACCATAATTTCACGAAAGAAAAAAATTACATTTTGCAACAAAGGATTGACAATTACAGGTGATTAAGTACTAAATCACCCCCATTGGACCATACCCATCGAACTTAGAAAATTTTCATGAATCTTTTTTCTGGCCCACTCTGTAGAAGTCTCGAAGTGCATAACTTGAAAACGTGACGTGATAGAAAAAATCTAAAAGCAGTTTCGGATTCTACATACAAATTACTACTAAGAACACTATGTGTGGTCATAATTACAAAATGTGTGTGACTAGTGTAATCAGAGAAAAATATACATTATACCCATCATGTACAGATATAAGTTCCTGGAGGGACTAAGTTCTCTGAAGAAGGTGCAGTTATCATGCTCTTCATAAAGCTGTGCCATGCAAGTTTTGGATGATCTCAAACATGCTGCTGGATAGCACACACTTTATCACAGTTCCATATGCAAACATTGCCTTTATAAGAGTCCCTCCCAATAAACTATTTTTTGGTCACATGAAATGTTTCCTCGCAAGAAAACAGTGAAATGTTATGGCAGAGCAGATGCCATAATTCTGTGAAAATATTTTTTAAATTATGAAACCACGAAGCAAGAGATCATGTTAGCAAAAGAGTTTCTTTAACTCTTTGCAGTCTGAATTAGTTTATTTTTCAAAATTTTAATTCTAGAAGGATTGCTAGCATGACTCGTAAAATTTGTTTCAAATTTGGACATTTCTGACTGCAAAGTTTGGCCTTGTGTGGGTCTTTTAAATTATAAGACCTGACATTTTTGAAACTGTATCTTATACCTTCGAGATATTAAGAATTTCCAAAGCTGGTACCAGCACAGAATGTATGCACTTGTGTAAAGCCATAAGAATTGATGGGGATGATATGGAAAATGATATATATAAAGGAAACATTTATATACATCACAATTTTCATATGCTTTGAATAAATAGTTTCCAAGAAAAGAAAAATGTGTGGCATTACTTTCTAAGAAACCATCATATATGTAGATTTGCTCTTTTGGACAGCATTGATTTAGAATCAGTAGAAGGTTTGGATAATAAAGGGGAAAAAGAAGCTAAAGTAACATGCATGTTAATATGGCACTGTGAAGAGCAAAGGCAAGGAAAGAAACACAGTTGGTTAAAGTGTGATATTGTTAACAAGTGATTGTCAAGTGGAGTATATCTGTAATATAAATAGGGTCCTCTGTATTCGATGAATATTTAATTTATACATTGGCATACATAGTAAAACCTCGTTTTAATATATTCCCAGGGAACTACAAGATAGAATGTTATTCTGAAACTGAGGGAAGGGGGAGATGAAACCATGGTTGTACAATAAATGTTGTTATAATAAATGTTCAACCTTTTTCATTTAAATTGATGAACAATTTCTGTTTTTTGCCTTTTCTTTAAAGCCAAACACAACACTCTTTCACTGCCTCTATCTCCTAAACAGTTGGATCAATTGAAAAAACACCAAGAATAAACATTTCTCAAATGTAGTGTACAATCTGAAAATACCATTAACAATAGGAGTTTCCAATGCACATTTCAAAGTTGACTTCCATATTCGAAAATGGCATCCGTTTTTTTTGGAAATGGAATACACATAAAAACCCCTCACATAATAGTACAATAATTCTTCATTGAAAATACTCTGTCAGATTTGTATTTTAGAAGTTGGCTATTGGTTCAATGACACACTGTATATTTCATTATAAATAAATTTTTGAGATGTTGCCCACCCACTTCCTTCCTCAAGTTATGATACCCGTAGACTGCAATTAGAGCCTGCCCTGTCCATATAATATTCAAGTATGTTCAGTATGTCCACTATTGTTAGCAGATCCAGTTCTTACTAAGAAGTCCTTTCTCAGAAATAACTTTGTTCATCAGATCTTAATAACTCATCAACACATGCTAGAATGCTATAGGGAGTGCAAGTGACTACGTCACAGCTGACATCATTTGCGCGATGAAGGGGCCGAGAGCCTAGGAAATGGGATCGCTGGTTCCAAACATTGGAACCACGCAATATATGTACTAGTAACGTTGAAACGGGCAGCCAGTAAAAATGACATCTCTTAAATTATTATGTTAATTTGTGTAATTTATATTATTATTAAGACATTTAATCCCATTATATAATTTATACATGAATATTAGAATGCTTTTTAATCACTTAATCACTTAACAAAAGAATGCCATCGTTCGCGGATCTTTCTTTCTTTGGGAAAACGATAGATGTCTAAATCGCTGTTTTGGCTCCTTCTTGAGCAGTGAGGAACTAAACAATTTCACATCTTAAATGTGTTATAAACACTGGACTTATACAAAGACATTTTATTCCATCACTACGTTGGAACCATGTTAAATCCCGAAGCGAGAAGACTTGTTTGGAACCAAATCGAGTCACGTGACTGAACAATTCCCAGGACTGACGTCACACTTGCACTCCCTATTTTGGCCATTTGTCTTTAAGATCTTCTTCCATTATTATGCATAGTAGAACATGTTCCCAAAATCAAAAGCTACCTTATTTCACTAAAACATGAATCAAGTAGTTTTACAGGGTGACATATCTGATATGTCACACGAATGCAAATGCAAATTTATCCATTTGAATTCGTGTTTAACTTAATTTTATGATCAGCTCCTTGTCAATTTTATTCTTTGAATAATTATATTATATTCAACTTTATTATACATTTCTCTTGTTTACATTTTGAATTCATTTATAGTTCAATTAGTCTAATTTTTTTTTTAAGTCTATCTTTCATTGTTCCGACCCGCCAAGTTTCAGAGCGTCTCTTGTATCGTGTGCAAAAGAAAGAAACGAAAGTTAAGAAAGCGTGTTGCTAAGCAACAACGAAAATTAATGAAACGTCGGTTGCCGCGATCTGTAGAAACGAAAGTTTCTCTCAAACGAACTTTTCTACTCTTGGTGAGGTGGAGGGCAATGATTGGTTGGTTTAAAGCTTTCCCGTGCAGCGAGCGTTGGTTATAAAAGGGGAAAGGGAAAAATGCTCTCTCTCTGTCTCTTCTCTCGGTGCTTGTGTTCTCGCTCGCACGTGTGCACTCCTTCGTGGGAGGTCTCACAACTGAACCCGTTCATTATGAGTTCTATGTCAAATATGCTCTTTCAATAATGATTCTAATGCAAAGCTGCATATTCAATTTCTCAACTATCTATGATGAGTAATTGTGAATGTCTAATGATTCGACATGAACGTTTCACTTAAAGTGACACATGCATGAACTTGTTGCTGTTGAATGGCGAAATCGAAACCAAAGCACTGGAGCTTTGGCGACATTGAAAGTCAAGATAGGCAGATCAACCAGGTTTCAGGAGCGTTGAACAAATGCAAATGAAAGCAGGTCAATCAATGACATTTATCCACGACATGGTGCAAGGATCAACCAGGTCTCTTGCGAGTGACTAAGCTGAGAGTGAACTGTTGGTTCCACGAGGCAGCAGCGGTGATAGCCGTGGGGTGGAGAAGCAGTGACAACCAAGGTCTATGGGAATAGAAGAGGATCGGATCAAGATCTCATCGGTTGACAAAAGCAACACAACAACAAGAGAGGGTGAACAACAATTCATCAAAACGGGCCCCAACGAGCATCATCATCATTGAACAGATTTCACCAGGTTCCTCAACGTACTGTCTAGATGTTTGACAGTATGCAATTCAGATAAGTGATAAGTGAACACATGTTTCCAATTAACAATTAAAATGAGCCGACTTCGATTTTACGAGAGAGAAAATATGAAACTGAAAGTAAACTATTACAATTGCGCGTTTAATTGATAATATTGGGAAAGCATTTAATAAGTCTAGTCAATTATCATAAAATTCAACTTTTGTAAGCTTAGAAGTATAACAAAATGTTTACGTACTATTTTCATTTATATCTTACTAACACACTAAATTTGCTGAATGTAATCTTTGAATAAATAAAACAATACGATTTGAATTATCACAATTGATCGTTTTCTTTCTTATGATAATTAGTTCCAGTCTATGATTTAAGAAGCATTATTTTGTAATAACTGATCATAAAGAAAGTTTGATAATACAGAGATTAATTAAGTACCTGTTAAGGGTAAGTGAGAAAGATTATTGTGGGCACAACATATAAAAAATAAATTTGAGAAAGTTAAGAAAAGTAAGTCTATTACTTGGGTGGGATTGTTAATGTAACATTGTCTCAGGGAAGGGAATCTAGTCTTGGAATATCTACATAAGTAATATTAATGAGAGAATTTAGACTAAGCATTTGTTGCATAGTGAATTGTAACTGCTATCTCATTAAGTATTCAATGATTGTTTTTGCTATGGCTGGGTGAGTTTAGGCAACATCACTAATAATGAAACCCTAATAATACTTCCCATTGTTGCATAGCAAACAACATATCACAACAGTTTATGCAATGTCAAGGTTTTCAAAATATTAATATATCGGTTTACATTGCCGATATCAACATATAGTACTTTACTTGGCTTTTGTTATTTCTAGTGATGAGATCGACTTCAGTGATACAAATTCCAAACGCTATAATTTGTTAAAGGATGGAACCTTAATGATTGAAAATACTCAAGCATCAGATCAAGGTATATATGTATGTATGGCTAAAAACATGCTTGGAGAAGTAAAATCTCGAAAAGCTAAAATGAAGCACAGCTCTTTCAAAGGTAGGTAAGTTTCAAAATTTTCTGTAGGTTTTCATTTTAATGTTTTTTGTTTAATTAAATCTCGTCTAATAATATCTACTTCTTATTTGCATATGAATACACGTTTATTTCTTTAGAAAAGCCAGTGGTTAATGTTCCTAGCAACAGTAACAATTTCAACATTGGAAGATATCATCATGCATACGAAAAAAGTAAATTTTCCATCTTATTGAAAACTGCTGTTATTTACAGAAATTTTATCTTGTTTCACCCAAATAATTTGAAATTGTCTAATTATTTAGTAAATGAAGTTTCAGGAGCGAAACCCAAGTTTGTGGTGACACCACAAGGACAAGAAGTTCGTGAACGAGAAACAGTTATTTTGGTCTGTGAAGCAACTGGCCATCCCTTGCCAGTTATAACATGGACATTCAATGACTACCCTATAAAACAATCACAGCACTTTCATATTTCTGCTACTGGAACCTTGACCATTATCCAAATTCAGTCAGAGGACAGTGGGCTCTATCGTTGCTCTGCAACCAATTCCTTAGGACAGATATCATCATTGGCCAGTGTTAAAGTCCAAGGTAAAAAGCTTTGCACTTTATTCGTCTTTTTCATGTTCTTGTCAGCCACACTTACCACATAGTGCTGGGAAGCGGCAGTTTGGTTTTGTGTGACCAAATCTCAGATACAAGTAGCAACATAATGGGTTGGGGATAAATGTTCATATTCTAAGCTGAAATAATCAATTCATGGAGTGCCTTATCCTCATAAGTTACAATGCAGGAATTGGTGAGTTTAACCTCCTTTGAATAGGCAGTTAGTTCCCGTCTTTGTGTTAACTGATTCCCAGAGTAACTCACAGTAGGAAATCTTTAAGTGGGAGCTAAATTATAATAGAAATAGAAATAAAGCATGGTTATATTCCTAAGAATGATTATATGAGATATTGTATATGGTATATTAATTGTATTAATGTTAGTATTCATAAAAAAGACTTTATTAGCATATAATATGTATACAATTCATATCAGTAAAATAGGAGAGAGTAATAAATTGAAAATTTAAACAAAATATACAAATAGAAAGGCAAAAAAAAAAAAAAAAAAAAAAAAAGATTAACTATTATAGCTCTGCTCATTTGAGTGCTTGGAGAAGTCTTCATTTGATTGATTAGGTTCTTTGTTTATAAGGGTTTTGCTTTTTTTTTTTTTTTTCCTTGAACAAGAATATCTTGATAGCAGACAGGATCATTTTTTTAAGTCACAAGCAACCTTCTGGAATCTTGGAACGCAAAAATTGCAATTGCCTTTTCAATATGTTTGAATTCTTCTTCAAATCCCACCTTTTTTGCATAAATGAACAAATGGGAGTTTAGCCGTCTTCTTTTCTCATACATTGCATCATTTCAAGCAGATTTTCACGTGAGCATGTACTCCAATGTGAGTTTGAAGTAAGCCCTTGGCACCAGGTTCAGAAAATTCAGTGTCCAATTGATTGGCATTCAAAACTTGATCTCTGATAGTTCTGGCAGGCTTTGCTAATAAGAAATTAGAAAAAAAAATTCTCATTTTTATTTTATAATTTTTGGGGATGGGGATGAGAGGACTCATCAAGCAGAAATATATGTATATCATTTTCAATGAAATCACTATGCATATATGTTATTTGTAAATAAAATGTATCTTTGTATGATCTGTGTTTTTTATATTTAATGAAATCTTAACATGTTTTTTTTTTTCTCCCCCATAGTTCCACCCACAATCTTAACATATCCACAGAATTTTACTGTATCTGAAGGTCGAGTTGTAGAATTTATCTGTGCAGCTCAAGGTTCACCACAGCCACATTTAACATGGCTAAAAAATGGTAATTATCAAATTGTCTTAATGCTGATGTGAAATTAATCAGTAAGTTACCATTGTGTAGCCACTTGATAAGGTATCTCCCTTAAAGTAGAGTGACCCCTTCAATTAAGAAACATGCGACTGACTAAAGCTGCAGTACAACGATGTTTAATTCAACACTTTTAATAGCTGCCATATGTTAGCTGAGTAAAGTGCGCAAAACTTAGGATTTGAATGATTTCAAATGCAGAATAATAGTCGATTCTGGATGGCAGGATTCAGCATTTCTGCACCATCCAACACGTGGAGCTTTTCTCATATAAATGTTGCTCAAAAAGCGACATGCCAGAAAAGAAGAGTGTTATGGCAAAGACAACATTGTGGCTAACAACATCTCGTTAATAGCAGGATCAGTGGTACTTAAAGAGGATTGTACGTGCCTGCTGATGTGGAAGTGATGAGGACTGCAGAGGCAATTTTACAATGCATTATCATGTATCAGCTGGATTACAACTTGTACATATATCATGCCTTTCAGTGCAATACAAGAAATTAAAGGTACAATGGACACAATCAACTGCATTGGACTCGGGGCCAGATTTTCCATTAGGCTAACTAGGCTTCAGCCTAGGGCCTCAAGATTAAGAGGGGCCTACATTCAAATTGTTAGCATTAAAAATGGGAGGTGAAAGGGCCTCATAAGTGGAATAGCCTAGGGGCCTCTTTTCATCTAAATCCAGCTCTGATTGGATTATTGCAGATTGTAAAAACATAGCATGATCCAATGAATCACACTAAAAAACTTCATGAGGATGGCAGACTACAAAGATGTTACTGGCTGGTTTGGTTCTATCATGTCTGGAATAAATTCATTGTTTCTGCACACTTTGTGCTGTATTATGATAATAAATTATTAGAAAAACGTCCAATTACAGTACATTATTTTTATTAACATCT
>JAHWFO010100978.1:190555-200908 GCA_023313115.1 Rhysida immarginata | reverse complement strand
CCTTAGTATAAGATAAACTCTTGATATTATTTATCAAGATATCACAACATGGTTACTTGTTTTACTCCTCACTGTTTTACTCCTCTTCCCCCCCCCCCCCCTGTCCCCAAATTGACACTTTGTTTGTGAACCTTATGAAATTTTAAAAGTAATACTCTTCCTATATTAAGGAAGGAGGACAGTATTTTAACCTCTGCCACTGAATAAAAAAACACTTTCAGATAACTAGCTTAGTGGTCTTGATTCATCTAATTTTATCAAAACCCTAAGGCATTTTGTTTTTATCTTCATTATGCAGACCAGATTAGGATTTCCTGTTAATGGAAATCTACTGTGCATGATCAAACAAATTGCTTTGCAAAAGTCAGGACAGATACACAGTTTAACATATATTTGATACAGTATAATCAAGAACAGATGATGGGGGGAGGGGTATAATATATATGACACCTTCATCTGTTTTTGGTATAATACAGTGGTCGCCACTTAATGTAGCCATCTTTAATATGGCCACCCGCTTTTTATGGCCACTCCAGGTTGGTTTGGAATTTTCTGTTTCCTATGTAACAAATTTTCGCTTTATGTGGCCACACTTCACTTAACTATCTACTTTTTTCAGAGGTAGTTAACGAATTCTACTTTTTCATCTCATCTTACTCCGTATAAATGAACACTCCACTTATAATATCCACTTTTCATTTCCCTCTAAGCCAATGGGCACTGCTGCCCAAAATTACAGATTGTACTGATTGGTCAATTACGTGTATATAAACTCTGTACGTGTGAATGGAATTTGGAACAAAGCATGCTTTTGTGAAGACACCGGGCTTTCGCAGCAAAAGTAAATGACCATTTTTTCTTTTTTTATACAGTAGCGTGTATAAATTGTTTTATAATTTCTTTGAATTTGCACTAAATTCTTTGTTTCCTTGGAAATTGTTTCTTTTAGAATGTTTATTAAGTGAAATTGTTTCCTGAAATTTGAGTTAGCAATGCTGGTTAGGTTAAGTTCGGTGAAGAGAAATGGCTCTCAAGAGAAAAAGATATGATTTATCAGCAAGTGTAAACGTTTACCTTTTGAACGGGTTTCATTCAATGGAGTGTAGTCAACGTGAAGCTGCTGAATGTTTGCAAATTTCGCAAGCACTGCTAGGAAAAATGATAAAAAAGAAGAAGAATTGAGAGAGAAAGCTGCAAGTGAAGGAACAAGCGGGAAGCATAAGCGAAATGTAAAAGATGCTCAAGTTGAAGGTCTTTTATGTTGGTATCAATATGTTAGAAAAAGAAATGCTTCGGTGAATGGTCCTCTCTTATGTCAAAAGGCTGATGAAATTTTCTAAGACATTAGCCCACACGGGCTTTAAGGCAACTGAAGGCTGGTTTCATCACTGGAAAAAATGGATGACTATTTAAAAGTTCAAAGTAATTTTCATGATTTTTTAAGAATGTCAAACAAACATTAGACAATATTTTAAATAAACTAATTTGGCAGGATACTGTATGTGTATAAATGATTATTTAAGCAAACAAACTTGTCTATATGTAAGTAGAAACACATACTTGGTCTGCTGATAAAAAAATAAGTACTTTTGGTAACCTCGCTTAAAACAGGCACCGGTTAATGTGGCCACTTAAGCATGGTCTCGAGGTGGCCATATTAAACAGTGACTACTGTATTATATAATAAACAATATTATAGATGAGGGGAGGAGGTTATATTAATAAATTATTCTATCTTTTCAACTGAATGTTGATTTTTGTATGGGATGCAAGTTTGATACAGTATTTGTATACATGAAAATAGTCCCATCATTAAGTTGTCACTGCACCATGTATGGAGAGAAAAAGTTATTAAAGGTTATTTACAATGTTAGGACTTGGGTTTTGTAAATGTCATAGCTTCTGAGTTTGTGGCTCTACTGGTTTGGTGAGTTAGTTGAATATCCAACCAGACCAAAATCAATTCCCAGTTCTTTGGCAGAAAAAAAATTATGAGGGGGGAAAAAATTGGTAAATAAATGAATGAGACAGAAAAAAGTTGGAAAGAGCGAATATAGGAGTTCAAAAAAATTTTTTTCAGCAAACATTTATGACAGATGATGTAACATTATCTTACTTCCATTCTATTTTTTTATTATACTTTTAATAATAAAGCCATCACAAAGCAGCAGATTTGTGGTATTGCCATTATGTACTTTCAGAAGTTTCAAATGAGCCCTTATCTTTTATTCCTAGTTGCTGTTCAAGGAAATGTCATCTAATGTTGACCTATTGCTTAGTGCAGGGTTAATCATGGTTATCCACTGCAAGTTTTCCAATGGGGGCAAAAGGATAAATTCCTACTATCATATGTGTTGCTTAACCTCTTCGTCTCATTAGAAGGCCTGATTCAAGGGTAAGGGTAGCAGCAAATTAACTGCTTGCCTCCCCTAGTAGACACATATGGGTTAATATCAAACTTATACTAATACATTTTTCTTTCAGCAGTTGAAGTTGAACATAGTTAATGAAGTTGTAAGTTTATAACTTCCTGTGCACAATTTTTAGATAGCCCTCATCTTCTAGATTATAATGTCCGGTATCTATTGCCCCATGATTTTATAGAATTAATTTTTTTTCCTATTTCCTTCAAGTTCCTCCTTCATTTCAACGTAGGCCACATAATATAGAAGTTAATACAGGTTCAAATCTTGAGCTTCCTTGTTCTGCATATGGTGAGCCAACTCCTCTTATCATTTGGCGAAAAGATGGAATACTCATGAGTGATAATCATCGTCACTCGTTCGCTAGTGATGGGTCATTAAAAATGTTCAATGTAAATAAATTGGATGAAGGCATGTATGAATGCGGAGCAGATAATGGCATTGGTTACATTTCTTCATTTGCTCATGTTAAGATTAGAGGTAAAATGTTACTTTCATGGTCTTTATGATGATCTACTGTAATTGATGACCAAATTTGTTACATTCACTAATTTTATTTTATTAAAGATCCGACTGCTCATCAAGGAGAAAGACACCCTGGAGATCGCTTTGTTCAAATTTCTTTAGAAGAAGCAAGATTTTCTGTGGATCGTGCTTTAAATGACACTATAACAAGCATATATTCTAGGGATCGGCCATTCACCCCGTCAGAACTTCTGAGGTAAAATTAAAAAAAAAAAAAAAAATGACAAAGATAAAAAAAAACTTCACTCTTTATTTAGAAATTTAATTTTTCATTTGCCTAGATATACTGTTTGCCTTCCATCACACGAGTTTCTTTCACTTTCACTATATAGAATATTTTTTGAGAAAATTGCTTTTTTTAGTCATTGCATTTTTGAAGTGATTTTTAAATTTAAAAAAAGAAAAAATTGGATAAACAAGTTTTAAGTAGACATGAAATATTGTTCTTTTAGGTTTATTGTTCTTATAACTTTGCTTTTAGTATTACAATATTATAACTAGATTCCATTTATTTTTATTGCTGACGACAGCCATTCATTGTCCCAAGATAAGTATTTTCTTGCCCATTCCAATCTTGTAGTGACATGTTGAGGTCAGATGATGCTTCTTGACCATTTTTACATAAACGACATAAGAATCATTTTGTAGGTGATGATGATTGGTTGATTTTGAAGGAGTAGTGGTTTACAAAGAAATTTTTACCAGCTAGATGGTATGAGAAAAATAAATCGGCAAGAAAATAAATTTTTAAAACATTTCTGATAAATTATCATTGAGAAAAGCAACATGAATCAAAATCAAAAGTGAAAAATAGTGATTAAAATTAATATTAAATAATTGAAAACTTAAATAGAAACTAATTAATGAAATTATAACTCATCGTAATTCTTTATACAGTAGGATGTGATGAACTTGACATTAAAGCTTGTGCCATTTGAGGACGTACAGTCAGGTGCAAAAAGGGGCCTGCTCTGTAGGGGCTGAGCTTACTGGCTGTTGATTGGTTGCAAAATCAGGTACTTATACTGAGAGTCAAGGCAGATTAGAATGGACCTGAATGAAAATAGGGTAGCAGGTATACGCTTGGGATGTGCTCGTCGTGTGCTCCTCCCTCCTGACAATAATAAGCGATAGCAGCTGACAGCAGCATCATTAAAGTCTTTGCCTACTGCCTCGAATAGCAGAGTCCGAATCCAATATGGATAGATTTTTTTTTTTTTTTTTGTTCATTATCGCATTTTTGATTTCGTTTAAGTTTTAAACATTGTATGTAAAGAACACCATAAACGGATTTAAAATTTTTCATCCAAGTGTGCAATTTGATCTGTTTACTTGAGGGTTTAAAAAAGTTTTCATGTTATTTGTCATATCATGTCTTATTCTATATTTTAGTTTTTAATAAAATATGCACTAATTCATATCACCCTTACTTTTACAAAAATCCTCTTTTGTTCAAATCATTTAATATTTTCTACTATTAAAATCTATATACAGGGTGTTTCATAATTGGTGTCCCATCTTCAGGTCCAAATAACGACTCAAGGGGAACAGATTGGGGGAAAATGAATATTGATTATTTGGTTTTAATGTCCCCTAATTCAGAATAAAAACATTTTGTGTCCCTGGGGTGAAGGGGTAAATTTTGAAAATTTTAATTTTGTAGGGGTAGGAGTTAGACCCCATGTGTTATTTAGAAAGTTGTAGAGCATCATGTAAAATGTGGGTTTAGCAAAAAACCCGGTGAAAAAATCTCATCCCCTGTATGGGATTGGAATCTTAATATTTGATGCTGAAACAATGGAAAATTTAATTAGGATCTGTTTTAAGACTTTATAACCAACATTGCTATTTTGGTTAAAACATTTGAGACGATTGCCTTTTTTTTTAATAGATTGTTCCGGTTTCCTGGACCTTCAGCACGTGAAATTGCTCGTTCAGCAGAAATTTTTGAACGGACGCTTCTTATAATTAAACGTCATGTTGAATCGGGAGCAAGGTTTAATCTAAGTGGTAAGTTTAGTTTCTATTTTGACTATTATTTAATGGTAATGTTTATAATCATGTCAACAATTACAGATCTATACTATGTTTTTAATAATTTCAAGAGTTTTTGGAACAAAATAAAATTGGAAAGTGAGAACAAAATTTTCTCAAATGGTTTGTTTATTTTAATACATCATGCATATTTTCCAGGAAATTTACCAGGAAAAATGGCCAAAATCATGCCCAACTACATGACTCATGTGATATGTCCTGATATTATCATTAAAAAATTATTCTGTCTCTTATTATATAAAAAATAGTGCTATAATTAGTCCAACTAGGCAGCATTTAGGCCATCTATCCTAGGAGTGCTATACATGTACTAATTTTGAAGGGGCCAATTTTACAAGTACATAGAGTTAGCCTTGCCAAGTGCAATATAGCTTTGCACTGTTCATTTGTGTAAGAATAACAATTGCAGGATGTAGATGGTCTGATACAACTGAAATGAACCTTTATGTCATTGCTAATTTGTTATTAGTAGATAATATGCATATTTACAGAGAGGCCCCATTTGATGCAGTCATTAGAGACTTGGATGTATTGATAGTGCAGGCTCTTCTGATAGAACTTTGTATTTTTTGCCTTGTATGCATAAAACAATAAATAAAAAGAAGAAACTACATGATGCTTAGTTAACTTTAATAATTGTTTTGAACCTAAAGAAAGACTTACCTGTAATGTTTATTTTGATTTAAAATTCAGGTCTCCAACCACTAAATTTTTATTTTCAATTGATTGCTGAACATGATAACACGAGAATTTTCCGTGGTTGTTGCTTTATAATGCGGTAATTTTTCACTCATTCATACATAAATGAGTGATTAATTGATGATTTAACAAATTTATTGATTTATCAAGTTCATTATGTGTACTTTTCAGGTTTTGAAAAGTAAAGGAGTGTTTCATGAATGATTTACTTTTTTTCGGACTGAAATTCGAGAAAATAATGCAAAATTTAATAAAAAATACAGCTCACATTCAAAAATTTGAAAATAATTTTGTTCATCTTAAGCAGTTTGGTATAAAATTTATGTTCGTGTTAACAGGTGAAATTTGCACTACTTAATTCTCCAGGAGGATGGGACCAAGAGTTTTGTTTGCCTTAACCGGGAGTTGGTGTTAATCGGGTTATACTGTACTAGAAATCATAATGCTTAAATTTAAACAAATATTAAAATGAAAAATAAGAAGAAATCTTATTAAATAATAATTTTTCCTTTCCAGATTTTTCTTATTCTGATATCCTTTCACCAACCCAATTGGAAACCATAGCCAATTTATCAGGATGCCTCACCCATCGCCGCCATATCAATTGCTCACAAATGTGTTTTCATAGTCGGTTTCGAACAATTGATGGCACCTGTAATAATCTTCAACATCCAATGTGGGGTGCTTCAGAAACTCCATTTTATCGTCTTTTGAAACCAAAATATGAAAATGGTTTTAACACTCCTATAGGTAAATTCATCTTATACATGAAAACAGAAATACAACTTTTAAAGGATGTATAAATGTATTGAAAATATTGAATACAATTTCTCAGGTTGGTCTCGAACTGGTAGCCTTTACCATGGCTTTCCCAAGCCTAGCGCACGTCTCATATCAACACGCATCATATCTACTGATGAAATCACAGCAGATGATGATTACTCTCATATGTTAATGCAATGGGGACAATTTTTAGATCACGATCTAGATCTTGCTCCACCTACAATTAGTTCGGAGAGCTTTGTTGATGGAGAAGATTGTAGTCAGTCATGTGAATATGCAGCACCATGCTTTCCAATTGATATTCCACCAAATGATCCCCGCATACAAAGTCAACACTGTATGGAATTTACTCGATCTAGTCCTGTATGTGGCTCCGGAAGCACCTCTTTGTTGTTTGATTCTGTGATGCCTAGAGAACAAATTAATGTACTGACTTCATTTATTGATGCATCTCAGGTAAGTCACTCACATTTTTATTTGATTATTAAAAAAAAAAAACAATTCTTCCCTATTCAAATTCTATTTTATTTACTTTTTCACTCACTTCAACCAATCTGACAAATTTAATGAATACCAGACTTTAGAACCATTTTCAGATATTGCCATTGCTAGAAGGCAGTTTTAATTTTTTTGTATCTGAAGTCTGTCACTTTTAAATCTGTTAAAAAATATGAAGTAGCAGTTTATTTGTTATATGAATATATTTTTAGAATTGAAAATGCAGAAAATGAGAGTACTAAATTTTTAAAAATTTTTTTTTAAACACCTCCAGGTGTACGGGAGTAGTGAACGAGAATCTGAACAAATTCGAGATCTCACAGACAGAAAAGGGCGTTTGCGCAATGGACCACAAACTGATACGGGAAAATATTTGTTACCTTTTAGTGTGGACTGGCCCATTGATTGCCGACGGGATCCACGTGAAAGCAGCATTGGCTGCTTTCTTGCTGGAGATACCAGGGTAAATGAACAAGTTGCACTAATTACTATGCACACAATATGGTTTCGTGAACATAACCGTATAGCAGAAGAATTGCATACTATCAATCCTCATTGGGATAGTGAGACTTTATATCAAGAAGCTCGCAAAATAGTAGGAGCAGAAATGCAACACATTACATATAAACATTGGCTTCCAAAAGTATTTGGCACTAAGGGTAAATGAATGCAATTAGTTTATGTTTGAATTTTTTTATCATTGAGTATTGGAGAAAAAAATTCAAGTGAAAATTTAATTTTTTTCCCCTATTTCTTTATTAGGCATGGAATTACTTGGATCTTATGAAGGCTATAATCCAAATATCGATGCTTCAATCAGCAATTCTTTTGCAACAGCTGCATTAAGATTTGGCCATACACTTATTAACCCCATACTGCATCGTCTGAATTCCTCCTTCCAGCCAATTCCACAGGGACATTTACCACTGAGTCGTGCATTTTTTTCACCTTTCAGAATTATGGAGGAGGGGGGGATTGATCCACTTTTGCGTGGCCTCTTTGCGACTCCAGCAAAATTCAGAAAATCAGATCAGTTATTGAACAAAGAATTAACTGAACAGTTATTCAGACAGGTTAAAACTTTTTCTTACATTTATCTACTTCTCTTTTAGCTCTTTAGTTTATCTTTTTTTAGGTGCATCAAATGTAAAAAAAATTGGCATGAGTATAATGGTATGTTGGTAAATTTTTAATAACTAGCTCGCCTCATGTAACGAGAACTTAGTGAATGGCACATCAAAAACTTGCAGGGCCCCAAGCACAGCCTACTTTTGAGGCACTTAATATTATAAATTATTAAGTAACGTTACATATATAATTATAATGAAAAATAAAAGTGTGCTTTTCTTGTGTCTGTTCTATAATATGCTACTGTGATCAGGGGGAAAAAATGTGGGGAAAAAAGAGAGAAATACTGGCATAGAACTGGCTCGCTAATTTAAAAAAAAATTGAACAGCCAACTCATGCAAGCCAATCCCAACACACCACTGCATGTGTGTGTTTATTTTATTAATTAGTATAGAAAATTTTCTTATATTAAGTCCAGATGTGTTGTGTTTGAGTAATTAATTGAAGATAACACTGCATTAATGATTTAATGTGTCATAATGACTTAATTACCATTTATGATATAATAAAAAAGCATAATTCTTAAGCAAAGTGCATAAATTGTCATTTCATTTTGCCAGGATATAAAATTTTTCCAGATTAAGAATTCATGAATACAAAAAAAATTTAAGTTTCTTAAAGTGAAACATTTTTTTATCAGTTGCTTTTATTTATATTAGTGAATTTATAAATATTTATAAATTTTTCAGCAGTGATTGAACTTATTTTAAAGTTTAAACAAGCCATACTTTGTAGGTGCATGCAGTTGCTCTGGATCTAGCTGCCATCAACATTCAACGGGGAAGAGATCATGCATTACCTGGATATAATGAGTGGCGGGCCATATGTAACCTGACTGTTGCAAAGACTTTTAATGATTTGCGGCATGAAATTAAAAGCAAGCATTTGCGAAACAGCCTTCAGCAATTATATGGACATCCAGGTTAGACATTTATTTATAATAGAGTTGAAATCAAATATAGCACAAGCCAGTTTCTAAAGTAAGAGTCAAAAATTTAAAAAATTAATTAATTTTACATGCTATCTAAAGTTCAAAATGAGCAAGTTTTTAAAAATATAATATGATGTTGTAAATAGGCAACAAGTTTCATCTTTATTCTAGCATATGCATAAAATTGGTTTCCAAATTTTTCACTTTAAAATCAATCATAAATTTCTTTATTTTCCAGATAATATTGATCTATGGGTTGGAGGAGTTAGTGAAGATTTAGCACCAGAAGCAAGAGTGGGGCCTACATTTCTGTGCATTTTAGCAAATCAATTCAATAGGTTACGTGAAGGAGACAGGTAATAATAATAATTGGTAGCCAAGTTGATTCATTGGTCATTATGCAAAAAATATAATTTACCAGCATCAAAAAATTTGTGGGAGCATCAGGTTGAGAAAGTTATAGAAAACGAGCAGATCAAGATCTTGTGTGACTTTAAAATACAAACGGATTGCCATCTTGAGCACAACACACCTGAAATTACAATAATCGAAAATCGCAAAGTTTGGTTTGTGGATGTTGCCATACCAGATCAATGAGTAGAAGAAAAAGAACTAGAAAAGTTGACTAAGTACCGCAATCTCTCGATTGAAACAGCCAGACTCTGGATGAAACATGTGACCATTGTGCCCATTGTCATCTGTGCACTCTGAACAATTTAAAAATTTTTACAAATTTTATTAAAAAATTGGACATCAGCAAAGTAACAACACTCGAACTACAAAAAACGGCACTACTCGGCACTGCATACGTTTTACGACAGTACTTGGTTGATATTTAAGTTTCTGGGTGAAACCTGTATCAACCAACAGCACCAGTCAATGATATATTTTTGTATGTTTGTGTTCATTTGACTGTGTTTCATGTTTTATGAATAAAAGTAAATAATAATAATAATAATAATAATAATAATAATAATAATAATAATAATAATAATAAACCATTAAGGAATGACATAACCAAGTACCGAAAGGTTAAACTAAACCATTCGCGGAACTATATTTTTAAACAGCCAAATGACATTGTTTGACAATGTTGACATTGTAAGTTTCTAATGGGCCATAAAGATACCATTACACCACGTACCTTTGAACCAATTTCGACTATCGTTAATTTTATGTTATATTCATTCATGACATATCATTCCAAGTTCGTTTGATATATTACATGCCATATTTTAGCATTGAAAATTCCAATGAACCATAATGGTTCCACTAAACCAGGTTCCTTGAAACCAATTTGGACTATCATT
>JAHWFO010100978.1:163276-190545 GCA_023313115.1 Rhysida immarginata | reverse complement strand
AAATTCCAATGAACCATCATGGTTCCACTAAACCAGGTTCCTTGAAATCAATTTGGACTATCATTAATTTTCCGTTATATTCATTCATGATACATCATCCCAATTTGTTTGATATATTACATGCCATAACTTATCATTGAAAATTTTTGAGGGTGTCATAAGGGTACCATTAGAGCACGTGCCATTGTTTCGATTACAACCATTTTCAAAATGGTTCATTTCCTGAACCATATTTATCAATTGGCCGAAATAGTAATTTATATTCATTTCTATCTCGTGATTACGATTTGTTTGATATATTACTTAATATATCTCTCCATTGAAAATTGCTAGGTGGGGTCGTGAAGGTACCATTTTTGCACGTGCTATTGAGCCAGTTTAGATAATATTTGTGGTTGGTTCATGCCTTGTATCATATTCATCGACTGACGAAAATAGTAATGAATAATGGCTTCTATCTCGTCATTACGATTTGTTTGATATATTACTGAATATATCTTCCCATTGAAAATTGCTGGGCGGGAAAATAAAGGTACCATTTGTGCACGTGCCAATGAACCGATTTAGATAATATTTGTAACTGGTTCGTGCCATGAACCATATTCATCGACTGACGAAAACAGATTTTGAAAATCTTTCATGGCCTCGGAGGAGTTAGAGTTACAGACAAACAGACAGACATATTTCCCCACACTGATAGCATAAAGCACCTTTCAGTACTTAATAATAATAATAATAATAATAATAATAATAATAATAATAATATGAGCAGTACTTCACTGTGGTGGAGAGGTTTATGAGCTCTAGTGATATTAATGGCTATGCCAAATAGGTTTAACCATATCAGTCAGGTCTTATTAAAGGGTCCAACAAAATCTGCTCCAAATTACCCATTTTAACATGGTGAACGCAAGAAATTCAAAAGCTAGGCCAGATTGATCTTCACCCCGTTAAACAAGGATTGCAGTGGATGCTATGGTTTTGGGCATTCATCAAAAAATTTGCTACAGGACTGAGGGTGTGTTACTGGTCAGGAGTCACGTTGTTCTGTCCCCTACTACCCCCACCCACGTTGTAAAGGGGGAGCGAGACATGACGGCGCCAGCCACTTGATCAAAAACGCTGGTTTTAGCACCCGTCGCAGAGCAATTAGCAAAATCGCATTTGTGCGGCTAATTTCTCCAAGTACCAAAACAAACCTGCGCCTGCAGATATCTGGTCTTAGGGCATTTTATGTCATTAGGCATGCGCGCAGCCCATCAAAATATCAGTTTACACGTGCTAGTAGAGATTGTACACGTGGTTTTCAACTAGATAGCCAAACGGGGAGGATGTTTTTCCTTTCTTTGGTTTTCAGGATCACCGTTTAAATAAGCTATTTGTATTTTTTATACAATAAAATTAAATTTTATTTAACAACTTAAAAAATAAAAATTAGAAACAAAGAAGTATTTTAATTTAAAGAAATTAATTTCCAATTCCTAAAACACATTCTTTGAGCTATTTATCAAGAATGATGGGTACAATAAAACAAATTATTTTTCTTCATAAATTTTTAAAGCTCATTTCTTAGAAAGGAATATCATTTTATTATTATTAACTGAAAAATATAATTGAAAACTGAAAAACTAATTTTTATACATGTATTTTTAATATTTGATATTTGTATATTTTTATACATTCCAGCTATATTTAAAAATATATCGTATATTACTCATTTGTATTGATTATATGATAATAATACTATATATAATCTTATAAAAAATATTAATAAAGTTAAGAGTTAACATAAAAGACAATAAAAAATATCGTCTCTTATTAACTATTAAAAAAGGAAAAGCAAATGAAAAAAAAAAACAAAAAAACAATCCAACTGAATGAAGAGAAATTTAACAATGCAAAATTAAATAAATAGAACAAATTCTAAATTTAAAAAACATCAATTACTATAGTAGTTTTAAAATACTAAAACTTAACTGAAAATGATGAAGAAGCAAAGGAGAACACACATTTTAAGAAAATTCATAAATTCCTGATAATAGTTTGCATTTTGGTAATTTATATATTTAAATATAGAAATTATAACTTTTTCCAGTGATCATTATAATCATACAGATATTTTACTTCAGCTCGAAAATCTTCTAGTGATTTGGAAATCAGTGAAAACACAGGCAAAATCAAACAAAGCGAGGATGCGCATGTTATAATTACAGTTAAAATGTTCTTTTTTTATCAACTGTAATTTTTATTTGATTCGATTTTATCGATTTTGTATAGTATTATTACCAATAAGTTCACGCAATTCATTAGTTCACTTAAGAAAAATCAATAAAAAAAGTAAAGACTTCAAAACTGATTAAATAATGACTGTATTAGCAATAAACAATCATCACGATCATATTTATAGTGGTGGGTGAAGGTTAAAATTTTTATTAAAAAATAACGGGTTAACTTCCATAACACCTATAATCAAAAACATACTTTCACTTATAAATAATAATAAATAAATACTGGAGATGAATCTCCAAACACAGATTTTTTCAACTACTGTATGTAATAATAAATACATAGGTACACTCCGTGGTTATTTTAATAGAATTTAAGAAGCAGAATGCTTTGGCAACTAACATGTAAGTGAAATTAATAAACCGTGCGTGTTATTTTTTTTAACTTTTAAACAACAGCATATAACGAGTTTTCTTTATACATGTAGTAGGTCTTCAAGTGAAAGCCTTTGATTCATTGCAGAGCTGTATTATTTTACCTATGCATTTGCTATCATAACGCGTGTGTTATGATGTTAAAATAAGTGTTGCACGGTAAAATACAATTCAAAATTGCAACTTTAAAAAGGGGGAAAAGTTCGAATCCCTGATTTTATGACACAGTTGCACCCCATTATCACCCTCAAGTTCACCCTTCTCTTTGTTTCTTATCTCAAAGAAAGAGGAGACGACGCTGTCATGGGCAATGCGACTACCCTTCTTGGAGTTGCGAGTGCTTGGGACAGCCACATGACCTATTCGCGACAGAACGGCTGACCAGAAACGTGTTTTTAAGCCAGCCGTCAGCTTGATGAGTTCCAGGCCTTCATGACATCAAATTTTGTGATGTTCTGCCTACTTTCACGAAGTGACTCCTGACCAGTAACGCACCCCGAGTTTCCATTGCTAGACGACCAGGTCCTTGGTTGTCGAGTTAGCGGAAGACAACCAGGAGCGATGGAAAAATTGGTCTAAGGAAGAAAACTCTTCTGTTATAGAGTACTTTTACCGATCGGACCCATCAAAACTTGGAACTGCTTATATCATCAGGCGCTACCTTAATAGTTCTTATGTTCTTGGTTAGGGTTGAACTTATTAAGCCTTTTACCAGTTTTATGACTGTGACTCTAATATGAGATTTTCCACAATAATAATAATGCTTTTATATACTGGCTATCAAGCTAACAAACTTTAACGATATTAACTTTAATTCCTTATGGATATCAAAAAATTACACTGCATAAATTTAGAGAATAATTAAAATGATAGAAATTTACCCTTGCTATGCCACTAGTAGGGTGACCATAATTTCAACAGCTGAAAGTGGGACACCAAAAAAAAAAAGTTCACAACAAAAGTTTATTCTGGAATAAATGAATAATTTTACAAGTAATGTGTTTATTACAAATAAAAACGTGTTTGTTAGTACTGTAGTTGAAAACAAAGCAAAAAAAAAAAAAAAAAAATCGGGACAATTTTGTGTCCTCAAAACAGGACAATCCCAATTAACTGGAAGGAGATTTAATTTTTTTTTTCTTTTCTTTTAATATGTCATGCTTATTTTGTCGTGAAAAAGTATTTTGTTATAGCTGTAATTCATTCCAGCAAGATATGCATTATCAGGGTTATTTTTCCTCATATTACTTCTGCATTATATGTTTAAAAAAACAAACAAACAAAAAAACATCATTCTGGAAGAGGGTGCTAGAGAAGTTTAGAGGTGTAACTAAGGCAATGCCACCTACCTCATTTACTTCCCTATAAATTGGTTTTTGAGTATATAGAGAGAGCCATATCTACATAGATGCTAATGAAGAATAAGCTTCAGGGTCTCTATACCATATTGGCTAGAGAGGCTCTAAATATAAGGCCTTCCATGTTACAGGGTGCCCCAGATTATTTAATACATGTACTCTATTTATAAAGAGATCCTAAATGCTTGGAAACATGCCACTGTGTACAGATTTTTTCTGTTGTCACTACTAAACACCAAATATTCTAAAGCAAAGAGGAACTCGTTATAAAATGTCAACTTGATAATAAAAAACCCTGATAACAATAATTATTATAGGATGATTATGGCATTTGTGCCACTATTTTTTTCCTGCCAAATATGTGACAACACTGAATAGATTTGAAAATCCGTTGAAAGTGCTTCTGAAATCTCACATGGCCTGGTTTATGGGAGGAAAGTCAGGAGGACATTAAAACCCATACTATAAGACAACCATTGTTTAATAAGGCAGTCGTCATTTAATAAAGTAACTAAATGCAATATAGTGTATAATAAAACTGTAATGTTCAATACAAACTAACATCCCTGAAACTAGTCTACAAGTTTAACCATGGTATGTTCTCACTGATACAAGTATAATAAATACCCTTATCTGCAAGCAAGTCAGGAATGTGCAACCACTAGAGAGCCTAGAAAGAGGAGAGAGTGACCATATGGTGATACATTCTGATTGGCTGTTGAAGTCACATGGTACGATCCACCATGTTTCGTCCATTTCTCCAGCGATAACATGAAGCTAGTAGAGATGTTAGCATCGATGTCAGAAAAACTACTCAGTAAAGCATTATAGTTTTTTTATTTCTTTTTAAATTTATAAATTCATTTACGTGGAATAGTGGTTTCTTTTCTTCTGTTGGCGTTGACAACAAAATAAAATAAATGTCTTCACTTTGAACAGTTTTCAGTATTTATTTTTAAGGGCAATTAAATGAAACAGAAATTTGACAATAATTATACATCATCTTTGTAGGCTGATGAAACCTAGCATTTAAAATTAGTATCTACAGCTCAGTGTTTAAAGTGTATTTCTAATGGCAGCTATGAACAAGATGAAAGAACTTTTTTATCTGGATTTTTGGATACTCTTAAAGAATTAAAACTAAAAAACAGCAAATCAAAATTATTCTACCAAAGGGGTGGGATGATTATTTAAATATAGAATTAAATAATACTGAACAAAATTGGTTGTTTAACATTGCTGGATATATTTTATTAAATGTGAATAAAAATAATAAGGTTTGCAATAAATGAATTAGTTCAACTGGATCAAAGAAGAAAATCATTCCAATTATGCCAAATTTGTAATGCTAAAAGAATTTAAGAAATGAATCTCTATTCTATATTAACAAAAATTCTTTGGAATATTTCTTAACTATGGAAAAATTATTTAGACAATTGGAAAAAATCTTAATAAATAATCCCAACTTAAATTGCAGCAAATTTTTAAAAGAAAAGTTTAATGAACATTTACAATTACAACAGTTTAAATTTGCCTATTGTCACAATATCAAATAAAAATTGCAAAACAGATTTATAAATTTTCAATTAAAATTTTCTGGATTAAAGAGAAAGGAATTAGTGATTGCTGACTTGTAACTTTGATTTTTCAATTTTTTTAAGTCTAGTAAAGGTGCAGCAATGCATGCAATAATAAAGAAATAAATTCAGGTTTTGATGGTATGAATATTTGGTTTGCATTGTTTTCTATTCAATTATGGGTTTTAGCCTATGTCTTGTTGTGGATTGAGAATTTTCTCATTTATTTATTTATTTATTTATTTGTATGTGCTGTTGTTGTTGCTATTTACTCGTATTTTATTATCAATTTTGAATGTTGAATCATGTTTTGTTATTGTTTCAATTAAGAATGTTAACTTGTGTTTTTAAATATTAAAAATAATTAAACATTATTGTTTGTTTAGTAGCATTGTTGGTTGTATGTCAAAATGTTTAATTATTAGCGTCATTTAATGTCTGAAAGTTTGTATGAATCAATTTCTGTCAAATATTTAAATGGTAATTTATTTAAACAAATATTGTAATTTATAGTAAATTAATTAAAAAAATTCATATGAAATAAATGCAATATTTTTAAAATAAATATAAAAGTAGGTCAGGATAGAGAGCCTACAGATCAGGATAACTGGTTTAAAGTTGGACGAAACATGGCGGTGATTTTTTCCATGGCCACTCTCTCCTCTTTCTAGGCTCTCTAGCAACCACTAAAGCACTGTATAAAGAAAGTATGGACATTTCGTGCCAGGCAGCCATTTTGATGCCTTTTTCAATAAGATGATTGCCTCTTCTTTGCAGCAAATTCAAACATCAGAGGCACATTCCTCTCTAACTTTTGTCAAAAAGGAATTGTTCAGTCTGCAAGTTTGAATTTACTGCAAAAATCAGGCAAACATCGTATCGATATAGACATCAAAATGGCTGCCTGGTGCGAAATGTCCATACTTTCTTTATACAGTGCTTTAGCAACCACTAGAGTCACTTTATAGGAAGAGTACCGCATTTGAGTGAACTGTGCCGCAAGGCTTCTGATTGGCTTTTCGGTATCACGTGGCATAATCGCAGCCATTTTGAGTTTTCCCAGGTGAATGCTTGCTAATCGTTTCTAAGTACTTCAGTGAGCTTTGAAACTTGCTTGGGAGCACTTGAGACATTAATCAACAAATAGTAAGTTTCAATCGATAAACAGAAACTATTTTATCGATAGCAGTTGCATGTATTAATAATAAACAAAGTTTTCCTAAGGTGTAGAGATGAATAATTTCGTCAATTAGCTTTCGCTTTATCTGGGCCATTATGCCAAATTGTTGCGTGGTAAACTGCACTAAATCCAGTAGAAAAGGGAAATTAATGTTTTACATTCCAACTGGGAAGAACTAACATCCATGCCCACGGCGGGATTCGAACCCACGACCCGACAGATTTGAGAACTGGAAAGCCTACGCCCCAGCCCTCTTGGCCACCGGGCCGGCCCTGCCCACTCTAAATGAAATATATCATTGAGATTTAATTTAAGCAGTACAAAAACGATGTGAAAATGAAAAAGAAAAAAAATAGAAAAAAATAAATATTTACTTGTCTATTTTTTTAATTTCAAATTCATAAATACCATGTAAAACCTAAAATTCTTTCTACATTCATTTGAATTAAATATTAAATTTATGAAATTTTATAAGTTAACGAAATACAGATTATATTTGGTATTGATGACCTAAAAAAAAGAAGTGATGTAACAATTCAATTTGAGCAGTAGAGTTATCTTTTATTTTTTACCACGTTAAATATATTAAAAAACCTATTTATCAAGTGAATTTACAAATCGTAAAATATTACATCATAACATTTTACTCGAAATGCGGCGTGAATACTTTGAAAAAATATTCACAAAACAACGTAATCTCCATACTACCCTTTGTATGCAGAGAAGAATTAAACTCAAAATGGCGTCACTCAAGACGATTGGAATACTCTTCTTATAAAGTGACTCTAGCAACCACTGCCCATGTACCCCATCTATTGGTGACAGTGAGAAGCACATCTGACAGATTTCAAACATGTATTCTAGAATTGCAGCATTGTTTCATGTTGGGCAGGAAAAAAAGAATTCCATAATGATTCTTGTATTTCTATCAAACTCGATCTTATAAAACCTACATTTTGTGATATTTCTTTCCATAGAGTACCCTACTAGACATTCTGAATAATAGACCTAGCTTAAAGATTTAAAAAGTAGATAAAAAAAAAAGTTGTCTAATGGCATTTTTTTTAATATGGTATTAACAAACTTCACTGAAAATCACATATAGTTGAACGACTAGGAAAGAACAAAAAAGAAATGATGTGGAGGATTGTCTCTTGTGCACTACACAAGGGCACCTTACCATCAGGGTGCCAAACTGTCTGTTATATCTCAAGAGCACCAAAAATATACTTTTGCACAAGGGCACCTTACCCCACTCTTGAGTTATGTATGATTGATGGAGAGACAGGGCTGCTGAGAGAATTTAAGGGTCTCTGCAATAAGTATCCTTATGGTAGTTATGATTTTGTTATAAATATACTCTATTTGCTCTATCTATAGAAACTGTAATTAGACATATGGTATCTTAAAATAAGTCAAATGAAGTTATTTTATAATTATTTTGCTCACTGAAACCATTTTAACTTATTTTAAATATGATTTTTGTTGTTTATATTTATATTATAGGTTTTATTATGAGAATCCTGGGATTTTTAAACCCGAACAGCTGACACAAATAAAACAGTCATCTTTAGCAAGAATTTTATGTGACAATGGTGACAAAATAACTGACGTCACACGTGATGCATTTGTGATTCCTCAAAAGCAATCACCTAACTATGAAAAATGTGATAAAATCCAAAAGATGGATTTAAGATTCTGGTCAGAATGTTGCAATGGTAATGTTATTTATAGATGTATGATTCATAAAAAATATTTCTGTTAATAATGCATAGATGGCTATAATAAAAGATAAAATTAAGCCAGAAATTTGTTAGAGTATAATTCTTTAAATTTTTTCTTTCCCAGACTGTTCAGAGTCTGGAAATTTTCTAAGCATTGTGAAATCACACAGCAAACGGTCAAAAAGGTCTGCAGAGTTTAGTCATCCTGAAGAGAGGCCTTCTTCATTCCATCATAGTACAATTCAGTCAACAGAAGTGAAAAAAATAAAGCAGTCACTACTAAATGAAGATCTCTTTGAAGAAAGGGTTGAAGGAATGGAAGAGATAATGCAAAAATTACAAAGACAATTAAAGCACTTAAATAAAAAGGTTTTTAAAGTTAACTTTTTGTCTAAATAATAGTTCCAATTTTATATATTTTTATATATATAATTTTGTAGTAAATGCATTACCAGATCATACACAGGTTTCCCTTTTTCATTCTGATTTGTAATAGATAGAGATACGGGAAATTTGCAAGTTAAAAATTTTTGTGTAGCATTTTGCTACACTGATTCATCACAGATTCTTTTGCATAAGACGAATTTATAAATATCAGATACTTTTGAATCCGTCTTATGCAAAAGAATCCGTGATGAATCAGTTTAGCAAAATGCTCCACAAAAATTTTTGACTTGCGAATTTCGTGTATCTCTAGTAATAGATAAAATTAATCTTATTAAATCTGAAACTGATCATAATGCCACCTCATAATGTTCTTATTGTAGTATCATATTGTGTGAATTCTGATTCACTGAGAACTGTAGATTTTTTACAAATCAATATATACGAGGTGTGTCTAAAAAGTTCGGTGAATGGTGTCATGTCTGGATGGCAACTTGGTGCAGGTGCTTGCGCATGGTTCTTCAGAGACTTGAGGAGAATCAATACACATCATGCAATGCATGTGACTGGCAGTGCAAACAGACTGCGACCAGTTGAACGTAATCAGTGTGAGAGGAAGTGTCACAGCGCAATGGAGCAACGTGTAAACATCAAGTTCTGCTACAAATTGGGGAAGACTGCAACAGAGACACATGGAATGTTGGTGCAGGTGTACGAGAGGGAAGCCAAGACCAAAAAAAAGATGTCTGCAAAAATCCAAGATGAAAACACTGTTGATCACCTTCTTCGACAACAACGGCATCATCCACAAGGAATTTGTTCCTGCAGGTCAAACCATTAATGCTGCATTTTCCAGTCCTGTGCAACTCTGGCCGAACCCGTACACCTGCACCAACATTCCATGTGCCTCCATTGCAGTCTTCCCCAATTTGTATCAGAACTTGATGTTTACACGTTGCTCCATTGCGCTGTGACACTTCCTCTCACACTGACTATGTTCAACTGGTCGCAGTCTGTTTACACTGACAGTCACATGCATTGCATGCTGTGTATCGATTCTCCTCAAGTCTCTGAAGAACCATGCGCAAGCACATATGCCAAGTTGCCGTTCAGATATGACACCATTCACCGAACTTTTTAGACACACCATGTAGTAGAAAGTAAGGGGTCCTTGTATTTTAAGACTGGTTAACATCAGTACTCTTATCCAAATCGTTTAGGGCTTCTAGATGATAGTTGTAAGCACAACATTCTTACTGCCTAAACAGTAACTAATAAAAATTGTTTTATATGCAGATGAAACTACTCCAAAACGAATGTAACAATCGAACAGGTGATCAGTGCATTGATTCCAGTGGCTTTGTGAGATACTCAAATGAAACCTGGATGTTGGACAAATGCACCAGCTGTCATTGTCACGTAAGAATCTTAAATTAAACTTAAATATTATTTTTAATTTTTTAAATTTGAAGAAAAATTTCCCTGAACAGTAGCATAGCCTAATGTCTTTAAAGACAAAATTAACCTTTGTTATAGTAATTTTAGCTATGTACAGTATTCTTTTTATCAGATTTGCTTGTAGGTTTTGGAGGATAATTAATTGGTATTCATGATTTATTTTAATTTTGTGACATTTTAAACCTCCCGGGCCAAGTAAAGGCCAAAAATGGCCCATCAGGTCAGACCCGGAGGGTGGGAGTGTCAACTTTACTATAAGATTAATCTAATTTATTTATAATAAAGAAAAATTGTCTAAGGTTAAAATAGAATAAAGAATAGATTTTAATATCTTGAATTTTATTGGGAATTGTATCCCATAGTCTTAAGGCGCGATGATACTGTGTTCCAAATAAGTACAGGACATGAATGGTACATAAATATTTGAATTATTACAAGTATTATAATCTTGAATGTCAGAACAGTATTTGATATTAGTTAATAAATTTTCACCCATATTGAAATGGATGGTTTTATGAGTAAAACAAAGAAGCTGAATTTTGTAAAGTTGATATACCGTAAATACTGTATTAAGCGCCTGGGCGCTTATTTGCAAAAATTCAGCGGACCCCCAGGCGCTTATAAAATTCTGCACAACTGGATACTATTATGCAAAATTCTCGCCCTTCTCCTTCATCTTTTCTAAAGTATCTTGCTGTGTTTTCTATTCCCATTAGGATCAATGCTAAACTGTTTGGCTGTAGCCTCTGTAGAATAGTTTCCAGCCTACTTTACTGTTGCGAGATTAAAATTGATGCTATAACTGTGAAGTTTTCATTTTTCATCAGCTATGTTGCTTGACTGAATCCAAAATTAAAAGCAAGAAATTAGAAGACATTCATGCTGGTATCTAATTTCCGGTTTAGCAGTGGCATTTGGGAGAGCAAACATTCCCGTGAGAAAGCAGCAAGAGAAGGAAAATCCACGAAATGAACTAAAATAAGCAACCGGGCGGTTATTGAAGGTCTGGCGCTTATTTGCAAAATTCAGCAGACCCCCAGGCGCTTAATGCAGGCGGGCCAGTATTTCAGATCCGGCGCTAAATACAGTATTTACAGTACTGTCAAAATCTTGTATTTTTTTAAATAAAGGCTTTGGAGAAAAAGTGAAGGGAACATTTGCTATAATTCTTATGTAATGTTTTTGTAAACTGAATAATGGGAGAAGTTTGTTATAACTAGAAGCCCCCAAAAAAATAATTCCAAATAATAAAGAAGACTGGAAATAAGCAAAATATAGATTACAAAGAATGAAGGGTGGAAGGTATCTATGTCTATAAACTATTCCTACAGCATGACTTAGTGACAAGGATAAATTATTAATATGTTCCCTCCAAGGAAGATCAAAAGGCCTAAATATTTCGTGTGATTTACTTGTGAAACTAAAATATTATTATACAAAATATTAAGAACAGAAGAATTAAAGTGTTTATTATGCTGATGGAAATGGATAAAACAAGATTTACTCGGATTTATCGAAAGTTTATTCAATAAACACCAGCTATGCAGTTTGTTCAAAAAACTATTACAATAGTCATGAAAATAGAGAAATTTTTATGGGAGAAAACCGCGCTCATATCGTCAGCAAAAAGTAAGATAAACTCTTTTAAGATTTTAAAACTATCATTAACATATAAATTGAAAAATAGAGGAGATAAAACGGAGCCTTGAGGAAGTCCCTTATTAACTAGAATAGGATCAGAATCAATTCCAAATAAAGAGAGAGAGTAAACTGTATCATGTAAAAAAACATTTTATTCGATTTAAAATTGAACCATATTGAGTTTCTAATTTTGTAAGAGAATACCATGAAAATTGGAATCAAAGGCTTTATTAAAATCAATAAAAAGTCCTATTACATAATCCTGATTTAATTGATTTTTAAAAATTTCTTTAGTAAAATTAAAAATTGCCAAATTTGTGTCTTGTGAACTAATAAAACCATGTTGGTTAGGGTAAATAAATTTATTATCTATTATAAAGTTTAGAAATTGTTTTTAAAAGAATTTCTCCCATAATTTAGCAATAGAAGATTGAATCACAATGGGTCTATAATTTAAATAATCATTTTTATCACCCTTTTTAAATATTGGGATAGCACGTGCTGCTTTCAAAATATCGGGAAAAATACCAAGTTATAATGATCTATTGAAAAGTCTCACAAGAGGATCACTAAGATGAACTGAAAACTGTTTAATCAATGATATATTGATGCCTAAAGGGTCGATATTATCTTTGTTAGGTAAGTTTTTAATCACATTGAAAACTTCACAAGACGAAATCAGTAAGATACAACAGGATTGATAAGATTTTATTTCATTATTATGGAAGCACAGAGAAGTAGATAAAGTAGACTGATTTTGAGGGAAAAGAGTTTCTAAAAATGGACGAAATTCAGCTGAAGTCGAAGATTCCGATAACGAATCTGAGGCGATAACATTAGGAGTATTCTTCAACAGGCTATTCATTTCCTGCAATTTCTTTTTGGTGGTAAAAATATTAGAAAATAAAATTCTATAATAAGTAGATTTGGCTTTCCTAATTTCAGCTTTGGTAGTTTTCAGTAGATTTTTATAACGAGTCCGAAATTCAGGTATAGAGTTTTTGTGAAAAGAATAAAAAGCTCCATCTTTTTCTTTTATTAATTTCATTAAAGAGGGAGTCATCCATGGATGTCGAAAGATTTTGAAAGAATTAATGGACTTTGTTATTTGGGGTAAATATCAGGAGATCCCTAAATTTAAATGATCTATAAATTTCAAGCAAAGTTTATTAAGATCATTATTATATGAAAGAATTTCAGACCAATCAGTGAGCTGCAAAAAGCTATCAAGCATCGCTAGCCTTTGAGTTGATTTAAGTTGAAATTTACATGATACTTTTTTAGAACGTTTAATTGGAGAGTATTCTATTGAAAATAGAGGAAATGATCAGAAAGTAATATATCAATTATTCTACTAAAAAATCCTGGACAGCATTAGAAAATATTTGGTCAATCTTTTTTATTTTTATTCTTTTTCTTTTATTTATTTATGAATTGGGATCCAATACGTCCATCCAGGACCTATATGGCCAGAAGCCGACGAGTTGGGTCCCTGGATGGACCTGGATTCACGACTGCTGTATGATGGTCGCAGCAGCCCGGCGGAGGGGGGGGGGGGTGATTGTCTATAGTGACTAGCCATGCCTGATGTAGCTTAACTTCACAGAAGTTGTTCAGTGAAAGCCCATCAGGCAACGGCCTCCCGATATTTGTCAAATCGCTGATCATAATAACTATAAGGCAACTGAAATGATTTCAAATTATATGACTGAGCTAAATTTAACAATTGAGAAGTAGTGGTAAGTATTGAAGAATTAAAATTTGTATTAAAGTAGCCAATCACGTAGTAATATTTATTTCTTAGAGATGGTGAATTGAATATTTCTTCAAGTTTATGTAAAAAATTATCAAAGTTACCATCCGGAGGACGATAGACAGTGGTAACACTCTGAAAATTATCTGCGTGAATTGTCAACAGTTTGTAATCGGCATTCATTTCAGATAAAGTAGTATCCATTGATGATTTAAATTCATTTTTAACGTAAATCGCAATGCAGCCACCCCTTTTATTTGGGCGGGAAACAGAGTAAATTCGATAACCACTGATTGAAGAAAGAGAAGCATTAGGAGTAGTCCAGGTCTCAGTAAATGCCAATATAGAAGGTAAAATTTTCAATTTAATTAATTTGGGCTGTTTAATTACATGAAATATACTAAAGCAGATGCCTCTCCTTAATTAAAAAATTTCACTAGTGTGCAATATTTGAGTACACGTAATTGAACACTGTCCATGATAAATGGAATAGTACTAATAGTAATGGTGACCAGATACAGTATCATCATATAGGATGATATATTTTGGGATGTTTTATTAGATAGCTTCCTGCATTCCTGTGTCTTAAATACCCCCAATATGCACCAAAATGGGACATTGGAAGTTAATTTTACTAATTCTTGATTTGAGATAAATCAATAAACTCCAGCATTATATATACATTAATTACAGGGCATCCTAAAAAGGGCTGAGTGTTATAAACTGGAATAGCAGGCAAACTGACAGTTATTAAAGTTATTCTTTTAGGAGATTAATGTGTGAGATCAGGAATTTTTTGTGGTACATTATCTTGCGTTCTGTAGACTGATCTTTTTGGACTGTGCATAATGATATTATTAATGGCCTGTACATTTGGTGCAGTCATAGTCGACCACAAATGTCCAACGATACTTGGCAACTCATCCGCAACACTACTGGTTCATATAAATTTCTCATATACCGGTAACCGTTTTACTGCATTCAGAGTTGGTGGCTGAGTTGGCAGGCATTTCTTGCCAACCACAGAAATCCATGATGGCACAAAACATTAAGAATGTTGTTATTATGTACAGTCTGAAAAGATTGGTCCGTAAATCACAAGGAAACATACCAAAACAAATTCCTGACCATACACATTAATCCTAAAGAATAACTTTAATAACTGTCACTATTTGCCTGCTGTTCCATTTTAAAACTGCCAATCCTTTAAGATACCCTGTAGATATTTTGGGTACATGTATTTGTTTAGTAATTAATTTTTTTTTTTTTTTTTTCAATTTCAGAATAGTCAGATAACATGCCAAGTTCAAGTATGTTTGCAAAAAGATTGCAAAACAACACTTACTTCTGATAATTGCTGCCAATGTTGATTCCCACAACATGAAATTTCTTTGATCAACAGAGTAACAACTGAATAATCAATAAACAGCAATAACCTAGTTAATTTTGCTGAAAAATTATACCAGCAAATTAAATGGATTTTAAAATGTATAGGGCTATGTAAGTAATTCAGATATGTGAGCTATATGACAGGAAAGGAAATAATCAACTCAGAAGATTTCAAGAAACAATGCTTTATTGCATTTTGGATATCGAAATATTGTATAGCTAAGCCTCATGGTTATCTCCATCTCATCTTCAAGATAGATTCCATTAGAAGAAAAAAAAAATGTGGCCTTAAAAGCTATGAAGAAAGTGTTTTTAAAACCATTGTCGATAATGTTTCTAAACTTTATTTTTTTAAAAAAAAATGTTAAAACAGGATTTTATACTCACTTTGTCAAAATATATACATGTATAAATATTTTTTTAAAAACTGTATTTTTTACGAGTATTTTTTTTCTTGTTTTTTTTATACAAGTTGTAATTAGAATGACGATTATCTAAATTTCTGTTACTGTATATACATGTTTTCTTAAGTTTAATTTAAAGTTGTAGCAATTACTTTGCCCATGGTTTGTTCTTTCTACTGTTGGAAGCCTTTCTTTTCCATCAGTTTTATGTAAATAATGTTAAAGCTCTAATTCATTTTGAATTATGTTTTCCTCCCTGCCTGCCCTATTCCTGTAAAACTTTTTTTTTTTGTTAGCAGAAATAATTTTGAATAATTCTCTCTCTCTCTATTTTTTTTTTAATTAAAATCTTTATAAAATATTTATTAAGTTAAAAGAACAGGTAATATAATTTTTAAACAAATGAGACAAATGAGTAAATGTTCACATCACACTGCCATATTGTACTTGTTTGTATGACTGTAACCAAATGAATGTCCTCAGTGAAATCCTTTTGTTTATCCCTGATCAGTTTGAAAGAATAAACTAGTCTTTTTAAGAAAATATGAATCAAGATTGCTTTTTTCACTGTTTCTAAGAACTCAATTTCATAAAAATGTCCTCAATTTTTGGAATCAATTAATGGAATAAAGAAATTTTGATTTTAAAAATGTACTTTTTAAAAAAATCAACTAGTATAAGATATTCAGTGTTCTAGACTAAGCAAAAAACACAGTGAAAGGAAACACATCATCTCCTGTTCATTAACATTTTACAGTCGAACCCGAATAACTCAAACTCTGATAACTCAAATTCCTGGTTAACTCAAATGATATTGTAAGTCCCATCCCCCAGAGCATTTAATTCAATAGAAAATTCATTCATTAACTCAAACAAATTTTTTAATAAATCCTGGATAACTCAAAGTAATTTTGGTTTTAGTTAATATGTATTCCTAATTTTACGCAAAAACCTGTCTTAAAAAAACAAGCTTTGCCTGTTGAAACTTTATTTCATTTTTACGTCCACATGACAAAGAAAATGATGCAGGAATCTTTCAAAGTCGCTGGCAGCCATTGTGAAAATCTAAACTTAGCGCGAACACAAAATTGCAAATCGAACTTGTTGTGATCATTCAATGGGAGAATATTTAGACATAGTAATTGATGATGATTGCACGTTCGTTTTTAGAGGAATTGTTCATGTTGACCATAAAGTTCATTGCATGAATGATGGCAAACGAGTTTTTAGAAGCAGTCATACACTTCTGATTGGTCATCACCATTTTGATTTCGAAGCTTCACTGTCTCATTGCCTTTGTCGATGTAAAAGTAATGGAAATTTGAGAAAAAGTGAATTCCCTGTTTCAAATATAAAACATTTTATACATATATCATAAATGTTATCAGATGAAAAATAAATGGGAAAAAATCGCCAAGAGATGCCTTTCGAAAATTTTTACAAACCGGAAGTAGAATTTGGAAGACATGCCAAAACAGCATTGGAATTGATTTTGTGTCGGAACGAACAATATTTTGCTGAGTCAGTACTGTATTTGTATATGGATCTCATTAAAACTAATCGAATTCATAGAAATATCGTGAGTATCATGTAATCTTTGTAGTGGTCATGTAGCCTCGTTTTCGACTTACTGGTTAACTCGAAAACCTGATAAGTCAAAATTTTTATGTGGTCCTTTGACGATTTGAGTTATCAGGGTTTGACTGTATATACAGCTGGGAGGTAGATTTTGACCACGCTGTATATAGGGTGAGTCAGAAGTCTGTAACCCCCCATATAATTTCAAAACTAGCGAAGATACAACAAATATGTTGCAGGCAGCATACAGGAACTCAGGTAGGGGCTAAACAATGGTTGTGTCAAATGTGACCTTTGACCTCGAATTTTGCACCTTGCAAGTTTGTAACCATTACAGGTAGAGAAAAATTTCTAATTGTACAGTTGTCGAGCTCAAAACGCTGATTTTAACAAAAAAAAAAAAGTCCATACCACAGCTTGAGCACTGAAACTTCATTTTGTTGTAGTGGTTTTATTTTTACACTTGTTTTTTTTTTTTTTTGTTAAAATCAGCATTTTGAGCTGTACAACTGTACAAGTGGAAATTTTTCTCTACTTTTAACAGTTGCAAGGTGCAAAATTCAACGTCAAAGGTCAAATTTGACACCACCATTGTTTAGCCCCTATCTGATTTCCTATATGTTGCATCTCCACTCGTTTTGAAATTGTAATGGGGTGGGGGTACAGATTTTTGACTCTCCCTGTATAAAATCTTATGCTGAAATGAGGTATTGTTTTCTTCCATTGTATTTTACCCACAGTGACCAAGGCAGAAGAAATGAGATAGAAGCTAATTATTTACTTCTTTTTAAAGAGTGAAATAATTTCATGTAAATTTTGCATGATAAAATCCATTCTAGTCGCTTTTAAGCCAGAGTTAGGAGAACATTGGTGAGAAAGCACTTCCTTTCTGTCTGCATGTTAAAAAGATATAAAAAATAAGTTTATGAAGGTGTTTGGATACTTTCTAAAATGTCATATGAATAAGGTGAATTTTTAAATTTTGAATAATATTTACATTTTATTTGCATGGAATTCTACAGTATTTGTACATCATATTTGTTCATACAATAGAGAGGATGAAAAAAGTTATAGAATGTTAAATTATAGAATGTCGGACTAGAAAACTGTACAAATTTGTTCAAATAACATTTTTTATTATTTTAAATTTATCAGCCTGTCTTTAATATAAATTTTGTATGACTACCACGTGCTATTAATTTGAGAGATTTTTCTTCTGTGATAGTTGCTTCCAAAAATGCAAGAGATTTGCCAATTTTTAAAACTTTTGCATCTATGATAATTTTTTCTCCTAATTTTGCAGGCGACATATAGCTGAAAAAAAAAAAAAAAATCATATGTTACGGTTTTGAAACTGGTTGAGGCTTTGCAATGCAACACAGAAAAGACATTCTGGCTAGTTTTGCCATTTATTTCCAACTTTATAAAGGTTAGGAGGCAACATGCCTTTTTATAGAGAAAATGATTGTAAACAGGAATTCAATTGGATAAAAAAAACATATTAATGGTAAAAATATCAAAGATTTATTTAAAAAATGGATAGGCCAAAGAGAAGGAAGTGACCTTCATCACCTGTTTGTTTACCAAGAAAGCACATAGGGGAGTTGCGATTTGCACATACAGATTTGTTGTCAGAAAGGGATGTTTACTTAATAGAAATTTTTACAATTTCTTGACTTCACTGGTGATTCTGGTGAAGCTAAGTCAACATTGACTGCTTTGAAAGACACACAGTGTTGAACCTATAACCTTATAGTAGAAAAGATATTCCAACAAAAAGACCAATTAATTAGACAGTCAACATTCAGGAATAGGTTTAAGCTCTCAATTGTAGAGGAAACTGAGGACGACGTGTGATGTATGAAGCACTGATGCAGCACTTTCAAACTCCCCTTTATTGCAAAGTTCAATTATTTTTATAATCCATCACAAAGTCTTGAAAACAATTTAGCTGGCTCCATATTTTACAAGTCCTTTTGTATACTGTTTTCCTTTTGATTATTTTAGTGGCCCTCTTAGAAACCATCATAGTAACATTTATAGTTGAAGAGTGTTTAGCCAGTGGCAGCTGTGAATGACACATGAATTTGTTTTGATGACATGCATTCTTAAAAAAAAAAAATCGGGGTATAGTCAGAATCTCTCTTCTCTCTAATTGTATTGCAAAGCCTCAACCAGTTTCATCAACAATAGCAATATTAAGATCTCTCATTTCATTAGGGCTTTATTATAAAAAAGGTCATACAAATCCTCATAAAATTATCAGACCTGACCATTAAGTCAACAGTAACACTTTTAGATGCCATAGTCTCCAGGGCAAGTGTCGTGACTTCATCAACCAATGTAGCTGTCATCCCACCATGCATTGTTCCCAACTGATTGCGGTGTGGTTCCTGTACAATCATTTCACATACACAAGCTCCTTGTTCAGCTTTCACTATCTGCAACTTTATCATAAAAAATACTACAATTTTTACTTCAAATTCAAATGCTTTTTTATTTATATTTCATGAAGTGTAAATTCTGTAAGCATCATGTATGCCATTGTTATTTGTAAAGCAGCACCTTAGAAAACATATGAGTTGAAATAACACATCAGAATGAGAGACTAAAAAAAGAAAAACGTTTTCTCCTCTTAACAATAAAGTCCATGCAAGATTGTAAAGGAAAAGTTGCTTAGAATATTATGAAATGGTTCGCTGTTTTTGTAAAGTAATTCACATTTTTCTAGAAATTTTTCACTTTCCCAATGATATCAGTTTATCATTCCTGCCGACTAGGTGGCCAAGAGCGTTAAAATGCTGGTCTTATCGCTCTCGAGACTAGCAAATCATAATTTCGAATCTGACTGAGGACATGATGTTTGTTCTTTACTAACATGCGAAAGGGGAAACCACTGCATTTAACCCTTCCAAGAACACTAATGTAATTTACTGGCTACCAGTCTCCAAATTATAACTAGTAAAACAATAGCAAGAGAAAGAAGAAAAAAAAAAGGATTTTTTCAAACCACGCTTTTATTATGTTTTATTACAATATCGCTTCAAGCCGGCGTCAACAATTTGTAAAATAAATTGTTTGGTCTAACAATCAATTCGTATATAATCATCCCTCCGCAAATTGGCAACCAAGTTGCCGACTTGTGAAGGGATGAGTGAAATAAATTTGCGCCCTAGAATGCGTTCCAGTTAACCGATCTGAAAAAATTTTTCCTTTAACATGCAGTCATGGGTCCTGTGTATGTGCATCAAGTTTCAGCTCTCTAGCTTGTCGGGAAGTTGATTTAATATTGATTACAAGATTTGATCCGGACAGACACAAGGAAACTTCAGCACATAGAAAAACTATTGTCTGTGTGCGCATAGTTATATTCTACACAGTCAAAAGTAATGCCCCCCCCCAAAAAAAAAAATCATATAAATTGCAAGATATGCATAGGAAGGAAATGTAGGTGTCACATAAAATAACAAATTTTATTTGATTGCTCTTCCAATACACAGTACTCACAATATGGCACCCTTGGGTGCTAAAACATCAATACCCTGTGTAGCCTCCATGCATGTCACAATGTCCTTACAAATAAAGTCCTGTGGTAAAGCCCAGCTGCTTCAACCCATTGACATAGGGAGGCAACATCTCTTCCCATTTGATCCCACATATGCTTGACTGGAGATCTGGTAATCTGGCCAATCAAGGCAAGATATCCACAGTCTGTAGAGCAGACACAGCCACATGGCTAATGTATCTCACAACTGTCTTGTTGGAACAATCCACCTTGGATGGTAGCCATGAAGGGGATGACGATGGGCCTAACCACCACGTATATTTAACTGGTTAGATTAGAGCAGTGCAAGAGTTATAGGCTATGGTGCCCCTTCCATAACACCGGGTGAAGGCCTTGGGTTGCATTGAATCAAATGTGTCTTGGAGCTCTTAACCAAGATGTCGCCACATGTGTACTCGACCATCATTTGTACCAAGACAGACGTAAGATTCATCACAGAAGACTACTCATTTCCATTCAGCTTCCCAAAGGCATCTGGCTTGGCACCAGTGAAGTCTACTCAGGTATACGAGGTCTGTTCAAAAAATACGTAGACTGACGTCATAAAACAAAATATACTTTATTCAGAAGTTACACATCTGGGTCCCCTTCAAAGTACTCTCCTCCCCGACGCACACACTTATCCCAACGGTGTTTCCACTTTTGGAAACAGCCCTGGAACGCTTCTTTTGTGATGTCCTTCAGCGCCTTCGTCGCATTTCCCTTTATGTCGGGAATCGTCTCAAATCTCCTTCCTTTCAAAGGTCTTTTGAGATTCATCACCTGTTATGATCTTCGACAAGAAGTTTTCATCTTCTTCTGAGCGTTCAAGCAATTCCTGACAAACCTGGACGCGATGGGCTTTTTGGTAGTCCGTCGTCAGGCGTGGAACAAACTTCGCAGCAACGTGGTGCATCTTCAATTTTTCGGTCAAAATCTCGTGACATGATCCAACTGCTATCCCACACTCTTCAGCAAGCTCTCTGATGGTCAGACATCGATTTGGTCAGAAGTCACTCATTCTAAAAATCCGCCAAACGAAAAAAACACACTTCACAAACAACCGCGTAGCTAATCAACCAATACTGATATTTGCAATAAAAAAACTGCCTTGTAATCAGCAGATCTGTCAGAAGATGGCGACACCAAGCGATTTTGATTGGGACCAACAGGGCCCGCGCAATTCAAACAGTCTACGTATTTTTTGAACAGACCTCGTACTTCTGTAATGAGTAGTACACATTGTTTTGGACAACAAGCACGAAGCCCAGTTGCGTGGGCACAATGAAGAATAATGCTATGCAAAGAAATTTTACATGTCCATCATGCTGTCCAAAGAGGTGTCATGAGGCGTGATACTTGCTGCAGATGCAATACACCGGTCTTCTGGACGTGCATGGGGATGTTCTGCATGTTCTCTAAGACGGCAAGAACACAGCTTGAAATTGTGCTGCTGTCATTATACTCACTTCACTTTTTTACGAGATGACCAACCAGCCCTGGAAAGACCATTAACGAACCGTGTCTCATACGGGATCAGCTGATGAAACACCCTGCACTGACGCTGTTGAGGCAACGGAGTGGTCACGATGGGCTAACAGAATACAGAAATTTGCATTCAATATTGGAAAAAACCTTTAATAGGAGAGTCCAAGCACTAGGGGTGTATGGCATTTGACAATGCTGGATTGTTGCACAGCATTGTAGAAATGTGGGTTTTTGATCATTTGCAGCTGAAAGCACAACATTTGATCATATATGCTTTGCATCAGCTGGCGCAGGTGGCTGAGAGCACTGGGGTGCAGGTCTTATTGCTCTCGGACCCGGAGAGTCGCAGGTTTGAATCCTGCTGGAGGCATGGATATTTGTGCTTGTCCTTAGTTTGGTGCAATATTCCCTCAAGGAATCAGTGCAAGCCACCGAGAACCTAACCCACTTAATAATAATAATAAATGCTTTCCATGACAGCAATTTAGCTTGGCTCATTGGTCTTACCGGGATGGTTACATTACTTTGGATGGCCTGTATAAATGTTAACAATTCTTTCACTTTCGATCTCCTACATTACACTTATGAATAAAATAATTCTTTACAAAGCTCTTTAACATGTTAATCAGTTATATTTTGAATAGCAAAATTAACGTGGTTTAATAATAGAAGTTCCTAAAGAATTTTTAAGCAATTAATTTCAATGATAAGTTTTATCATCAGAATTTGAATGTTTATTTGTCCATTATAATTAAGCAAAATTCGTATCCAGTTCCCGTGTTAAATAAAATAGACTTTTGTGATAAGATTAGTTTACTTTCAATGTCTTTTACTTCCTAATAATTTTTTATTGTTGCTACTACGATTCGGATTGAAATTTGGAAAACTTCAAAATTTGAAAAGCTTTAAAATTTTACTGGTATTTAATTTCCCCCCTAATAAGTTTAATGCATCTAATGGTGTGCTTGTGAGGAGAAAACACGATGTTAATTAACTAACCAATTATGTAGAGATTGTTGTTTTGTTAGATCTACGTATTCCAAACGTTTAGTCAATTTCGTTCGACCGGTATAGAGCTAAAAATTAACCCATTTTCTGAATGCCTTTATCAGGGATGGAATGCCTACCTTCATCCATCCCTGCTTTATGTACTGTTTTCATAAGCGCTATCAATTGCGATAAGGTACACTATTTATAATGGACCACGAGTTTGATCACGATTACCATCCCGTTCATTATGATCATATAGATAATGGGTATATATTTCGATTGTATTTTATTTTCATCTGCTCTTGAAATATGATTATAATAAAAGGATAACTCGGTATCAAAAACCCCGAACAGAGACAACTCCTTTATACAAACATCTCGATATCAAACGTGAACTATGCTAATATTTTTTATAGTGTATCAATTAATGAAACTTACTCCATTAAGAACTTTAATAAAGGTATTTCGTTGGAGTTTTTCCATCAAATTCGATGTCAATTTTGTTATAAGATTAGCAGACATCTTTCGGAGTCAGCTGGCAGGTAAACCGAACGTCGAGCGCACTCTGAGTTCACCGGTGATTGGTTGACCTAGAAGTCAATATCCCAAGTGCTCCAATCAGGTTAAAGTAAATGTTAGACCAGAGTTCAAATCGAATACTGATACATACAAAGTGTCTTCCGTGCCCTAAAGATGGATTCTTCAGCTCGGTTGTGGGATAAAAATTTCATATGAAAATGAATTAAAGAGCTGCCTGCAAGATTCCAATATAAACATCATGGAAGGTAGTAATAATATGCGACTTAAATACCATTTTAAAATTAGGAATTTTGGCTATAAAATCACACGTATGCTTAGATTGTTTCTATAAGGTGTTGGTTAGTCGTGTAATCACGACTCTGTATGCCGCTAATCATGACTATTCAATTGGATGTTTAGTTTTTGATTTTTATGTTAATGTTTAAAAAGTTAAGAGCAATACTGTGTAAAACTGCTATAGTTATTTATAAAGATGCTGTGAGAATTAATGTAATAGTCTTCAAAACAATAAGCCTTATCCGTTGTTTCTTAATAGATCGTTAATTTTAGTTGAAATGAATGACCCCAATAAAGTGCTTTTGGGTTCTGAGGCGATTGAAAATTTTAAAACTATTTCTATTCATGCATAAATTTACAGTACCATTGCTTTAAAGTAGTTCTCATAGTCTGTTCTGCTTTTGTATATGAATAAGTAACGAAACCTCTTCGGTTCCCAGCATCTTCCTTCATCTATTCTTGATAGGATTATCCCAAATCTTGACCGCATTCTCCTAAATATTTTTATCACATTGAAGCAGCATTTACGAATTACCAAAAACAACAACAACAAATAAAAACAACAAACATTATTCGTGAAAGAAGTGTGATTTCTTTGCTTTGTAGCAAACATGTAAAGCCCCTCTAAGGAATTATGGCTAATAATAATTTATTTTTTCTGCAGGGGTCACTTTAAAACTTTCAAAAACTTAATATTTCTGTTAATTAATGCAGAATATTTTGACTAATCTGAACGACTGCATTTTATAAGGGGAGCAAATTTAAATATTAAACTGCTGATAGTTAAATTTACTGTTTTGAACATTTGGCTAATAAATGAAAATAAATTAAAGAATAAATAAACAAATAAAATGCGATCTGATTTTATATCTAGGCGGCCCAGATTGCTTATTGGGGGGTTTCAACTTTTTTAAAGAACCTGCACTGTTAAAAATAATGAATAAAAACTATATACACACATTATATTCATTCTTAAAAGAGAGGCCAAGTAAAATGCTGTGGAAATTTGGGTCATTTTAGATTTTCTTTTTATTTATTTATTTTCTGCTATATCTGAGAATGTTGTGTGGGTGTAGATGCTTGTATTTTGATTTCAAAATTACTTAAATGGGTTTGGAGTTTTGAAAATTCGAGGGTTGGCATATTCTCAGGTGACACGTTTTTCTTGGTCTTTTGGTTAAAAATTTGAGGGTCAGCTTAATTTGGTTATATGATATTTTTTATGGATTTATAACTTTAATCACACATTGATTAAAATGTTCTCTTTTTTTTTTTATTTTTTTTATTTTTTTTTTTATTTTTGATTTAAGAGAATGCTTAATTCGTAAAATAGAAAGCGAACACTTAGAAGATGTGTAACTGGTAATCATGTGACTACAATACAAGGATATTACAAATCCAAATAAGTAAATTGCCAGAAACTGGAAAGAATGCATAGATAATGGTGAAAAGAGAAGTTTTGTTTCCAAAAAGTTTGAACTATCTTGATCAAATTTATCAACTTTCATCAAACATAAAGAAAAAATAAAACTATTTTTCTTTCTATATCAGAGCAGATGATATCTTATGCTGACTCATAACTGTGTAAAATAAATATAGAAACCACTATTTCCACAACATTATTTAATGTCCATATGCGCATTTCGACAACAATGTCTTTTTCAGCAAAAAAACTAGATAAAGAATCAAAGAATCAGATAAAGAATATCTAGTTTTTCGCTGAAGAAGGCTATGCTGTCGTCGAAATGCACATACGGACATTAAATAATGTTGTGGAAATGGTGGTTTCTTTCTTTATTTTATACAAGAATATTATTCGGTCAACTTCTGGCACCAGCACCTGGCATATTAGCTGAGTACTTCTGGGGCTTACAGCATGTTGGGTTTTCTTGATACAGATGCAGTGTCCAAAAAATATTGGATCAAAGACAGTTCTGATGCTTGGAGGGTCATGCCAACTGACAGTCAGCAGTTTGTGATATAACCAACTTGTATGATATTGGACTGCAACAGACAATTTTGAAACATTATGTACTGGACACTTTGCTATTTATGGGATATAATAGAAAACAACTCATATGGGTACTGCACCTTTCAGCACAAAACAAGTAGTATATGCTCAGTTGTCCTTAGAGCAGGAGGGAGGACATTTTCAGCATTCACTATAGAGGTGCGTAACCTCCCTAGTATATTTTACATTTAAGGTATTACAAATTGTGGTTAGCATCATTCTTGTTGAAATAAATAAAGACGGAAATGTGATAGTTTTATATAAATTACCCTGTACTTTTCATGTTTTCAGTCACCTCCTTTGAAATGAGGTGGGGAACAGATGGCTCTAATTTTAAGAGTAAATATCTCTGAAATGGAAATTTGAAGAATGAAACAAGTGGTATTTTTATTTCGAAAGCTGTAAAAATCTGATAAGGAAGTTTCAAAATTAGTTACAAATGTTGTCAACAGGTGTTGCTGTACGTAGTGACTGACGATTTCATTCTTTGTTTGTGCCATCTCTGTGATGCAAAAGGTCCACATTTTGAATTGACTGTGATGTGATCACAATGACTGCTTCCAAAGGACAGTTTATAGCCTATTTCTCGGACTTCATGTTGTGACTAACAACATGCAGCGCCACCTGTCGGCAGATTTTGAAACTTCCATATCAGATTTTTATGGCTTTCGAAATAAACGTACCACTTATTTCATTCTTCAATCGATGTCTGTTTCTGAGATATTTATTCTTAACATCAGGGAGTCCTTTGTGGGAAACCGTGTATATCTTACAGGTATTAAAGGGCAACTGACATCAAAATTCTCGATTCTATAAAATTAAGTGAATAATTAAATAAAACTGCATAATTGCAAAATGTATAATTTAATTTCGAAAACCTTTATTATTTATTTATATATTCGCTATATACTGAAGAGCACGAAAAAAAATCTTCAACTATACGGGGGGGGGGGGGGGTGATGACGTCATATGAGTGAAAGGGGACGTACAGTCCTGCAGTCATTACCGCTAAAGCCTCATTCATTCAACCGAGGTCAATCTGAGTTCAACACGAAAAATGTTCTCGAGAAAAATGATTCGGCCTTGCAGTCTTTTGCCTTATGATTATTATCCTTTGGCAGTCGATAACGAGTCTGAAACAAATTATAATTCACCCTCAGAAACTGAGAGCGATAACGACGAATCATCAGATGCCAGAAAACGGAGTGAAGATTAATATATATATAATTAAGGATTTAAAATTATTATCAAATTGATACTAAAAAATGGCCCAATGTTTCAATTATAAATAAAATAACTAAAATCAAATTATAA
>JAHWFO010100978.1:132882-155208 GCA_023313115.1 Rhysida immarginata | reverse complement strand
CTTCCATTCACCAAAGCGTCATCAAAATACACTGTTCCATACATGCTGACACCTTCAATCGCCATTTTTATTACTGGCCACTTGTGTAACCTGCGACTGGTGTGACACCTGTCTGTGACAGAAGACACTTGGAGCTTCACATGACCGACAAGAGATTGTGCAGGTATGGTTTATTTTGCCTTTGAAAAAATAAAGTCCCTGTTTTCCTTGAAGAACCTATAAAAAAGTCCCTTTATGGTATGGCAAATATAGGACATCTATAGTCCATAAGATTCAACTTCAAAAGATTTCAACCTGTATGTGGAAATCCAAAAGATGTGATTTTACGCATTACCTATTTTGAGTAACATTGTGACATATGCTCTTTGTACACTTGAAGTAAGACTAAATGCTGCCTAAGCTGAAGGTATTGGTACTATTCCACACAGTTAGTCATATGCCTATGTGGGCCCTTACTTTCAGAAATTTTAACATAAAAGAATTGGTAATTTGTACAAGAAAAAATCATTTGTAAATCATCAAGTTTATTAGATGAAAACTGAATATTTAGGTACATTAATGTAAAGTTGATACAAATCAAGTTGAGCCAAATTGTTCAAGGTGTGTTGGAGCAATTACACGGCATAATGATGCCCCACATGTAACGATGGATATACACATTTGGTAAAAACTTAGGGTAGCAAAAACAGAACAGTGATTTTTATTTAAAAATAAGATGTTATTATGATATAAAGCCATTGAGTTTACCATTATCCTTCAGTGACCGAAAGAAGCAACTACCGTATTAGCCCGAATATAACCTCCCCCCCCACCCAAATTTTGAATGGGATACATGTTATAGTTGAATTACTGCTGTGTAAACAACTTACTGAATACCCTAAGTTTAAAAAAAATCAAACTTCAAATGAATTTTATTAATTTATTAGTATTAGATAATACAGTAAAATCTTGTTATAACGAATTTGAGAGGACCCCAATATAAGCAGTTTGTAATAATGAAAGGGACATGGCCAAGTGAGGCGACCTCTAGTGGTCAGGTCAAGTACTTTTCAATTCTTTCATACAGTCACTGTTTATTAAGTAAAAATCATGCAAACTTTTTTGTTTTAAAACTGGACGTAATTGAGCATTATATTCAAAATTAAGTGCTGATACAAAGTTATCATTTACTGTACATTAGATATTGCAGAAAAACGTTTTAAAACTGCTAATGCAATCTTTGTTTTAGATTGACTGCCACGATCAATTTCATCAAGTATATTAACTTATGTTTGTAAATCTATCGCACTCTTCAGTTTCGCTATGATATAACATGTAGTGGCAACACGTATACTGTAGTCGCTTGAACGTGCATGCGCGGGAAAAAGCGTGCATTATTACGTGACGTCAGCTTTGCCAACTCAAAAAAATTTTTCCCGCTAAAACCGAACTAAATATCTGCTAGATTCTATTGTTTTAATGTAATTTTTAGCGGATTTTTGCGTAATTTTAGTGTAAAATCCGCAAAGTTTACAACATTGGTAAGTGTGTGTCGTTTTTTTCTTTCATCCACTTGCACGCCCTTGTGCGACTTCTGCAAGTACTGAAGTTCATGATAATGAAATTTGAGGCTGTTCGGGCGAAAATTTTGTTCACAGTTAATTTTATCCTAAATTCGTTATATCCGAATTTAATAGCATAGATTTCAATTGGCCTTTGCAGGGACCCAAAAAATAAGTCATAATAATGAGGTGTTCGTCTTAACCGAGTTCGTTATTACTAGATTTTACTGTATATAACATTGTTTACTATTGTAAGGAGAAAAATTGTGTATCGTTTAATTATCATTATCTTCTTCTACTGCTTCACCGCTGCTATCATCAGCACTGTAATTGTAACTGCTCTTCTCTACAGTAATGCATCATGCACAGGCAAGGCACGACTATAACGCAACTGCTAATTGTGCGATTTGATTTCGTAGAAAAATATCGCTTTATAATCTGGTTTATACAGTATTACAGGGACGTAACGAGGATTTTACATAAGGGGTACGGTGCGGGGAGGGGGGGGATAAAATGTAGAATAGTTTTTTAGTAGAAACAAAGAAAAACTAATGAACTTAAACAGATCAGGCAAATACCAGTGCTCCCTCTATATAACAAGACTCCACATAATGCCAAATTTACACGGGGTTCGTACGGGTCATGAAAAACCTGGAAAATCGGAAAAAAATTTCCAGGCCTGGAAAGTTTTGGAAAATCAATGATTTCTGACTTAAGTTTTGGAAAAGTTTTGGAAAAATATTTTCTGAACAGATTTAATGTACTTACTTACTTTTCAAACCCGCTTATCCGTTAGGGTCGCGGGGGCAGCAGCCCTAAGGAGGATCTCCAGCGATCGTGATCTTCCGCCATCAGGCGCATGTCCTCCCTGGTAATATCCAAGCGACTCGAACCCAGATTCTCCATGTAGTCTAGCCACCTGTTTCTAGGCCGACCCCTTGGTCTCTTACCCACCGGCTTGGAAAATAACTGCCTGGGGAGACCAGTTTGCGGCATCCGCATCACGTGGCCATACCAGCGCAACTGAGATCTCTCAATGCGGAGAAGTAGCGGCTCAACACCTAAAGACTCCCTTATTGTGCTGCTGTGCACTCTATCTAGTAGGGTTACACCTGCCACACCTCTCAGAAATCTCATTTCTGCCGCTTGTACCTGCGATTGCACTCTTTTGGTTATTACCCAAGCCTCATGACCATAGGTGAGAATGGGGACAAAGATAGATTTGAAGACGGAGAGCTTGACTTTGTTACCCAGCTCGCGTTTCGTTACCACGGATCACCACAGTTCATGTCTGACACAGCTTGCTGCACCGATCCGAGCATCCAATTCTTTCTCCTGCCGTCCATCACTCGTGAATGCAATCCCGAGATACTTGAATTTCTCCACCTGTCTCAATGAGGCTTCCCTAACATGGAGCAGGCTGTCTTGAAAGGACCAGAACCTTGGTTTTAGCCACACTGATCTTCATCCCAGCTTCTTCACATTTGGCTGCAAACCGGTCTAGTGCATGCTGAAGGTTCGTGCGAGAAGACCCAAGGAGGACAAGGTCGTCAGCAAAGAGTAACCTCTCCACCAGGCAGTCTCCCACACAAACATGCTCATCGCCTCGGATGCCCCTGTCTATCCAGTCCATAAAGATAATGAACAAGAGGGGCGACAGTACGCACCCTTGGCGGAGTCCAACACCCACGGTGAACAGTCTTGACTTAATGCCATTTATCCGGACACACATCTCAGATTAAACAGGTGGTGGCCTTACAGTATAACAGAGGGACATCAGGAGTTCCAACTAGTTTCGCCATTTATTCCCGGCTTTGTCAAGGATATATACAACAAGAGGCATGCAAGGCTTTATATACAGAACAGTGGTACAAATTATGCAAATACGTGAACCAATAGGATACAAAAGAATTAAAGAGGAAATAATTGCCAATAGGATAAATAGAATAAGCACAGATTTTTGAATTATAATGGCCAGTAGAATAAAAAGAGTGTAAACGCTAATTTTTATAAATTATACAAAAAGAAAATATACAAAGGGATGGTGCGCGTTTACGCGGACCAAAAAGAGAACTTATCCGGTTGTCTGAGGACAAGAGGATTTACAGAAAATAAAATAAACAGGCAAGAAATAACAAAATGCAAAAGAAAACATAAACCATAATAAAGAAACCGAGAAAAAGGAATCATAATAGATCAGATAAAGAGTTAAGTATTGCATACACATTAAAGTCTGTTTGACAATTGAGAAGCAGGTGGGGGGAGGACTTCTTTGCCTGGAATATTTCGATCGCTTCGAGGGTAGCAGTTTTTTCTGGTCTATTGCAGATATGTAAGACAGACATAACATCTTCTTGTGTCTTTAAAGCGTGTCCGGAATCTTCGAGGTGGTTTGCATAGTGGGAAATACGATCTCGTTTTCTATACGAGTCAATGTGTTCTTTGAATCGTACTGCAAAATTGCGGGTCGATAATCCTACATAAAATCTGTCGCAAAACGCACAATTCAGGCGGTAAACTCCGGATTGGGAATATTTGTCGGTGGTGACGGCGGCGGGTGGGTTCAGGATGCGGGCTGGTGGTGTAAGAGTACGAAAAGATATTCGAAGGCCAAGGGACGACCGGAAGTTAGAGAGCTGGGAGAAACTAGGGCCCAGATACAATAAGGACGTCCATTTCTTGGGAAGGGGCGAAACAAGAGGGGAGGGGGAGAAGAGGGCCCGTCTGCGGCGGTGAAGAATACGGGAGAACATGGAGGTCGAATATCCATTGGCATGGGCGAGGTTCCGGATTATGCGGAATTCGGATGATCTGGATAGGGGACTGAGGGGGAGCTTCAGGGCACGGTCAATTAGGAATCTTAATGAGGCTTGTTTGTGGGTGGGGGGTGTGAGGAGGAATGGTGTATTAAGCTGGAGGATGTGGTCGGTTTACGGAAGACGGAAAAGGAGAGGCGGTTAGTGTGGGGGTTGTTGGTAATGAGGATATCAAGGAAAGGGATGGATCAGTTAGTTTCTAGTTCAAAAGTAAATTGGATATGTAGGGAAAAGGAGTTAAAAGTGTTAACAATATTAGTGGGGGTAGTGGATCGGGAGTCAAAGAGGATGAGGATGTCATGGACATATCGGAAATACGCGATGACAGAGGGATTATTAAGGAGGGGGGTAACGTATGTTAATTCCAGGTGCTGTAGGAAAACCTCAGACAGAAAACTGCTGAGTGGGAATCCTATTCCTAGCCCTGTGGGTTGGGAATAGTAGGAGTTGTTAAAGGAGAAATAGTTCTGCGAAGAAATTACAGAGAGGATAGCTAGTAGGTCAATAGTATCGGGTTTAGGGAAAGACGCAGCAAGTAACAGACGCTGTAGTATAGAAAGGGTGGGGGTGACAGGGATGTTAGTGTATAAGTTGGTGATGTCAAGGGACATAAGGGAGAGGTGCTCATCAGTGTGGATGGAAGAAAGGGACTCAGTGAGGGTTAGGGAATTGCGTACATTGTAAGTATTAGGGAGGATTTTCAGGTTAAAGAGGAAGGTAGAAAGGGATTTGGCAACGAGGTGGGCAGGAGCTGGGGAATAGTTAATGACGGGGCGTATAGGCATGTTAGGTTTGTGGATCTTGACTAGGGCATTAAGGTTGGGTGGGCGAGGGTTAGGTGGGATGAGGCGTCGGAGGTATCTGAAGCGTGGGGATTTGTTGACGACGGAAATAATGGATTTGTGATACTTAGAGGTGGGGTCGGAAGGGAGGGTGACAAAATTGTTGGCGGCGATGAAATCATTGACTTTATCTATATAAGTAAAACGGTCAATGATGATCGACACGTTACCTTTATCGGCCTTGACGATGAGGGCATCGGAGTCTTGTAACTTCGTTTTCAAGGTGGTGGAGGCAGCAGCATCGGTGAGAAGTTCACGGGGTGGTCTAGACGCGGACGCTTCTATGAAGGATTTGTGTATGAGATGTTTGGCGATGGCTCGCGCAGAAGGAAGGTCGGTCTGGTGGAGTAGGCTGATGGCATGTTCAACATCTGTGATGACATCGTGTAAATCGGATTGTGTTGGCTTCTTATAGACAACATGTTTGAGGCCTTTGTCAAGGAGTCGTTGCTCGTTGTCGGACAGCTGGATTGAAGTTAGGTTCACGACATTAGCGTGGAAGACAAAATTACCTTCAGGAGGACGTGGGCGTATTGGAGGCGGGCGTCAGAGGTCGTCTAGCTTCTTGCACAGGGTTAAGAACTTATGTTCTTTGAAGGATTGCAGTCTAACTTCATCTTCCTCGATGAGAGGCATCAGAATATCAGGTGGAATGATGATGACAAGTGTAGGTGCAGGCGGAATACCTCTTGGTTGAGACGATGTTTCTTAAAAACTAAGGTGGTGGTCGCATGTCGCATGGCTTACCCAGGTCCTTACGGCAGCGGTCCGTGCAGCTTGGGCGGCGGTGGATTTATTCCGGACGATGACGTGGGCATACTTGGGTTCTAGGCATTCACGGATACACATGCGGTTGAACACATCTCAGAGCTTTCGTACAGAGACATGATAGCAACCAGTAATTGCCCATCTACTCCATACTCTTGCAACACTTGCCAGAGCTTCTCCCGAGGAACTCTGTCATATGCTTTTTCACAAAGCAAGCGTAGACCTCTTTTGCATACTCCCAGGTTTTCTCAAAGATATGCCTTTGAGCAAAGATGTGATCCGTTGTGCTTCGGCCAGATCGGAAACCACACTGCTCCCCTGACAGTTTGGAGTCTACTATTTCCCGACTTCTCTTCTCCAGACACTTAGCGTACACTTTCCCAGGAATGCTGAGCAAAGAGATGCCTCGATAGTTGTTGCAATCTCTCTGATCTCCCTTTTTGAAGATAGGGATCACAATTCCTGTCTGCCATTGCTTAGGGGCCTGTCCAGATATCCAAGCAACCTGACACACTCGAATCAGCCACAGGATACCATCCTGATTTAAGGCCTTTAACATCTCGGACCGGATTTCATCATCACCTGCAGCTTTGCCAGTCTTCAGGGACTTAATTGCCCATCTGACTTCTGTTTCAGTGATACTACCGTGACTATTCTCCGCTCCAAGGTGCCTCAGTTGTTGCTGTCACCAGATTAAGAAGAGATGCCAAGTATTCCTTCCACCTATGCAATACGCTCTCCTCCATTTTCAGAAGCCTCCCATCTGAACTCTTAATAGTTTGTGATGAAAGAGACTTCTTTCCACGGAGGCGGTGCACGGTCTGCCAGAACACCATAGTCTGCCTCCAATTTCTCCCCGAACTTCTCCCAGGCCTTGGCTTTAGCTGTTGATACTGTCTTTGCTGCTGCTTTTCGCGCCTCAGTGTACCGCACTCGACTCGAAGTTGACTTATTTGCAAGCCATAGCAAATAGGCTTCCTTCTTTGCCTTGACAGCTTCTTGGACTTCACCGTTCCACCATGCAGTCCTTTTCTCACCGCCCTGCGCCACACTCAGCCGCTTACGACCACAGCACAATGCAGCCGAAGTAATCACGGGAGTTTTAAACAACTGCAACTCCTCTTCAACAGATAATAATTATCTTAATTCAACTTTCTTAATAATTATCTATAAAAGATATGAATATACAGGGTGGTCATAAATTATTAAGCACATTTTGACAGTGAATATTTTATTAACCAAGAAATGTACACACTTCTTGTGAACATCATTGAAAAGTACAACTCAAACAGTTTTTTTCCGTAATATTCCGAAGTTACAGCACTTCCACGTGTGCTCCTGCAGTGACTCGCAGAATATCCATTCGATATTCGATTTCACGCCATGTATTCCGCAGCATTTCAGGTGTTACTGTTGCAATGACGGCCACAATCCTTTCCTTCAATTCATCAAGATCACGCACTTTGCTGGAGTACACGCGGTCCTTTACCTATCCCCACAAGAAAAAATCGAGTGGTGTGATGTCAGGAGATCGCGGAGGCCATGAAATCGGCCCCCCGCGGCCAATCCAACGACAGGAAATTGTTCATCCAGGTATCGCCGCACAATCGTTCCCCAGTGTGGCAGTGCACCATCCTGTTGAAAAATAACATCTGGTTGTCGTTGTTCAAGCTGCGGTATAGCATAACATTGCAGCATGTCAAGGTACGTGATGCTATTCACCGACTGCTCTGTGAAGAAGAATGGTCCAATCACTTCATTGACAGTCAACGCGCACCACACATTGACCTTTGGACTGTCTCTAACTTGTTCACGGACTTCATGAGGGTTCTCTGATCCCCAAATGCGACAGTTGTGTCTGTTCACACGCCCGGAAACATGAAATGTTGACACATCTGAGAAAGCCACTTTATCCAAGAACGTGTTGTCCACATCAATTTTGTGCAGAATGAGCTCCGCCAATGCAAACCGTTGCGGTTTATCGTCGGGCTTTAGTTCCTGAACAATCTGAACTTTGTAGGCATACAATTTCAAACGCTTATGCATCACTTTCATCACCGTAGATCGTGGGACTCGCAATTCCAAGCTGGCGCGCCGAGTTGACTTCGTAGGGCTCCGTTGGAACGCATCTCGCACCTTCTCAATGACTTCCTCACTGATGGTAGGCCTACCAGCACCTTTCTTGTGGGCTACGCTTCCAGTGTCCTTAAACTGCTGATACCACCGCTTTATGGAATCCTTTCCAGGAGCAGGTTGTCCATATTCCAAGCGGAATTGCCGTTGAACTGCTATCACGGATTTCTGCTCATGAAACCAAAGAACGCACATTGCTTTCTGCTGCACGGTCGCCATTTTCGCGTTTTGTGTTCCTACGCCAAACAGTGCTGCCGCCTGGTGGTGATAGTGACACCTGACAAACTGTTTGAGTTGTACTTTTCAATGATGTTCACTACAAGAAGTGTGTACATTTCTTGGTTAATAAAATATTCACTGTCAAAATGCGCTCAATAATTTATGACCACCCGGTATTATTCTTAAAAATATAAAAGATAATGGTCTTGGAAAACGTATAGAATTGCCTTGAAAAGTTTTGGAAAAGTCATGGAATTTTTTCTTTGATCAAGCGTACGAACCCTGTTATAATGGCAAGTCCATATAACGAAGTATTTTTCCGGAAAATAACTTTGGCGTTACATAGAGAGAGCACTGTAAAAGGTTACCCCCTGTATTATTGGTGATGTGTGACCTGTGAAGAACAGCTAATGACATAATTGCTTTCGTAGGTTGCTTCAGTAGCCAGCTGAATCTGCTGATCTCAATCCTTTTAAGCACATTATGAAGAGGTCTAATGGTCCATAAGCAAGCTTTGCTATTTACTAAGTAGTTTACAGTAATTTATAAAAGCATTCTTCTACTGATTGCATAATAGCCCTAAAAAAAACAAATTCAGGGTCCTGACCACTATTGGAGCTACCTAGTAATCATCGTAATCTTTATTTTATTTTATTTTTTTACATTTTCCTATAAAGAAGAAGGTATATATGGAATAAATTAATAAATAAGTTATATCACAAATGCCTTAAAAAAATTGCTGTAGCCAAGTTGTAGATAATAGGTAAAAGACTTTCTTTAGGGTCTTAATCTAAACTAATTGTTGTTTTGGGAGCCAAACAAGGAATTTACAAGGTTCATGAAGGATTTTTTTCTTGTGTTTTTAATAATTATAATGAAAATTTACTTATGAGAATTCTACTATTTAAAAATGGAGTATATTTATGGACAAACAAAATGAGAAAAAAAACGGCTCTTGAAAAAAATCAATAGCACTTTTGATACACTTTTTTTTTAATGCAATAGCATTTAAATGACATGATTTATTTAAATCTTATGAACTTAATTTGCTAAGAAGTGTTTTCATAATTTTCTAAATTTTCTTAAACAAGTAGAGTTTTATTTATTTAAAAAATTTACAAAGTTCATAAATTAAAATAAAAGACATAACAACTTAAAGGAGAAATTTTATTTTATTAATTTTGAGTTTTCTTTTACATTATAAGAAATAAATAGAGCATCCAGCTTAAATAATAATACTCAATTATTATGAATCACTGATAAGGTGAATGCTGTTAGTTAAATAATTCTTAACAATTAAATTAAGAAATTGAGAAATATAATTAATTTCCAAAAATATTTTGATAATTCAAAATGTTAAAAAAAAAACTTGATATAAATAGGAATAAGAAGTAAAGACAAAGATATGAAATGAAAACAACTAAGGCATTTTTGCTTCTTATTAAAGCACTGCAATTTGAATTGGCTTACCCATCATGCAACATGATTGCTCCATTCACTTTGCTTTTGCTTTCATTGAAATATGAGTGGTGAACTCTTCCCGAGAGCAAATAGGCATTGAGATGGATCGATCTCTAGATGCTTAAAAATAATAAGGGAAGAAAAAATTTCTATAAATGCTAAATGTCCTCTGAAAATAACAAAGGATCGATGAACAAGTTTAATCCTGTTTCAGAAGTTATGTTTTAGCTGTTTTTGTTCTTCAATTTTATTTTTATTTTTTTAATTTCATTCATGTTATGTGAAGGAAGAGGCTGCTGTGTTGAGGAATGGTGGGATTTTGTGTGGGAATGATTTAGATTAACCTCAGTGAGAGTTAAGATTTTTTAAAATATTTTTAACGAACTTTTTCCTGCATGAGATTGTTATGTTCGTTTTATTTATTATGTGGGTGTTGTTTGAACAGAAGTGTTGTAAGGAAACCATAATGTAGTATAGGTAATTTATTTATTTATTTATTTTTGCTTTTGTTTTTAAACAATTGCTATACTATATTTTTTTTTAGGGATTATTTTATTTATTGTTATAGAATTTTGTTTTCTTTCATTTTTAAGAAATGACGAAAACAGGGTTGATTAGGAGTTATTTTGACCTTTTTTATTTTTTTAATTTGTGTATTTCGACACAATTTTAGCACAATGACACAGGTCTTATTTTTATTTCTTATTAATGTCACAACACAAATTTTTCTGTGTATGATAATTTTGATAAACAAAAAATAAAGTGCATAAAAAAAATCAAAATAAGATTATTTTTTTTTAAATATAACTTTGACGTTTATATGAGTGACATTACTCGTAATGTTATGTAAACTTAATCTAATTGCCAACTTTGCCTTTTCAATTACAAATTAACAATTGAGAGTTTTCTTTTGAAATTGGTAACTTTTCTTGCAAAATGCTGTTAAACTTCAATTTCCTTTAGCAATAAAAAAAACCACTTCAGTATTACTGATTGCAATGAATCAAATTTAGGATTTCAACTTAAACCGCTTAAACTACTTTATAATCTATGCAATAAAAGAATGAAAATTTGATTGAAGCATTCAATCTTGTATATTTTTAGACTTTTCCCTTCAATTTAAAGAGATTATTTTTATAACAGTAGATTGTTAGATTGACAGATTTAATAGTAAATAATATAGGCTTCTACTAGGGAAATATAATAATAGTTCAGTGTGTTTTGATTCTACTAGGGAAGTATTTTCATTTTCTTTAAGGCTTCATTATAATTTCGGTCTGGAGAATTGGTTTTTCTGTGGTCCTGTAGTTGGTTTTCTGTGGTTGTATACCACATTCGGGCAAAAAGTTGGGGGTGGACTCTTCAGAGGCTTGATTAAAACACTGGTTTCTTCTTTGGCAACACAATCATGGCATTTCTTAGCTGCTGCTTGGAGCCTGAAATCTTCGAGACAGTCCTGAAGAAATGTGAAGATCCACATTGTAAGTTCTTTGTAATATTTCTGTTTTTTTAATTGGCTAACTTTAAAGTAAATCTTTGTATATATAATCAAGAATTTTTGAAGTACAGATGTGAATTGATTATCAGTTCAGTCCAAACTATTGCAAATGATGTTAACGGTTTTGATATTTTTCTTTTAGTTAGTAAATGTATACAGGGGAAAAATTATTCACATTTATTTTACATGTTTCTATGTTAAACGAAAACGACCTGACATAAAAGTTTCAATTTGTATTATTTAAACTTTAAAACAAATTTCTTTTAGAATAAAATTTTAAATAATTTATATAATGATAGTTGGGTAATCATAATTTATGATCTTAAATTTTAATCTAAATGTTATGTAAAATTCATGTATTGAGAAACTGCTTTAATAAATGCAGATTTTAAACATTTAATTCTTCTTTAAGGTTTACTTAAGCTGTTTATTGTATTATTTATGTTGAATTTATAAAATTTATGATAAAAAATTGTCATGGAAATTGAAATAATTTTAAACAGTGACAGTTTAAAAAAAAATGGTATTAATTCAATCAGTAGTAGTGAAAAAAAATTTAAGATATTATTTTCATTTTGATAATGACAATAAAGTATTTAAAAACACTTCTCTTCTATGTGCTGCCTACCCTCCAAGGATTAGGGTGTTGCTACAAAGTTTTTTTTTCGTTTTCCTTTATTTTTTAATAATCTCTTAGGTTAAACTCAACCTATTCGCTGTAAATAGATTTAAGATTTAGTTTAATGATTCATAGGTGTATTTAACTACAAAATTATATGTACCTTCAATAATATATTCTTGTGTTTTGAAAACTTGTTTATGAAAGTTTTGAAGCTTCTTAGTTCCTTAGAAAATGACAAATAATAAAATAAAATATAAGAGGGAGAGAGGGGAGTGGCAAGAATCATAGCTATTGGTTGAACCTGAGGGAAAAATTTTAAAAAGTGTGAAAAGGCCAATAGAGAAGAGGAAAACTAGAACCTAAGATTCAGAGAGTAGACTCTGGGATCAGTTCCTTGTCAGTGTTTATCAACTTATTAGAATGTCAGGGAAAGGAAAACTTCCATGACTTGAATTCGAACCAGGACCTCAAGTCTCTAGCTCATCACTTCTACTAACTGGGCTATTGCAGATATTGGCACTTAAGAGGACTCCAAGTAATCTAAAGACTGCTAATCAGTCAAGTGAAAGCACAACAATAAGGCAGGCACCTGATTCGCAGATTGGGAATTTCTCCTTTCGAAAACCATCAGCAAGCTGATGTAAATTGGCCATAAAGTGCTGATAGAAATGCTCAAGCTATGAAAGGCGAAATTCCTGATCTGTCATTGGTTTTTCCAAAAAAATTCAAGCGTCATTGGACTAACAAGGGAATCCCTCGAACATGTATGTCACAGATTTTCACCAAATTGAAATATGTTACTCATCTGAAGCTACTAATAAATATTGCAAAATAAGAGAGTACGAAATTTTATTTCTTTCAAAATAAACCGTGAAAACAAAAAAATTTGAGCATACATAGCCATTTAAGGACTCCATTGTTAAAGCGGATAGGCTATGTGGGCTTCCCATGTAAGTGTATTGCCCTTGAAGAGACGCCCAACATTGAAAGATAAAAATGGTTGAACCAAAAAAACGGTTTTCTTCATTTTTGCATAGACTAATTGAACAATCCACCTATGAAATATTGTTGGATTTAATTGTTTTCTTTTTATAGTCGATTAATATTTCATAAGAACTTAAAATCATTATGGAAGATGCACCATTTTGTTTTCTGCGAACAGTCCAAATATCTGATTTTTAGCCAGCATATCACGTAAATAAAGTTGATATTTAATTCTTGATTTTTTTTTATTTTATAACTAAAATTTGTACAAAAGTCATTCAATAAATAACTGGAAAAGTAGTAAAAAAAAACAACTGAAATACGACCGTAACGGTATACGTTTGTAATTTGGTGGAGGTATTCTTAAGCTATTCATAGCTGGTGCTGGGACATCTGCCTCGCACTTGGGAGAGTTACACAAGATGGTGTCACCCTTATGGGTGTGTTCCAAGCTGGAGCAACAGAGTGTCAGATTTTTGTTGAGTGAAGGCGTGCTTTTACTCTAGATCATACACTGCCAGTATTACATGATCTACCATCAAGGACCTATGATTTGAGTGTTTAAACCACCCTGCATATTCGCCCAATCTTGCACCTTCAGATTTTCATACCTTTGGCCGTCTGAAAGATGTCCTAAGTGGATGAGATGTCAGAATGATAAGGAAAGCCAGTCAGTGCTGCATGAATGGTTATGTATGCATCCAAAAGAATTTTTTTTTTCCTGTGGAATCAGTGCCCTTGTTAATTGTTTGTGTAGGTGCATTGAGCTGGGGGGGGGGAGTCTGTGTTGAAAAATGTAATTATTTTGGTGCATTGTAATCAACTTTTGCTGAAACATATTTCTGGTTATTTATTGAATGAGCCTTGTGTTTTTGAAAGTTATATACAGGGTGTTTTTAAATTATCTCCCGTATTATATATGTTTATTACTCAAAAACTATTACAGATTTTAACAATTTTTTTTTCATTCACAAAGAAAAACTCAAAAAGTCTCTTAGCATGCCTTAATAAATTTCAATGTGCCCCCCCCCCCCAATTATGGCGGGGAAGACGTCAAAGCGAAACTTGATTTCCTCCCATGTCGGGCTAGCATTTCGGGGGTGATTTCAGCGATTGTTTCAATTATTCTGTTCTTGAGAGTTTCAATGTCGTCAACATTGGTCTTGTACACTCTGTCTTTCACATATCCCCAAAAGAAAAAAATCCAGAGGGTTAGCGAGGGAGCCAAGGGATTGTCCCCCCATCCCTTCCAATCGATCATCCTGGAAAGTTTGTATCAAGGCACTGCTTAACTTGCAGGCCCTAGTGAGGAGGTGTTCCATCTTGTTGGTAGACTATGTTGGACTGCAGTTCTTCCACCTGTGGAATCTGGTAGTTCTCCAGCATATCTAGGTAGGTAGCAGCAGTAATGGTATCTTCAGCGAAAAAGAAAGGTCCAATTACTCGATCATGCATTAAACCGCACTAAAAATTAATCTTTGGGCTGTCGCTTATATGCTCCCTTAGAACATGGGAGTTTTCTGAGTCCCAAATGTGGCAATTGCGTCGGTTTACTGTTCCGGAAGTATGGAATGTTGCCTCATCAGAAAACAAAATGTCCTCAAGGAAGGTGGGATCATTGTCAGTTTTTTGGAGCAAATCCTCAGCAAACTTCTTGCACTTCGGTCGGTCATCTGGCTTCAGTTCGTGCATCATCTGGATTTTGTAGGGTGTAAGACGAAGGCGGTGCTTCACTATTTTATGTATGGAAGTCATTGGCATATCCAGTTGACGAGCCGCTTGGCGAAGTGATTTATGGGGACTACGATCGAACGCCTCCCTGACGTTTTCTACTCTCTGTGTGTCGCTGAAGGTCTACCAGCACCCTTTTTGTGTAATAGGCTGCCTGTGTTTAACAATTTTTCATGCCATAGCTTAATTGACTTATGATTTGAAGGATCCTTTTTAAACTTTGCTTTGAACATTCTCTGAACTGTAATCATTGACTTAAATTCTGCATGCCATAACACGCATTGAGCTTTTTCTTGAACACTCGCCATTGTTTACTGCGTCTTGCGAAAAATGGAACAGTGTGCCAACATTGGTACCACACGCCAATTTCGTGTTTCATTATCAACTCACGCGAGGCTAAGAAACTTTTTGAGTTTTTCTTGTGAATAAAAAAAAAATCACGTTAAAATCTGTAATAGTTTTTGAATAATAAACATGTATAATACGAGAGATAATTTAGAAACACCCTGTATATTTATTTATTTATCTATCAAGTTTATCATGCTTATAATGCATGTTTCAGGTTAATTATTTTTCTGCTGGTTCGTTATATCATTGAGTATTGCATTAAGAATAAAGTTTGTGGTGGTGGTGCTTTATCCATTTAAAAAAGTTCTTTTTATATTTTCTCCATCCTTTCTTCTCTCTTCTGCTTTCTAAATCATCAGACATCAACACAAACAAGAAAATGCATTGCAGGAATCTTTTTAACATTTTGGTCTTGCCAAAACCACTGAACTGTGAAACTTTTTTCCTTATATTGTCTTTGATTCTAGCAGCCCCTAAACCTTTGTCTCTAAATTAAACAAAGATTCTCTAAATTTCAATGTAGTTCTTTAGATTTGCCTAATTGGAAATTTAAAATGTACAGTGCTTTGAATGACTGGCCATTTATATGGAATGTACTTTTTAGTCATTCCATCATTGAAACAAACTTTATATATTTTTTTTTAATATTCAGCCTTTATCTTATTGCTTTTTAGGTTGTTGTGGTTGCTGTTCAGCTCTTCGTCCACGCTACAAGCGCCTTGTGGATAGCATTTTCCCAGTGAACCCTCAGGTTAGACCCAAATATCAGAAATGCGTGCTTAACACAATCTTGAATGTAGAAATCAGAAAATTATTGATTTGAAGAAACATTGAGAAATGAAAATTTATTTACATTAGGAAAATATTGTCAAAATAAATAAATAAATAAATAAATAAATAAATAAATAAATAAAATGAAAAAAATAAAAAGGCAAAAATCAAGGGATAGTTGTGGTAGTTTTAATAAGAAAAGAAAGATATTACATATAATGTACAGTTTTTGATCTGCAGCACATTATATGTAATTTTTTTACTAACCTTTTAATTGCTATTTTTAATGGACGACTATGGGCCCCACGAACTCTATAATATATTGGGATTCGCATCCTGGACTCTAAAAGAAACCCACAGACGTTAATTTTTTTACGAAAGGGATGCACCCAACTAATAAATATAAATCCAGCATTTAAGCTAATTCACTTGTAAAATAGTAACAGAATCTCACAGAATATTGATATTTTTCATAACTCCTGTATACATCTCTGTACTGTTGCCTCCTCTTAAGCTCGTTTTACCCCGTGGTGGATTCGTCTGTTGGGGGTCGGTACTGTCATAATGATTGATTGACAGCCGATTACAAAATACAAATACAAACAATATATATTTTAAGAATTTTATCTTTTAAATTTGTTTCATTAAGACACTGCAAAAAGGTTTTGGCAACTACTCTCTTAAATTTGATTTCTTCTGTTGCTGCAGCATCTCGTTGCCACGGCAACTCTAGGCTTTTCAAGGCAAAAGGAAACGATTTCTTCTTGTGTTTTTATTTACTTATTTTTTTATTTTTTATTTTTTTTATTTTTTTTTATTTCTTTTTGTCAATTTCAAAAAGAATTTTTAAAAATGTCTTTAAAGAAAGTCACAATTATTAAAGACAAGTTTATTCTTAATATATGTTCTTTTTTTCCACCCAGGATGGTCTTGTCAGGGGTAACATGGAGAAACTCACTTTTTATGCTCTTTCCTCCCCGGAGAAATTAGATCGAATTGGCGAATATTTAGCTCAGCGAGTGAGTCGAGATATATCAAGACATCGAATTGGGTAAAAGAAATAAAAATAAAAGTAATCAGTAGTAATAAAATGAGAGGAAATGCAGTCACAAAAAATTTTTTTTTTTTATTTTCTTGCAAGATTGAAATAAACCATTTACGGTATCTTAATTTTATCATTTTCCCCTCCTGTAAATTTTTAGATATTTTTATTCCCCTTCCCAACCTTTTTGTATACTTTTACAGCTTTTTGCAATTGTTAAAATGTAGTTGCAATTGAAAAAATAATCTTTTCAAAATAAAAAAAAGTAAAATAATGATATTCGAAATTAGTTCAAAGTAACCTGGTTTAGTGGAACCATTATGGTTCATTGGAATATAACGTAGAATTAATGGATAAAATGGTTCAATGATTATCCACGTAGCTTTGAACCAGTTTGGATAATCATTAATTCTACATTATATTCATTCATGGCACATCATTCCAAGTTGTTTGATATATAACATGCCATATCTTATTGAAAGTTTTTGAGGGTGTCATATGGGTATCATTAGAGCACGTGCCATTGTATCAATTACAACCAGTTTCAAAATGGTTCATTCATGGAACCATATTTATCAATTGGCGAAAATAGTAATTAATAACTAGTAAGGGAGAGTGGGGGTAACAGGAACGCTTTTTTAATTTCATTATGTAAATTATTTTGTTTCTTTGATTTAAATTTGTATGATTTTTTTCTATTTATTTTCTATTTTGAAAACCACATTTTTTATTTTGAAAAGATTATTTTTTCATTTGAAAAGATTATTTTTTCAATTGCAAAAAGCTGTAAAATTAAAAAAGTGTTCCTGTTACCCCCACTCTCCCTTACCTTCTAGTGGCAATTAAGTACCAAAAGGTGCTTTATGCTATCAGTGTTTTGAATTATTTACAAAATGGTTGTAATTGATACGATGGCATGTGCTCTAATGGTACCCATTTGATGCTCTCAAAAATTTTCAAAGATAAGATATGGCATGTAATATATCAAACAACTTGGAATGATGAATCATGAACGAATATAACGTAAAAAAAAAATCATAGTCGAAATTGGTTCAAAGTAACCTGGTTTAGTGGAACCATTATGGTTCATTGGAATATAACGTAGAATTAATGGATAAACTGGTTCATTGATTATCCACGTAGCTTTGAACCAGTTTGGATAATCATTAGTTCTACGTTATATTCATTCATGGCATATCATTCCAAGTTGTTTGATATATTACATGCCATATCTTAGTATTGAAGGTTTCAATGAACCCATGATGGTTCCACTAAACCAGGTTAATTTGAACCAATTTCGACAATCATTAATTTTACGTTATATTCATTCATGACACATCATTCCAAGTTGTTTGATATATAACATGCCATATCTTATCATTGAAAAATTTTGAGGGTGTCATATGGGTATCATTAGAGCACGTGCCATTGTATCAATTACAACCACTTTCAAAATGGTTCATTCGTGGAACCATATTTATCAATTGGCGAAAACAGTAATTACTAACCGGTAAGGGAGAATGGGAGAAACAGGAACACTTTTTTTAATTTCATTATGTAAATTATTTTGTTTCTTTGATTTAGATTGTATGATTTTTTGTCTTTCTATTTTCCAATTTGAAAACTACATTTTCTATTTTGAAAACCACATTTTTTATTTTGAAAAGATTATTTTTTCGATTGCAAACTACATTTCACCAATTGCAAAAAGCTGCAATAAGGTCTTGATTTCATGGATAAAAATAATTTTGTTGTCCTAGTTGTGATTCAAAAATTATACCACAGATACTGAACACTGAATTATAATGCCACTGTAACAAAATCTTCTTGCCTGTACTGTGGGAACTCCGAAGCTGTTCTTGGTTTGACTTTTCTACTCTGGTTTGCACTGAGCACAGTCTAATACATGTTTGTGTTTCATTTTTTGAATTTTATATTGAATTCAGATGCAAACATTGGCTGCTGCATACTGCTACCTCTTTCACCAGTCTTTAATTCATCACTACAACACATTTTAGCTGTTGTGTGAATATGCTTATGATTATTTGCCGTTTGTTTGCAATTGAAGCGAATGCAGTTAGAAACCAATTAAAATTGCATCACTTGTGAAACTAACCATGTTTCACAAGAATTTGAATATCATACAGTATGTTTTTAAACCTTTTTTTTTTCTTTTTCAATTTAAGTAGATAAAATTTTCTCTAGTTGTAATAACTTTTGCTAAGAAGCAATGCTTGACAGCGACATCATGAACTAGGTAGTGAATTTTTCCCTAGCATGCAAAAAAGGTAGTGAAAGAGGAGTTGGGTTCCAATTAAATGCATATATTGACTAGTTTTATTTTATCCTTTCGGCTACGTATTCCTTCTTGCAGTAGTTGTATCTTCACTATGGGATCAAAATCAAAAGATAAAGCAAAATAATCTTGGTTGAACCTAACCTAACTTAACCTACACTTTATTTTAGTAAAGCACAAATCCTTTATTTAACAACACTATTCATCTGCTCATCTGCGTTTATAAATGCAGTCTCCTTCTATCAGGTTATTGCATGTGAAATTTAGAATTTGATAATAAACTTTAAACAACTGCATCTCTGTGGAAATTGACTCTTATTAATCAAAATAGGCACCATTAGAAGCTATATTTCTACCTCTCCCATTGATAGTTTCTTGCCACTTGAGAATACTTGGTAAAGCAAGAAGCTTAATAACTGGGTCCCCATGACCTCACTGAGCAAAATATGAACGACTGCAATGGAATTTCGAATACTGTTTTTAAACAGAATAGTGACATTTGACAAAAAATGGATATTGCATGATAATGCCCCCAAAACAGATTCTGGATAACGGTGGCTGTTTGCTGATGTGCAGCTGGCATTATTAACTGTTTATCCTTGAGGCATTGTGAAACCATTAAATCAAAGAAACATTGCATCCAGCTGGATGGGGTGCATAAAAAATTATGAGTTAACGGCTTAGGTTGATCAACAGAGATGAAATTTTATGGCTTCATGATAACGTGAGACCACGTGTCAAGAATAACATTAAAACTTTACGAAATTTGTACTTCGAGGCTCTTCCTCATCCACCAATCCTCAATCACCATCACTGATTGCTAAAAGATGAGACTCAAATTCTTTCATAACTTTTCTTGGTTTATCTACTATAGTCCATCCAGCCTTAGTTTGTGCTAGAAAAGATACAGTTGAAAGTTTTTTAATTTTATTTTATTATTTATGCACTTGTCAGGATTGAAAGTTTGCCAGCAACTAAGATTATATAATTGATACTTGTCTTAAAATAATAAAATAACCAAAAAAAATTCACTTTCTCCCATAGCAGCACCTCTCCTCCCCAGTAGTCTTGAAGTAAAATTCCTGATTGAGCCTTGCAACTTCCATGTTCCTGGGTGCACATTAAAATATAGTTCAGAAAAGAAAACAGAAAATTGAAATAAAACTTCAACAACCAGTTCTGAAAATGACTAAAAACATTTAATGATATTTATTGTGATAAAAACAAAATAAATTACACATTAATTTATCAATTTTTAAAGAAATATATTAAAAAAAAAAGTAGACAAGGGAAAACCCGAGAACTCTTTTGGCAAACCACAGTATAGAAATTACCACTATGGAATTAAGGGATTAAGTTTTCTCCATGGTCAAGATTAAGTACGTCGTACAGGAAAGAAAACGTGCCTTGTCTATATTCAATAAGAAGACAAATGTGTCTTGGAGCCCAAACATTTTTGTTTAAGATTTAGGGCCGAATCACTAGCACAGCCCTTGAAAGATTGACAAACGACACTCGATCAAGGGCGGAAGGTCAAGAGCTACTTGAAAAACCCAGATTCCAATCGTTAACGCATTTACTGTCTTCCCTCATATGAGTGTTGCTTGCTCCCTTCTTTGAAGAAACCAGTCATGGGTTTGAGGATATTTTTAACGAAAGTGACGAAATTTTCGCATGGAAAGCGTCATGTTGCTAGGCAACAACAATGGAGGACATAGGTCAATGAAAAAGAGTGATGCTGAGAAACAAGGAAATAGAAAAGAAAATCTTTTGTTTAGTGTTGCCTACACAAATAAAGCTTATTTAACAAAAAAATTTTTCCTTAAATAAATTATTAAATAGTTAAATATATTTTATCATTTTACATTTCTTAAATATTCATTTTAGGCTAACTAAGGGAATTAATAGTTCATAAGCTTAATAAAATAAACGAGAAAATTTTTTAAATACTGCTTCATATCAATACATGAAGTAATAATACTGTTTCATATAAAATAGTAATAATTTTTAATAAATGTTAGAACGCGCATAAAATAATAAAGGCATACATAATACGCATAGTCTGAATTTCGCCACAGCAGTTTTTCTTCCCTTCCCCCGCCTCTTTTCGTTTGAACTCCTCCTGTATAGAGCCCATTTCAAAATGAACGTTTTTAAATACGACGGTATCTCGCAACAGGATATAATGATACCTTTCAATTAAAGGCATTCTATAACTTGTTCGTTTTTCACGCTGAAGTAAAAACAATGCAATGGCATGACATTTTTACTACAAAGCGATGAAATGGCTGCCATGCTGTTTCACTAGAACAGCGAGGTGGAGTTGAGAATTTGCTCTTCAAGTGGCCAAAACTGACCACTTGAAATTTGGAGTGACAAACTCTCTTCACACTCCAATATAATGCATTAATGATGAGATGAGGGCAGATCTCTCCTCAAAAGAGGTCATTGGAGTAGATAACCTTACTCGACTCGACTCTTACAGCGCCTAGTGATTCGGCCCTTACTCTTTATGTAATTTATTGAAAAATCAACGATTATATTTGCTTGTCAATGATTTTGTTTAATAAGTTGTGTTTGTCATTCTTAATTTGTAAATTTATTATTTTATTTTATTTTTGTAATTTACGAGGGTTGTTGAAGAATTTTGACTCCTGATCCATAACTTTATTTGTTAACCGATTTTCAAAATTCTTTTTGTATCTGGTACTTACATTTGTCCTCTATGTAATGCACTATTCACTTTTCGACTTAGTCCCTATCCCTTTCCACACATTGTGCCAACGCGTGACTAGTCGGGTGAACCTGTCGGAGAGGAATTCCAGGGTTGTTGTCGACACCAGGATTGAATGGTAGCTTTGGAATTTCCCATCCTCTTCTGCCACACGATAACGCCTGCCCGCACACGATTGCCACACATCAGAGGCATTACAGTCCCTACAGTTCAAAGATGAAAGACTGCACCTTGTGATTTTCACCACTTCCCAAAGAAGAAAGAGCATCTTAAGGGACATGAGTTGCGTTCTGACGATGAGGTTAAAGATGCCATTCAATCCTCATGTTGACACCAACCCCGGAATTCCTCTCCGACAGGTTCACCCGACTAATCACATGTTGGCGCAATGCGTGGAAAGGGATGGGAACTATGTCGAAAAAGTGAATAGTGCATTACATAGAGGACAGATGTAAGTATCAGATACAAAAAGAATTTTGAAAATCTGTTTATTTTGTTTAAGAAGTTGTGTATGTCATGC
>JAHWFO010100978.1:105372-120244 GCA_023313115.1 Rhysida immarginata | reverse complement strand
CAATTCCATGTTTGCATCCTATTTGATATAAACCATTTTTTTCAGTGGTCACAACACCTACGAGATTTTGTGGATCGACTGGCTCCCTGTCAACCTTTGGAATTGCTAAAAGTATACTATCTCCTACCGCCAACGTGGGCAATTTCTAAATCTCGATTGCTGTTGTACGCTCATGTAAATGCTTTAACATTCCCCGTTTATGCCACCACATCTATTTCACACGGTAAAACCGAATATATTACAAGAAATTTATACCATTCAAAAAGTTTTTCTTTCCATTAATATTTATTTATACAATTACATTTTTTTAATTTTATAAAAACTAAAATAATCATTGCAAAAAATTGTTGAAATTTATGACTAATAACTAAACCATTTTTTTGAAAATAATATATAAAATAAATTCGTATAAAAAATTTTAAATTTCAGTTAATTTTAATATGGCAAATATTAAAACAGTTTTTTGTCATTGCGATAGCTAAAATTTTCCTGCACGGGATTTGACATCGTTACTGTATCGGTCTGACCTACTGCAGACACTTCGCGAAGTGTCCAGACAGATACTGTAATTCTACCTAATTACAGTATGTGTCCAATGCAACTGGACACTTTGCGAAGTGTCTGGACATTTCACGAAGTGTCCAATTACGCTGTGTCTGCTACATATAGATTCCTTTACCGCATCAGAGAGGGCCATATACTCAGCCTCAGTTGAAGATAGTGCGACTGTTCTTTGCTTTCTACTTTCCCAGGATATGGCGCTGCCTCCTAAGACAAAAGTGTATCCTGCGTAGGATCGGCGGTCCATCGTGCATTCTCCCCAATCAGCATCTACGTAGCCTTGTAGTGATTGTCTTGTCCCTTTATAGATTAGAGAGAGGCTCATGGTGCCCTTCAGATATCTGAGTACTCTCTTCGCTTGAGTCCAGTGGGATTTTCCATAGTCTGCGTTGAATTGACTCAGGTAGCTTACAGCGTGAGCAATATCCGGGCGTGTGCCTGTGGCGAGGTACATAAGGCCTCCAACGAGTTCGCGATAAGGCAATGTGGCCTGTTTTTCTTTTTCAATAGATTTGATTTGTAGTAAGTTTGATTCCTGGGTTCAGTGAAGTGTTCACAGTTTTACAATTTTCCATTCTGAACCTGTTGAAGAGGTCTCTGATATAACCTGTTTGCGAAAGTCTGATTTCTGATATAACCCTTGAGCGTTCTTCTGTTGAGATATCTCGATTCCTAGGCAAAATTTTGCTTCACCTAAGTCCTTTATTGAAAATTCTTTACTTTAGGATTCTCGGAATCTTTTTCAGTTTAGTCGGAATTTTGGAGCATGCAAGGATATCATCAACATAAATAAGTATAAAAGTTTCTTTTGCATCGTCTGTGTACATACATGGGTCGGCGCTTGTGGGTGTAAATCCAAGCTTACGGAGAGTATTGTCAAGTTTAGAGTGCCACAGTCTGCCTGATTGTTTCAATCCGTAAAGAGATCTTTTCAGTTTGCAGACATGATCTCCGCTGCGAATTTTGGATAGCATATCATGCGCCTTGTTTCTTAAATTAATATCCACTTCTCTTGATATCATCTTGGAAAGCATTTCTTCAAGGAACTCTGGCATCTCCATGTATATGGTAGTGTCCATATGACCATTGAGATATGCTGTAGTGACATCTAGTTGTATAATTTTCATTTTGGTTTCTGCAGCCAGTGCAGCTAGCGTTCTGAGTGAGTTGAGTCTGGCTACAGGGGCAAAGGTATCATGGTAATCGACTCCAGGTCGTTGAGAAAAGCCTTGAGCTACAACGCGTGCTTTTCTTCTTTCTGTCAACTCCATATTTGTTACGTAGGACTGTCCTGCATCCTATTGTTTTGTGGTCGGATCTTGGAACAAGTTCCCAAGTTTCATTCTGAATTAGACTCTTGATTTCAGAATACATGGCTTCCTTCCAGCTTTCGGTTTTGGTTCCATTCACAGCTTCATCAAACGGAATTTCCGAGATCAGCATTGTCGCTGGAACGTCTTCAGCGTTTTCATCTTCTGCATCTTCAGCATATTCATCGGTGTCAATCGATGTTTCGTCTGCTTTTGTGCTGGTGGCTTCCAATTGTGTAGTGCGATTTCTCAAGTTATATTGCTTTGTAGGACGGCCTTTTTTTCCAGATATTATCTTCCTGGAACGACCTGGACCTCGTTTAAGTTGTGTTTGTTGAGCATCCGTTTTGTCACTTTTCCCACTTTGATTTTCAAGTTTGATTTCCGGCACGTGTGGATGAGTTTTGTCCTTGTCATTAGAGGAGATTTCCACAAAATCAGTAGGATCAAAAATTGAATCTTCCAGTAGCGAAAATCGGCCGGATTTAGTTGAATGTGAGATGAGATCTTCAAAGCTTTCTCGAGCGTTGAATTGATCAGAAAATTTTACATCTCGTGGGATCCACACTCTATATCCTTTTGATATGTTGGAGTATCCGATGAACGTTCCTTCCTTGGCTTTTGGATCGAATTTCCCACGGTTAGGTGATTTTTCGAGTACGAATGTTTTACATCCGAAAGTCCGAAAGTAGCTAACTATCGGTTTGTGTCCGGTCCATAGCTCATATGCGGTACGATCTTTCAAAGTCGAGGATATGCATCGGTTTCTCACATAATTTGCCGTTGCAATCGCTTCCGCCCAAAATGTCGGAGGAAGTCCTGACTGAAGCATCATGCACCTTGCGGCTTCGACAAGGGTGCGGTTACGTCGCTCGGTGACGCCATTCTGTTGTGGAGTATGCGGCACAGTTAAGCGTCTGCGAATTCCTGTGTCTTGGAGTATCTTATCCATGGTGGAGTTGCAGTACTCTTTGCCATTGTCGGATTGAAAAGCCTTAATCTTATGGCCTGTTTGATTTTCCACTGCCGTCTTGAATTCGACGAACTTCGAGGGAACTTCACTTTTGTTGCGGATGAAATATACTTCACACCATCCAGTATAGTCATCTATCATGGTGAAAAAATATCGTGCGCCACCAAGAGATTGCGTTCTCATGGGTCCACAGACGTCAGAGAAAATGTTTGGGCCGATCTCCTTTTTCGAGTCCGGAAAGGAGCTGATGTCAGTTTACCCAAAGTACAAATTTTGCATGAAGTGTTAGAAGATTTAGAGTCAAATTTTAGACCGATTGCGAGTCGCTTGTTGTTCATCAAGATCAGATCCCTGGAATTAAGGTGTCCCATGCGATCGTACCATATGTTAATATCATGACGTTTATCGTTAGTTGTTAGTGCGTGTTGTACTTGCTCTCGCAGATAAAAGAGATCGCCATCACGATCTGCAATCAACTTGATGTTGTCATTTGGGTCCTTTATGATTGCGTTTTCCTTCGTGAATGTTATGCTGTATCCCCTATTTATGATTTTGACAACAGATAGCAGATTAGTTTTTAAGTAAAGAACAAGTAGGGCATTTTCCAACTTCATGGTTTTGCTAATGTTATTTATCGAGGTGTTAATTCTTACATCACCTTTTGCAATAATATTTGTGTCACTTCCATCGGCTAGTTTGAGGTTGCTTAAAGCATTCTCGGTGTTCACAAATAGTTGTTTATCGTTACACAGATGTGATGTACTACCACTATCTAAGCACCATCTGCTAGATTCGTTCACTAAATTTACGCTATTGCTTGTTTGCAGACTAACCTCAGTGGTGAAGTATGCCCCTTCAGCAGTGTTTGCTTTTTGCCTATCATTTTTCTTTTTGACGTAACAGTCTAAAGTTTTATGTCCTATTTTTTTACAGTAGTTGCACTTGAATTTGGTTTTTGGCTTACCGCTGGATTTGGAGGAGCCGGAAGCGTTTCTTGAACCTTGTTGTTTTGTATATAGCGCACCATGTTCACCTTGTTTGAGATCCTTATTGATGGATTGACTAGCTTCGAATATTTTCGTTTTCAGTCCTTCAATATTGGGAAGCATGTCACGTGATTCGATTGCTCTTCGAAAGATCTCGAAGCTTGCAGGAAGGCTTTGTAAGAGCATTAGAGACAGCAGCTTCTCGTTAATATCAACGTCCATTGTTTCCAGTTTGTCGACTATTTCGAAAAATTGCGCCATGTGAATTCTTACATCGTCTCCCTCTTGTATCTTCTTTTGTAGAAGTTGTTTCAGAAGTGTGGCCATTTGTGCGGGTCCTCTTGGGGCATACACGGATTCTATTTTTTGCCAGACTTGTCGTGACATATCGCATCCACGAACGTGTTTGAGCTCGGATGGACTCATCGATAGAAGGATGTCTGAACGAGCCTTTAAATCCTGTCTTTTCCATTCGGTGTGTGAGGCTACTTGAGGTGCAGTTGGATTTTCTGGTAGTTCGGGCTCTGGAATTTTTCCTGATACATAGTCCCACATTTCGTTTTTAATCAGTAGAGCTTGTGCGTGGATTCTCCAGGTATCAAAATTGTCTTTATTGAGCACTTCCAGGCGGGTGGAACTTATTGTGTTAGATTGAGCAATAATTACCTTCACAATTTATCACCAGCGTGGTAGAACAATGGCTTCGTGCTTGTCTGTCAACGTTCGGCGATTACACTTTGCCTTTTGCTATTCTATCTTAGCCGTGATGTTCACTGCGCAGGTAGATTTTGCTACCTGTTACGATTATGTGTGGCATGGCAAATAAAATAGCATAGACGAAGGTTTAATGTATCGAACTTTACACGACTATGGTCAAAGAATAATAGATTTAGAAAACAGAGTAACAATTCCGTTACTAAGTAACATCGTTGCTAAGTGCAACAATAGCATGTGTGGGGAGCGCTCACGTTAAACAAAAGAAATGAGGAGATTGTAAATAAAATAAATTATATACTTAACAGAAGTCACAAATGGATGATTTTAAAAAATGAGACATTTCATGAACGACACTGAATGAATTTGAAAACTTTTTTTTAGTTTGTTTACTAAAAAATTATACTATGGAAGCTTTCAAACAATTAATGCTAATTATTTCTCTAATTCACTGTGCTGACATGGATTTTACCGCCATGCCCCAGCATTAAAAATTAGCTCTCTCTTTCTAATGTCTCCTGATATTTTCTCACTTACTGAGTAGATATTTATTTACGACCAATCTTCCTGAATGGTAAATTGCATATTCATCATGCCTCATTCTTATTAGTATTTTGGCTATAAGAATAGAGGTAGTGATAATATTTTATCATTTCATCAGTTTCCTAAGCATGAATTAGGAAGAAATGGATAATTTTTGGTCGAAGAGATAACTGGCTTCCGCCCACGACTAGTCGACTTTGCTCCACTCACTTTGAAAAGTATTGTTTTGCTATTGATCCTGTCGTATTAATGTAGGTATTAATTAAGCTTACTATCTACAGGGTGTTTCAGAAAGGACTCCCCAACTTTGAAATGACATAACTGTATAACAGTGAGAGACAGAAAGGTGAAACAAGTGGTACGCTGGACAGACAGGTATGGAATTTCTGATACACGGGTTTGCAAAAATAGTTCCAATATTGACTAATAGATGGCGCTACAAGCAGATGAAGCTTGAAATAGTACTCAGAAGTACAGAAAGTTCATTCGTCAGTCTTGTTCAGTGCTGACACGTGTAAGGAAGTTGTATCGAATTAGTTATTGTAGGAAATTGAAGAAAATCATGCCTTATTCATTGGAGCAACGTGTTTTTATTGTTCTCGAATACCACCGATTAGATCGAAGTCCGATAATGACAAGGCGAAGCTTTGTGACTACAACGCCCTCTAATGTCCAATATTGGAACTATTTTTGCAAACCGGTGTATCAGAAATTCCATACCTGTCTGTCCAACATACCACTTGTTTCACCTTTCTGTCTCTCACTGTTATAAAGTTATGTCATTTCAAAGTTGGGGAGTCCTTTCTGAAACACCCTGTATTTGCACAAGGCTAAGTAACTAAAGAGGTATCCAAAACGCAAGCGGACAAAATGCAACTACATGTTTTGAAGTGTTCAGATGGACACATTCGATTGGAAATGATGAGAAACGTAAAACATAGAGCTCATTTTCATTTCTAAATACTACATTCGAGAAATTCAATTTTTCAAAAAAATTGGCGAACTCAGAGCTGCTGCTACTTCATCAAGGGGAATTATTTTGTTCATTGAAGCATTTAATGGAAGCCAACCATAAATAAAGAGGGGAGGGGGGACTGGCAAAAAACTTGATTTTGATTTGAAGCCACTCTTTTGGTGAAAATTCACAAATAGAAAAGGGGAGGGGGACTAGTTATTGGCCATTGCTTTTAATGTTGGACTAAGACCCCATTGAAATTATATTATGTACTCTAGTTAAATAAGTAAATAGTGCTAAGAGTAGCAAATTTTTGTTTTATGTTTTGAAGCTAAAACGTTTGTCATTTAAATTGGCTGAAATAGTTTATATTTAGTGATGATCGTAGATTAAAATATATCAGTGTAATAAAATACATTTGATAACCTGAAATTTACTTCGTTTTTCCATAAATTTTAGTTATGATCAAATAAATAAAGAAAATTGCTTGAGAGAATTTTAATTAGTTTTAATAAAATTTTACAATATTTGAAACCACAATGTTCTTGTGAAGGAAAAATTTTTCGAATGGTTGTCACAACGCAACTTGGAAGAACTTTTCTTTTATTTCTTCCCATGTGCACCCAAATCCAATGGACAAATTGTCTGTAACTTTTGTATACGATGGTTGGTACATCATAATCCAGACAGATTTTTGATAATACTGAATTTTCGGTGATGCACGCCGAACCACTGGGCATATGCTGATCGACTTCAGCATAATCACGACAGCATACGTTCTCTTGTGATGTCTGCATATCTTCACATATTGTGCACTGATGCCTGTTAAAAATTAATATCATGAAATTGTCCCCATTTAAATAATATATGAATTATTAATTGTACTTGACAATTTGTTGTGGGTGGTACATTTTCCACCGATTTGGCGACACTGGATTCCTCATCTAATGATGGGTGATCGTGCCGGAGAGGCTTGAAACTATATGGTTTCACGCCTAAACCATCCAAATAATCCACAAGGTTCTCCAAGTCGTTGTCCAATTTATTATGTAGATAGTTGTTAAATAAGCCTCCATATCTTCGTAAGTCTCAAAACTGATATCTGAATCGCTGCTTTCATGTCCAGACATTGTGAAAATTTTAGTGAAAACAGTACTGAGTGAATGTATAGTAGATCTATTGTGAATGTTAAAGCTTCACTTCACAGCTTGCTGGGAGCAATCCTCGACCTACGTCACGCCTCGTCATGCCTCCTGATTTCAAATCACACTCGGAATTTTCGTTTTTTCACACATTTAGGATTCGAATTAAAAAAATTTAAATTTGCTAAGATATTATTAATGCGTTAATCTTTCGATTTAAGAAAAGTTGTATGTGACTGTAGAGTTGTCCTTTAAGCAGTTTGAGTCGTCTGTATATTTGATCAACAGATAAATATTTTAAAGTATTATCATGTTTAATATTAAATCTTTAAAGCTACACAATAGCATCACATAAACCCTATGTAATTTTTGACATGAACTAATGTGTCTATCACCTGCCCTCATCCTTTGGAAATCTGAAAAATTATATTTTTTCACTATTCCCACGATTATTACTGCATCCAGTTGCAGAGCAGTAATTTCCTTTCGTGATAGGCATATTGGCGATGTGAAAATTTTCTGGATTTCTCTAATTTGCACCAAAAATTAATAATATAACGGGTGGTTATCCTATCACACAATACAGGGTGATTCAAAACTCAATGTAGGGGAGGTAGTGCGGGTGATTCTAGGCAAAAAAAAAAAAGTTCATATGAACGTGGGTCCGAATTTGAAGGATAGCTGAGATATGAACAGAAATAAAAATGCCACCCCACCAAGATCAACAAGTTAATAATTTAGGTTCTATATAACCTAGGATAATAAAATTTGGATGAATAATAGGGTACTTAAAACTGTGTATACTGTTAAAATTTGATCGAATTCCAACAAATAGTTTCCGAGTTACGCAGTCAACATCATAACACGCGCTGGTTAGTACTCGCATGTGAGCACTGTTACGATGTTGAATAATAATAACAATATTTTTTTTTATTTATCTAAATTCTATACAATTCAACTGTATATCCCAAATCCCGAAGCCTACTATAAGGCTTGTATGGAATTACAGGGACCAAAGGTTATATAACCAAGAATAAAATACTTAATAACATACAAAAACAAATTCAACTTTATACAATATACAAATAAAGTTTACAAATAACAAAAATAATTCTAATAATTACAAGTAATTTTTTCAAATTAATAAACAATTTTTTAACACTCTATATGTTATTAAACGTAATATCCATGTTGGGAGTCTGTTAAAAATCTGTGGGATGTAATATTCTTTTTCTCTTGCAGCATATAAGGTAAAGATTTTTGGTACTGCATATTTGTATTGTCTTCTTAGACCATATTGAGTTTCTCTTTTAACTAAATATTTTTTTGAAAAAAAAATTTCTTTAATAATCAAATATTCTATGAAATCTGTAACTTTTTGTATTCCTAATTTTTTACAAGTATTTAATAAGCTTTTTTTTTCTAAATGTGTTCCAGCAACCGTTGATTTTACAATTCTGTCTTGCAAATCTTTTACTTTTGAAAATTGTGCTCCATGATGATAAACCAACAGACCATAGCGTATTCTTGATTCAAAGTGTGTATGATATAATAATTTTCTAACCCTTAAAGGACAGTAAAATTTAACAAAAAACATCAAATATAAGATTTTGCGTAATTTTGACACCAAATTATTAATGTGAATATGCCATGATAGAGTGGCATCGATATCTAATCCTAAATATTTTATGCTTTTAACTTCTTGGATTTTTGGACATTTACATAAGCAATTATCTTTCCAATCCGCCATGCTCTCCAATGATAGCAATAATAATAACAGCACCATCTGCATTATTACAGATTTGATTTGATACATTTTTCAAAAATTGTTTTATGTCTAATTTCAGTTTTTTTTAGTTCAGTTCGATTCAAGATAATTTTTACAAAGTTTACAAGAATCATGTTTACATAAAAAATTTACAAAAATTTAATTTATTTTACAATAGCATTTCCTCTACCATTGTCAACTTCACAACGATAAAATTTTCAATTCTTTCATATAATATTTTTCAAAGGCCAAATTCGAACCCCAAAATCCGAAGCCCTTTCTGGGCTTGTATGGATATAAGTCCGGGCTTACATAAATATATATAATTTTTATACAGTGTTGTTCCATTTAATATATACTCTTTTCGTAAAACTTCTTTCATCCAAATTTGAGCTTACATTTTGTGTTTTTCCAATATAAAAAACTAGATTTAATTAAATTAAAAGATATTAAATTAAGCATCCATTCTGGTATATTATTAAATAAGTATGGAACATAAAATTGTCTTTCTCGCTTTCCAAAATTATTAAAAATCTGAGGCATGTCAAAAATTATACTCTTCTGTAAAGATTATTCTTGTTTTTTACGTTTTAAGTAATTTTTCGAAAATAATTTTGTGTGAATACCGTATATTCAAATAAAGTTTCGATTTTTAAAATTTTTAATTCCTTATATTGATGTGGAAGTTCTTGTAACTTAGTGCCATATGTTATAATAATAATAATAATAATAATCATCCATGATGGCTTAAGCAGCACTGACCACAGCCACTTCATTAATAAATACAGTTTCCATATTTTCTTTCAATTATTTATTTTTGTGCTTTATCTCTTTTATTTTATAGTTTATTAGATTTGCCAATATTGAGGAGGATACTCCTTCTTATCATCGACGCTACGATTTTTTTGTATCTAAGTTCAGCTCTATGTGCCATAGCAGTCAAGAAAATATTGACATAAGAAAACAGTAAGTAATAAGTAATAGTAAATATTGCAATACTGTAAGTTTTGTTTTAAAAGAAACTTGATTTCATGCATTGATGTGAGCAGCAATGAAAAATCATGTTATATGTGCATGCACACAGTGAGAAAAATTCAAATACAGTCAAAACCCGTTAATACGAAATCGTCTGGACCATAAATTTTTTTCGTATTATCCATCAACTCTGATAACTTTCGAAATAAGCATAGAAAAATTATTGTTATAAAATACATACATTTTTATTCTGTTCCTTCAGTGAAAAACTCTGTTATTTTGGTCTGTCTACATGACATTACAAAATTTCTGCTTAAAACATTATTTACTTTTGAGTATAACGTAAATAAATCTGGAGGAACAAAATAAATGATTTGAGATCGTCCATCACAGTAATCATACGCTATGTTGACTGAGCAGAGTGCTGAATTTGCCCGGGATCATCATCATTTTCGACTCCGCCATCTTGGTTTCTATCTAGACACGGTGGGTTGCACGTGTACAATATAGAAAAAAGTAAACATACTTGTTGAAAACATTTCAGCAATGCCTCTTCCATTTCCTCATGTGTTGCTATTCGTATCCGTTTCCTTTTAAGTGTCCCACTTGTCTCTTCTTTATTTTTTCTTTTGAAACAAGTGCACTCTCATACAGAACCAATCAGATTCGCGTTAGTGAACACCATGTGATTAGTGGTGTTCGTCACGCCCGAAAGAACATGTGATTCTTTAGAAGTCAGTGGTTAGATAACAGAAACATTTAATTTTTATTTTAGAAAATTGCATACTTTGAAAACATTAGAATTTTTATTCTGATCACTATTTTCTCACTAAATTTCTGAAATTTTCCTTCGTATTAACCGGACTTTAATTAAAAATCATTAGTATTAAGAAGATGAATTTACATGTAAATATCATTCACGGGGATGGGCCAGCAAAATTTTTCGTAATAACCAGGTTTTCGTATTAACGGGTTTCGACTGTACATGGAATGAAATATGAGCATATAACATGTATTGAGAAATAGTTTCCATCAGCAAAAACTGTAAAATGTAATTTATTTATTCGATTCATTTTTTTGATGTTTACTATAAGGCATGTTCAAATGAAAGTGATTCAAAGGGCACTGAGACGGATTAAATGAAAGTATTAATATTTACCATTGATAAATATTGATATTTGTTTATATCAGACTTGGGCAAATGAGGCTCTGAGAGCCGCATGCAGCTCTTCATTGAGTTAAGTGCGGCTCCCATTGAAAATTTAAACCTGTTTTCTCAAAAACGTTTTCACTGAATCTTATTAAATTGACTAAGTAACTAATATTTTGCTATTTGAGATTGTTTTATTTAATACTATGTAACTGAAGTGTGGCTCTTTGTAATATACGAAAAACCGGAATGTGGGTCTTTATAATACCGTAAATTCTCTACTATAATGCAACCCCTTGTATAATGCGATCCCCATTTTTGACTCCTCGCGAAAGGGAGAGCTCTCCCACTCGCACATCGACAAAAAAAAACCCGACAGAACATCAATTTTCTTAATAAAAAAACAAGTAATCTTTATTCAGTTTAACATTTTTCATAACTTCACTGCATAAGCTTTCTTGTAGGCTTTTGGTTCAAGGCAGTTTGGAAGTAGGCCTATTTGGAAATAGCGATCTTTGGGAGTTGTTTTCGTATTAGATGTTGGCGACGAGAAATTCAAATAAAAAGTGAATTAATTTACTGTATCATGAACTGGGCACTGAATATGCAATGTAATTAATGTATAATACACGGTAAATTCGCGTGAATATCATGAGCACAGAAAGCAACTTTGACAAAAACAACTGCCTCCGCTTTGTCGAGGCAGTTTGGAAATTTATACCCCTACATTGATAGGGAAAGCTTTCCCACTCGCACATCGACAAAAAGAAAAATAACAGAACATCAATTTTCTTAATAAAAAAACAAGTAATCTTTATTCAGTTTAACATTTTTCATAACTTCACTGCATAAGCTTTCTTGTAGACTTTGGTTCGAGGCAGTTGGGAAGTAGGCCTATTTGGAAGAGCGATCTTTGGGAGAAGTTGTTTTTGTATTAGATGTTGGCGATGAGAAATTCAAATAAAAAGTGAATTAATTTATTGTATAATGAAGTGGACACTGTATATGCAATATAATTAATGTATATTAGACTGTAATTTCTTCAGGATAAAATCCCCCCGGACAAAACCTCCTCCGGTTGCAATCGTCGTTGCAGGGCTGATGTTAATCCTTTTATATAATACGATCCAGCAAATTTAGGTGCTTTTTTAGGCCAAAATTATTCGCATTATAGTAGAGAATTTATGGTATATGAAAATCCGGAATGTGGCTCTCATTGACCTCAAGCGTGCCCACCCCTGGTTTATATGAAAGAAGAACATCTTATAGTCACTATTATAGACGCACAGTCCTATAAAAAAATCTCCACCTGCCGCAATACAGGACTCCCTCTGGGGCATCAATCAGCTAATATCGTCCGCAAAAAAAATCTGTTGTCTGCTGCTCTCTGAACCATGTCTGAACAGCGTCCTTAACCTCCTCATCATTGGCGAATCATCGATCTTTCAGTGCCTTCTTTAAAATCACATGATGAGAGGTCCTGGCTGTAAGGAGGGTGTGGCAGAACTTGCCACCGCCTTTTGGTTATTGCTTCCTGCACCAGTCTCACAGCATTGTCCTGGAGGAGACAAGCGTCCCCATCACTGAGCTTACCAGGACGCTTGTTTTTCACAGCTTGACGCAAGTTCTGCAGGGTCTTGGTGTATGTGATAGCATTAATACGGAATCAAAGAAACACGTAAGCATAACCTTCCCAGCCGAACTTTGCGACTTGAATTTTTTGGGCCGTGGTGATGATGGATGCTTCCACTGCATTGTGGATACCTTCCCAGAGGGTTCCAATAATGGCACCAGGTCTCATCTACCGCGATAATCTTTTTCAAAAACGCTTCCCCCTCACGATTGTAAAGTTCCAAATGATCCAAACAGCAGCCGAAATGCAGCCCTTTGTGCTCTTCCATGAGCATTCGGGGTACCCACTGACAGCAGACCTTGCCATATACCAAGCTTTTCACTACAGCATATGCGGAACCAATATGGACGTTGTGATCCTTTGCAAATGACCGTATGCTGATCCGCCTGTCCTCACGAATTGACTTATCCATGTCTGTCTTCAATTGATCGGTGATGACCACATTTGCTTTGCCCAGACGTGGTTTATCAGCCATTTCCACACGACCATCATGGAACATCTAGGTCCAATGCACCACGGTTACTTTCGAGACACATGCTTCTCCATAAACACTTAACATCCAAGCTTGAATGTCAACTGGTGGAATGTCCTCAGCTGTCAGAAACATTATCACCGCTCGTTGGTCAGTTTTGGACAGAAATTTAATAGGAGGGTCCATTGTAACACAAACAAAATACGAGCATAAGCCTAACGTAACGTAACTTGTCTGCACACTCACATGCTCGTGTGCTACAGCCTGAATCACTTTCATTTGAGCATGCCTTATATTTCTTTATTTTTTTCATTATATTTTAGTTGGCATTTAACAATATTTATGCACTTTATATAAAAAATCTAAATATAAATTTTACTGAGCTAAACTGGTTAGAAAAACCTTATAATAATTATAGCAGGAATTTAATACATGTACTATCTATCCCTTTCACTTTCCAATGCATGAGAATATAGGGTATTAATTTTTTGTGTGTGCATATTGTAGTAATTTTTTTACATAATTGCTCTAAAGGGCTAAATAGCTCATCTCTAATTTTGCTCTGAACAGGTTACGAATCTCGGGACTTAAAGGGTTACAAGGTGTAGTGAGGAAAACCGTAAGTGATGATTTGCAAGTCAACATATGGGATCAGGCTCACATGGACAAGATTGTTCCTTCCCTCCTCTTCAACATGCAAGAGGGAAAGTAAGAAAGATGGTTGTTTTGATGTTTCATTTAAATTGTTTACAGGCATATTCACCAAATTTTATTTATTTCCAGAGAGAGCCTGACTCCGATTGACACTCCAGACCAAACTATAGAAGAAGTGACTCCAAGCACTCTTGCTGAGACCTGCCTCCGTGAATTGACAGGCCGAGGAACATTTGGGCACATTCCATCTATTTTAAAACCAGTTTTAAAGTAAATATTATTGGAAAACCTCCAAATGTTGTGTAATATTATTTTATCTTCATCTTACAAATATTTATAAACTGTTTTTCAAGACATTTGGACAATCACAGATTATGGGTACCAAATGATTTTGCTGTTCATATTTTTAAAGTCATCATGTATTCAATTCAGGTAATCTTACTAAAATAATGCTGTAAGTGAATTCCATATTTAAATCTAAATATGTTTTAATGTAGCATTTATTTAATATTCAAGTCTCAGTACTCCTATGCAGTCATTCAAATTTTAATGAGCCACCTTGATGATAACACAAGAGCCAATGCTAAAATACGCACAGGAATTGCAGATGTTCTGTCACAAATTATAACTATAGCAGCTGGTGAATCAGTTGGTATGTATTTGTATTCACAACATAAATGATACAAGGAAGAAAGCACTACATTACAGGGTTGTGTGTTTTAAACATGTTTATAACAACTGGTTTTGTTTTAAACGAAATGTTTAAAAAATGATTTGTTGTTAGAGAAGCTCTAGTTGTTTGAAAATTTAAAAATATAATTAAAATAAGTATAATTTTTTCCTGCATTCCTTGAATATCAGAGTGTCAATGCAATGTACTGTGCATGGAAGTGTAAGATATTCTAAAGCAGATACACCAGTATCTTTTATTAATTTCTTATGTAATCCAGAAAACGTGCAGTTTTGCCGACAAACATATATCCTGTATAAAAAATATATCGAAGATATTATGCATGTACATACAGTAATTCTGTCA
>JAHWFO010100978.1:83132-102715 GCA_023313115.1 Rhysida immarginata | reverse complement strand
TATCTATTGTTATTAATGTTGAGAATGACAAGAAATATTCATTATTTCTACTATTTTAATTATATCTTGTGCTCTCATTCCTTTTGATTTTTTCGTATGACTTCATTTTTTATTGTACCGTTTCTTATGTCCTAATGTTTTAAAAATATCTTCTTGAAGGTCCATCTGTTTTAGAAATCATCAATTCCCTTTTGTCTCATCTTCGCCAATCCATTTCCAGGACCAATCTCAGTCAGGAACAAGTAGATGATGAGCAAATCTTTCAGGAAACAGTGATTAACACTTTAGGTTAAATATTTTATTAATATTTTTATAATGATAGAATAATAAGAAACAACAATGTTCATTATTAAACATGAAGCCAACTAGAATTTAGTAAGATTTTTTTACCATTTAGCATTTAAACTTAGATAAGAGCTAGTCACAGACAATACTGTATTTACCCGAGTCTTAGACGACCTCCCCAAAGTTTGCAAGGACACGTATTTCAAGAAAAAAAAAATTTTTTAAGTAAAAAAACTGAACTATATGTATTCCCACAGTATTGAAATTCTGCTATAAATGTATTACCAGGGATGGATGAATGGGGGTATTACACATTTAACTTACATGTAAATTAATAAGCCAATTGCACTTACAAGGGGAGGACCAGGTCTGTTAAGCTTGGATTTAGCTGAAATTTAAATATGTTGTTCCGCACTCTTCCCACTATTTTATGGCATAGTAATTCATGCTAATGGGCATTAGTTTACAAGATAGAATTATTTAAAGTTAGCTATGTAGGCTATTGATGTATATTTACAAATTCGGGCGGCGTGATATTCAAATAGTCAACGTGGTCATGTGGGTAAGTCGCTAGATTACAATGCTAACAGTCCTGGGTTCAAATCTTGCACCTTTCCCAATTTCATTTAATTTAATTTTCTTTAAACATGTTTTTGAACAATTTATATATGAAACTAATACTAATTATTAAAAACATTTTTTTAGAATTTCTGCATATTATATTTCATAAGCATGTTTCATTAAAAACTAATTATATACATATTTCTCTCTCGTATTCATGTAGAGATTTCTGGGTCAAAATTTCCGTTACTCAGAGTATACTCGTACAATTTCCACACTGACATTTTTTCCCTCACTAGAATCTACTACACTTTCCATCTTATAACTTTACACTGCAGTAGTTGTTGCTTGATTGGTAATCGTACGTCTAACAAAGCGAAACCAAAAGCGAAAATCTAACTGTCCACTCTGTCATTGTTGGCAAATTACCTCTTACATGTATTTGCTTTTCCTCATGAAAGTGAATGTTATTATGGTAATTTTTGGTAATTTCTTGATTTGCATGTTGAACATTCAAATGTCTTTGTGAAGTGCGTAGGAAGGTAACTAATAAATTCAACATGTTGATGATAATTGGTGATACGTTCATCGGATTTTGGAAATTTTTTTTTGTTTTGTTCGGAATTCCATGCTGAACAAGTCTTCAATTGGAATTTTTCGTGTATCTGTTACGGTTTATCTTATTAAAAATAAATAATTTGTTACTTCCTCAAATGAAATATAATATGCAAAAAATTATAAAAATATGTTGTTAATAATTAATATTAGTTTCATATTAAATTTGTTCAAAAACATGTTTAAAAAGAAATAAGTTAAATGACATTGGGATTTGAACCAAGAACTTTTAGCATTGTAATTTATCAACTTAACTACATGACCACATTGATTACCTGACTATCATACTGTCCGAATTTGTAAATATACATTAATAACTAATTTTAAATAATTATGTCTCTTAAACCAATGCCCATTAGCATGAGTTACTAAGCCATATAATAGTGGGAGGGGTGCGTAACAACATATTTCAATTTCAGTTAAATCCAATCTTAACAGACCTGGTCCTCCCCTTGTTAGTTGTTTTTAATAATGAACAATTGCACCTTTATATCAGTAATATTTAAAATAGTTCATAGTAATAAAAACTGATTTAATACTATTAATAACATTTTCTTCTGGCAACATAAAATAATTTTCTTTTTATTACCGTAAATCCTCTACTATAATGCGACTCTACTTTTTCGGCCCAAAAGAAACCAGCAAAAATGCTATCCTCTTGTATAATGCGATCCCCATTTTTGACTCCTCGCGAGAAATAAAATGTGCAAAAATGTACAGATAAAAAAAATCTTTATTTTAAATAATCTGGATCTTAAAAATGTAGAAATGTAAAAATGCATTTAAGTGAACTTTCTTGTCTTTTTTCAAAATTGTATAAAGTTTAAATTCACGAAAATTCAATTCATTTTTGGGACATTTGCCCCATTAAAACCATTGGAAGTTTATAGCCTTAAGTTGATAGGGAAAGCTTTCTTACTCACACATCGACTTTATATCAATTTTCTTAATAAAAAAAAAACAAGTAATCTTTATTCAGTTTAATATTTTCACTGCATAAGCATTCTTGTAGGCTTTCGTTCGAGGCAGTTTTGCAAGTACAGTATAACGATCTTTGGAAGAAGTTAGTTTCATATTACGGTAGCTGTTGGCGATGAGAAATTCGAATAAAAAGTGAATTAATTTATTGTATAATGAACTGGAAATGTCAATGCAATGTAATTAATGTATAATACACAATAAATTCGTGCGAATATCATCAGCACAGAAGGGAACTTCGTCAAGGCAGTTTAGATTTTTATAGGCCTACATTTCTCACTCACACATTGATTAAAAAAAAAAAAAAAATCCCCTCAGTACAGAACATTTCTTAATGAAAAATCAAGTAAACTTTATTCAGTTTTAACATTTTTCATAACTTGACTGCATAAGCTTTCTTGTAGGCTTTGATTCGAAGCAGTTTGGAAGTAGGCCTATTTGAAAGTAGCGTTCTTTGGGAGAAGTCATTTTCGATGTTGGTGACAAGAAATTCAAATAAAAAGTGAAATAATTTATTGTATACTGAACTGGACACCTGTATATGCTGTATAATTAATCTATATCACACGGTATATTCGTTGAGAATTTTATCAGGACAGTAGTTTGAAACAGTTTGGAAGCAGAGACCATCAATATTGATGGTCTCTATTTGGAAGTAGCGATCTTTGGGAGGAGTTATTTTTGTATTAGATGTTGGCGACGAGAAATTTGAATAAAAAGTGAATTAATTTATTGTATAATGAAGTGGACACTGTATATGCAATATAATTAATGTATATTATATGGTAATTTCATCAGGACAAAATCCCTCCGGACAAGACCTCCTCCGCCAGCAGTCGTCGTTGGAGGGCTGATATTTATCCTCTTGTATAATACGACCCAGCAAATTTAGGTGCTTTTTTAGGCCAAAAAAATTCGCATTATAGTAGAGGATTTAGGGTATGTCATCATCCATCTTCTATGCCATTTAATGCATTTGAAGTGCAGTACTTTTTAAATTCCCTAATGAGGCTCTCTTTAGAAATGTTATCCCATGCAGATTGATCCATGTCCCCAACAGACTTAGAGAAGTTCTTTTTTTATTTTTCCTGTTGGTTAGGACTGTGATTACCTGATATCAAACAGTCTGTAGCCTGTATTCTTCCTCAGATGATATTTGTTTACCACAACATCTAAAACTTGATGTCATACTTCCTGGCATAATTACAAGTTCACAATTAGCATTCTAAACATCTCGTTTTACTCATGCAGGAAAACTCAAATATTTTTAACCTTCCCACAATTGGAGGCTGTGGTGGCACTTGTGTCGAGATAAAAGTAAAAATGGCGGCTGTGAATGAACGACAATGTGCTGCAGGAATGGCTGCCAACGTCACCGGACCTCACACTGTGCAACTTTTTTCTATGGGGATTTGTGAAAGACGCAGAGTATGTGCCACCTCTTGCGGACAACTTGAATGACCTGAAAACATGGGTTCGTAATGCTCTCGGGCATTTTGAAAGACATACTGAAAGGAGTTTGGGATGAGATTGATTATCGTCTTGACATTGTCCGGGTGACTCGAGGGAGTCACATAGAACGTTTGTAATGCTAGAATCAATTAATATTTGAGTTTTCCTACATTTTAAACCCTGTCTGGTTAGTTTATGTTATAAAATAAATGCATAGTAAAATTTTGAAATGCCCTACATCATTTTGAATCACCCTGTATAATCAAGTTTTGAATGTGATCCTCACAAATGTTTGATATGTGCTCCTTTTGTTATACGGCATATATCAAGTCTGAAATGTAATTCTTGCCAAACTTTGTGCAGCATAACTGAAAGCAGCAGCTGCCTGTTTTGTCTCCTAGCAGAAACGCCGGCGATGATTGGGCTTATGGCACTATCTATTGGCGAATATAACATTACAAACTACGTACTATTTGAAACTTGATTAGATTACCTGTGCATGTATGTATATTTTGAATGAATACATTGATTACATTTTGCGTATTACACTTCTGAAATCAGGGCATTCATTTTGACTTGCCCTATATATTGAAATTTTGTGGCAGCATATCAAGAATACAATGCAAAATTTTCCACCAAAAACCGGATGAAAAAATTACATTAAAGCCACTCTTGAAGAAGAAATAAGGAAATTACATTATCCTATTGGATATCTGTGATTGATTGGCAAAGAGATAAACACAATTAAGGCAATGAATACATTGGAAACTTACTTAAATAATAGCAAGTTTTAATCACCAACTCAAATCAGAGTCAGGGGATGCCATTAAAAATTATCTTTATTACAGTAGTATCTTGTTATTAAGTTCTCCAGTAATACGTTTATCTCGGTTTTACGTTTATTTTCCTCGGTCCTGTTCCTGTTAGTGCTATTTCTATGTTAATATAATCCGTTAATACGTTTTTTTTTACCCAACATTCGATAATACATTTCAGAAATTCAGGGTTTCATCCTAAAAAGTTCAAATTATTTCAAGTGTACTCTGTGTTTTCCATTCGTTTTTCACTGCGCAGGTGAAAATCTGATTGGTTTTTCGTGATTCGTTCTGAACTCGAAGGTGGTTTATTCGGAGGGGGAAAAAAAAAAGTAAATGGTATCTGATTGGCTCTGCAGCCAGATAGAGTGATGACGACCCAGCATGTGGCGCAGGTGAAAATCTGATTGGTTTTTCCTGATTCGTTCTGAACTCGACGGTGGTTTATTTAAATGGTTGTGTTTCTGCCTATAATCAATAAATAGAAAAATAGCCGAAACTGTGGACACCTTAATAAATAAAGGAAAAAACAGAAAACACTACTCCACATAGAAAAATATTTTACTGACTCAGATGTACATTTCGGATTTCAAAAATCCATCATCAGTGAGTGATTTACAGACGGGCAATACCCATATATATACAGAACTAGAAAAAACATAAAACCAATCGAATAAAGGAGGAAAGAGATACAACCAAAAATAAAAAAAAACAAAAAACATCGAAGATCATAGAGTTTAACTAATACATAATAGCGATAATAAATAATACACAAAATAAGAAACCACCTATGTAATACACCTTTTTTGTTCAATTAGGTGTTTATTTCTTATTTCGTGTATTACATAGGTGGTTTCTTATTTTGTGTATTATTTATTATCGCTATTATGTATTAGTTAAACTCTATGATCTTCGATGTTTTGTTTTTTTTATTTTATTTTTTATCAGCATTTATTGTTAAGTTGACGACTTTTGTAAAGGTCAGGGAAAACAGACTCGCTTTACTCTGATTGGCTATTTGGTGCTAGCGAGATGTTGTATCTCTTTCCTCCTTTATTCAATTGGTTTTATGTTTTTTCTAGTTCTGTATATATATGGGTATTGCCCATCTGTAAATCACTCACTGATGATGGATTTTTGAAATCCGAAATGTACATGAGTCAGTAAAATATTTTTCTATGTGGAGTAGTGTTTTCTGTTTTTTCCTTTATTTACCTATAATCAATGTTTTTTTCACTTCAATCCACTACTGTCTACAAATCGTTCATTTCGTCTTGAGATCAAAGAAGAGATAGTCAAGCAATGCCGGCGGGATGCACATGATGGCGGGTCAGACGAAGAAAGTGATCAGGATGAGCCTGTACAACCGTCGGCGCTCTCACCCAAAGATATGATGATAGTTATGGAAGAAACGAAAAAATGGGTCTGGAAATAGCCATAGGTAGAGTCTTTCTGAGGCATCAAAGTTCCTGAAGATGAGAAGATTCTCGAAATGCTGTCGAGCACACATTAAAGACACTACCTATTGCTATTTCCAGACCCATTTTTTCGTTATTATCATTAGCAATATAGACCAGAATGCAATTCTTAGTTATGGAAGATTTGAAATTTTATTTACTTTATGGCAAAAAAGTAAATGAAGATCTGTACACTATACACTAAGGTTAATAGTCTTGTCACTGATGATTACATTAATTCATGTAGACAATCGAAATTAACGGAATATTTTCCAGGACATAATGAATAAAGCTTCTTATATGTAATGAAATGCATTCAGGTACTTATTTCATGGGTTTTTTGGTCATTACTCAATAATACGTTTAAATCTCTTGGTCCCTTGAAAAACGTAATAACGAGATTCTACTGTATGTTTTTGATTTTGTCAAAAATTGCCAGACATTGATAGTATTTTAAACCTTTCTTGGTTTCATTAGTTATACAGGGTGTCCAAAATGTCTGGTAACATGGCAGATATCTCAAAGCTGCCAGGTAGGCAAGATCTGATGTGTGGTTTATAGGTAATGGGGGGGGGGGGTTCATTGCCACATTCAAATTTAACTTTAACCCCCAAATTCAAGGTCATCCATTTGCTAACTCTAAAACTATTAAAGATAGAGAAAATTTTCCGATTGCTACCCTGCAATTCAAATGTGTTAGAAACCTCAGCTGACCTTGAGTGACTCTTTCTTGCCCATTTCTCAAAATGTTTCAAGGGGAAGGGTGTGATTAAAAATTGTTGTTAAAATAATGTGGTATTGCTTTACAGGGTAGCAATCGTAAATTTTTCTCTATCTTTAATAGTTTTCGAGTTAGCAAATGGATGACCTTAAATTTGGGGGTCAAAGTCAAATTTGAGTGTGGCAATGAATTCCCCACCCACCTGTTACCTATAAACCACACTCATCAGATCTCTCCTAGCTGGCAGCTTTGATATCGGTCATGTTACCAGACTTTTTGGACACCCTGTATTAATTTGTATTAAATTTGTAAAACTCTTCACTTAAAAATTGAATTTGACTTTAGATAATTAGCTAATCTGATAAAGCCAGCTGCATATTAGATATGTGTATTAGGTTTTATTTTTTACTTTTGTTTATTCATTATTCTTTGTATTTTAGGGGAATTTGCACAAAATCTTCCAGATTACCAAAAAATTGAAATCATGATGTTTATTTTGGGGAAAGTACCTCCACCCATGTTTGCTGCTGAAAGACCTAATGCCATTTATGCAGATAATCTTCTTCAAAATATTCTATTGAAAAGTGTACTCAAGGTAAAGCAAGATATATATCTTGTTCTATAATGTAGGGGGAAGTTATTAATAGTGTTATTATAAAAGTTATTTTTCATTTATAATAGGTTGCTACGAAATACACAACTGTTCACATGGTCACAGCATTTCCATTGGCATTCTTGGATCCCCTATTAAAAATGTCCCTTGCTCCTGATCCTGAAGTACGGCTAATTGTGCAACAGATTCTTCATACTCTCATTGACCGTCATGACAATTTGGAAAAACTCCGTAAACCAGTGTAAGTATGCAGCATCTAATTACTGATTTTGAGAATGAAAAGATGCTTTAAAGTTGTAGTTATAACAATTTTCATGGATGTGAATTTGAAAAGTAGATTTGTTTGTTTGTTTGTTTATTTATTTACTTATTTATTTATTTATTTATTTATTTATTTATTTTTTTGTAAAATGAAGACTTGACAGAAAATTAAATTTGTGTTTTAATTAAAATGATAACATGTTGTTATTATTTTATTAGGAGCTTTAGCAGAAAGCTACTTATAAGAATGCGCGCTTGGTCTATAAGTTTATCCGGCTGGCCACCGTTTGCACGATAACTTGAATACAGATTAACTTTATTAAATTCTGTTTTCAGAAATATGACCATCAAGATCTTAACTCGGGTGTATCAACTTTTCAGGCTTTTTCGTGGACCCCTTCAAGTCGAATTTACGTGCTAAAACTGTGACTGTAAAGAATATCAAGATAATGGCCTGTCATATAACAATTGATTCATCAAGAATGAATACACTCTTACTTTCAGTTCATTTTTTAAGCATTATTGACATGGGTATGTGCACGTGAAATTGCTTTGTCAAGACTCAATCACTCAATAATTGTACTGTGTTGAAGGGGTAAAATAAAATAGATGTAAATTTGGAAATAATTAAATGAATTTCCGTTGGTTATTAGTAATTTTAGCTAGACTTTAAATTCTCGAATTTAATATTATTTCTATGTCACAGCTAAAGCTCCTTCTTGGAATGTTTACAAGATTTTATTTGTTATATCTATTTCTTTGTTAACTACAACTTTGCATTGTTCATTAGTATTGCAGAACTTGAATTGACAGTGGAGAAATGCTCTCGGCAAGACATTCTCTTCATGAAGAAGCACGGTCAGGAGATCTTCCTGCATACATATGACAATATGGCTTTCCCCAATAATCGCCCAGAAAATTTGGATGCTTTGTATTGTACTCTTGCACTCTTGTGTGTTGAAGTAGGAAGTGACGATGCCTTAATGGATATGCTTAGATTGATTCTTGCCCTTCAGGTTAGCTGTGTATTCATATACACTATTATCGTAATTTTTGGGGTATAATACGCACCCCCCTCTTGACCTCCCCCCTCCAAAAAAAAATTTTTTTTTAAATCGTATTTTCATTGCGTTTATTATCAGAATATTAAATAATATTTACATTTTATAATACGTAGTAATGATTTTTTTAACTTTTATTTTTTTTTCCCTGCGTATTATACCCCGAAAATTATGGTAATATGTTTTTTAAAAGATATGTTTAAGCAATTACTGAAATTGCAGGTTTGGCTTTCCCTATAAATATTGATAAAACTTAATATTAGGAATTCTTTTAAAAACTATATCCAGTAAATTCAACTTTAGTTTTTACATCTGGTAAGTAATGGTTTCATGAAGAAACTTCTTAACCTGAAATATAGTGAAATGGTGTCTCATGTCATTGCTCAGTTTGGTTAATTTTTAATAACATGTAATGCATGTGACCTTTTTAGTATTTGTTTAGAATTATGGTAATCTCTTGCTTTGGTTTGGTTGGAGAGAATGCATTTTGCCTTTGTTGAATGATCATTTTTTTGAGGGACAAGTGGTACTCCACCACCCAGTATCAATCATAAGTTGGACATCTTGTTCCAGTACAAGGAATCTGTGGTGTGTTGAGAGAGTAGGTCATACTAACGTTTATATTTATTAAGGGTAGCATCCCCCTCGAAAAGGCAAAATTGAAAACTTGAGAGAAAATTGTCATCACCCTTTTACTATATGATTTCTATGAACCTAAATTTTAAATTAAATTAACAAAAACATTAATTTTTAATTTTTTTTGTATTAAAAAACAGCATTTTTGTGTTAAAAAAAAGCCCCAATTAGCATAAATTTCTTGTCAACTTTATGATGAAGTTATTAGTCCAATTGAGTTGAAATTTTTTTTCTGGTTTCTATTTAATGTGTATTACATTCTGAACTAGAATTATTGAATTCAGTTTATCCATTCAGGTGGGCAAAAAAAAAAAAGAATATATCTCTACCATTTTTAGTCACGTTATCTTGCTTAATACATATTTCAAACTCAAACCAAAAAAGTATTAATTTTCACATATCAATGATTCTAGTTCATTATGTTCCTCGATTATGTACGAAAAAACTGAAAAAATTTTTTTCATAATATGTTAATTCTTTAAAAAGAAATTATGCCAAGACTGATGGTTATAATGTGAAAATAAGAAAGCTGAGAAAATTAGGTTTAAAGTTGAAATATCAATTTATTTTTGTTTTCATCAATTTTTAAAAACCACCAGCTACATAGTCCTTATCTTCGATTTTCACTGATATCATATCCACAATTAATAAAGCACTGAGGACAGGGAAATTGATTAATAAATGTCGAAAACAGTTCACAGTCAATAAATCTGTATCCACTGATATTAGTTTCAGAATTCAACTCACTCTTGCAAAAATTGTTGTGAATACCTGATGCGCTTAGCTTCCTGAAAGAAGTAATTTTTTCAGTAGTGTTTTCATCTGTATCGGCGGCACTTCTTTATTGTTCGTGAAGCGATTTCCATGGAATCGTCTCTTCTTTGGCCGATCGCTTCTTCTACCTGGCATTATTAACTATTTTATAGTTTATAAAATGATTAATAAACTAAAGGTGATGTTTGGAACTGAAATTGATCACAAGGTAACAAAGATGACTGAATTACAGGAGAAAGACACTAATGGAGGCAGCCATATTGCTAGTTCACGCACGTTTTGTAAACTGCTTTCTGATTGGCTGATACCACGCATAGCTATAACATGCAATGCTATCAACAGCCAATAAAATTACTTGTTTCATTGACTTAGAAACTTTGAAATAAAGTTATAGAGCTCCCTTTTCTTGACCTAGCACAGTTTAAATTTTTTTAAACGGATAATTAGAACTCAAGTTATAGCAATTTTAATTTTATGCATATATATAATGGGCTCTTAAACAGAAATACCGACGCAAATAAATTAATTAATATCTTAATTTCTAATTAACGTTCAGCTATAAAAATTTCAGAATGTATTCACAAAAACCTGAAAATGCTAAAAACGAAAAACAATTTTTTTTCAATTTTTCGTCAAAATTCTGATTTTTCGAGGGGGATGCTACCCTTAAGGATTGAATCAAAGATGATAGCTCCTCATAACCCACCTTTTACTTTCTACGACGGCAAATCAATAAGTCGGTTCCACGAATTTTTTTCACACCAATTTATTGGTCAAACAAGACGACATTAGGTGTGCAGGAGTTGCAGTTCGTTACTTACTTTTTATTTTCTATATATCCACCACCGGCAGCAATGCATTTTTCCCATCATGATACCAATTTGGATACGCCAGCTGCATAAAATGTCGTCGGCTGCTGGTGTAACCACTACTGCACAGCATGTTTACACTTCACGATCAAACGAGAGGTGCTGGCCAACCAATGCCTTCATCATCAGGCCGAAGAGGTGATAATCCGAGGGCACCAGATCTGGACTATATGGCAGATGGTCCATGATTTTCCAGCCGTTCCTAGCGAATTATTTCTTGGTCACTTGGTCACAATGGCGACATGTGGCCTTGTGTTGTTGTTAAGGAGGCGGACATGGTCACTCTGTCGCTTATCACACATGGCACGGCATAGCTTGGTAAGCGTGGCAGTGTAGGATATTGCGTTGATTATTCCACATGCTGTGCGCAGTGGTTACACCAGCAGCCGACATGTTCAAATTGGTGTCACATTGGGAAAAATGCATTACCATCAGTGGTGGATATATAGAAAAATAAGTAATGAACTACTACTTTTGGACACCTAATGTCGTCTTGTTTGACCAATAAATTGCTGTGAAAAAAAAATTCGTGGAACCGACTTATTGATTTGTCCTTGTATTTCTGCTGCTGGCAGAATTTTCTTTTGTTTTGGACATTGGGTACGTTTGGAAACAGTCACTTTTTCCACTGGTGAATTTCTCGTGAAGTAGAATTGCCGTAAATTCACCAGAAGTGAGAGAATCCAAACCACATGGTGAATTATTATATAATCAATAATGGTGATTGGCATGAACACGTGAAGCAGAAAGCAACTGAATAGATACGGGAAAACGCTGATGAATTCTAAAACTAGTTATAATCATGCTAAACTGAAATGAAAAAAAAAAAAAATTCATTGTAAGGTTCTTTGTAAACTTCATAAATAAGTATATATTAAGTTTTTTAATTTTTAAAGTCAATGTTTTAATTTACTTTGCAAGTAATTAATTTTTAAACTTTTTGATTAGTTTGCACTATATTATTCTCATTTGCAAATTTTAATTTTGGTCATTTCAGTTTTACTCTAAATTGATTGGTCGTCACCATCTTACATCATTTTTCACTTTTTACACTGGCTTTTGGCAAGTGAGAAAAGCAGAAGTTGGATGAAAAAGTTAATTCTCTGTGAATTCACTGGTGGTGGTTTCTCAAACGACAAAGTGGAAATAATGGAAAAAGTGGCTGTTTCCCGAAGGCACCCATTATTAAGGATCTTTTTGTTCCTGGTTCTGTGCTTGAGAGAAACTTGATCATTCAGTGTTTATAAATACAAGGGTCTTTCAAGGTTGACCTATACTTTCGCGCATACATAATCAAGAAATAACTTTAGCATATTACAATTTTCAGGGAACGTCACATAATCCTTTATGAGTATCCAGCGATCGACATGATGTATTTGGCACATGTGCAGAAGCTGCAGCAAACATTGTAGTAAACAGTGTGTAATCATGAAGGAGAAGTTTAAACCTGCTGAGATTTTGAGAAGATTTAAGCACAATATGGGAAAGAAACAATGCCACGGGCAACAATGTACAATTGTTGTAATCAGTTTGGCAAAGGACGAAAGTTGGTGTAAAATGCAATTACATTTGTTCGACTGCAGTCACACCAGTGAACATTGCATATGTTGAGCAAGCCATTCTTGATAAAGGTATACAATTAAAACTCAGTGTTGCAGCAAATTGTTTCTGGGTGCCTTAAGCATGCCATTCACAAGGAAAGACCCGGGATGTTGTCTGGAAATGCCATTCTTCAGGATTTGACAGCAGCAATTCTTGTTAAAATAGGCTGGGGAACGTTACCCCATACCCCCTTACAGTCAAAACTTGGCTTACAGTGATTGTCATTTGTTTGGGCCGCTTAAAAACATCTGAAGTTCCAGATAGATGAACCGCTGTTCCACAGCTACAGAGACACTGCTTACTACAATGTTTGCTGTAGCTGCTGGTCACGTGTCAAATATGTCATGCCGATCGCAGAATATTCAAAAAGGATCGCGTAATGTTTCTTAAAAAATGTAATACACTATAGTTATTTCTCGATTTTATATGCATGAAAGTTTAATTGAATTGACTTTGAGATGCTTCTTAATCTGCTCAGACACTATGTTTGTACAGCAGATATCTGATCAGTCTTTTCACAGTTAAAATCGTCAGTAAGACTTGTGGAGGAAATGAAATGTTTTTCATTCATACTGTATGTTGAAATACCATTGATTAATGGAAATGATCATTCAGCAATGAGTGAAATAGAGCTGTAAGTTAACTTTTACTCTAGCAAAATTTCGAAAGATGCAGCTGATGTTCTGCAAAGGTAAGACACCACAGTCTTACCAATTCAATACTACAGTCAGTTCGTGCAGGCAAAGGAAGAAAACCCGTGTCTGAGTCGCATTAGAGGAGGTTTTGCTTCAGGTGGAAGAGGACAGAGCTGCAAATTCCCATGGTAGCACCAGTGTCCGGCGTGCAGCACAGGTGTTGGATAGGCCACGCTCAACTGTCCATAAGATCATCCAGAATATCCTCTAATATTATCCATACAAACTTTCACTTGTGTAGCAGGCACTTCCACATGATTGAGACGATCGACTCCAGTTCTCACTTCAGTTTATTTGCATTGAAGTCGATGCAGAATGGCCGTGGATAGATGAAGCGCATTTTCACTTGGATGGTGCAGTGAATACACACAACTGCTGCATTTGGGAACCAGAAAATCCACATGCTTTCTTAGAGGTTCCGTTGCATTCCCTAAAAGTGACTATATGGTGTGGATTTACGCATCATTTATTTTCGGCCCATACTTCTTCGAGGAGTTAAGTTTTAGCGATCCAATGACATGCTTGATCACGGCCAGCGATATGTTTCGCTGTTAGAGAACGAAATTGTTCCAGCTCTGCAATCCCACCAGTGCCTTGCATGCACAATCTTTATGCAAGACGGAGTTCCTCCACATTGCACTATGTGTTAAGGGTGTTCTTAGACAACATTTTACAGAAGAATGTGTCATCAGCCATCACTTCTGTCATGTGTTGTTGCCTGATCCCAGACCTCACTCCAGGCAACTTTTGACTTTGGGGACATTTGAAACATCTGGTAAGTTGTGACAGTCCAAGAACTTTACCTGATCTTAAAGCAGCATTTCATGCTACGTGCGCAACATTTCGCTGCACAGACTTCTGTCAGCTGTGGAACATGCCATCTTGCGATTTCAGATGGTATCTGAAAATGAAGGCCATCATGTGGAACATGTTATGTTGTAATTTGTTGCGTTTTACACATGTTGAACTTGTTAAACTATTGTACACGTTGGCTAAATGTGTAATCAAGGTCTATAAAAGAAGGTCAGGACTTAAAAATGGAGCCATCATTTTGATGCTAAATGTGGCGTTTCCTACACAATTTTCATGTTAAATGTAGGCGATTTTCGTAGAAAAAAAAATTAATTAAATAGCGAAAATTAGACTTTGAAGTGGAAATTGTTATAAATATTAGTAAAAAAAAAAAATATTTAAAAATCTCAACTGAAGAAAACAGGAAGAACTAAAATATTTTAAAATTCTTACAAGTTAATAAAAAAACTACTGGTAAATCAAGAAAAATCACAAAATGACAGTTTAATAAGATTTCAAAGTGAACTAAAAATTTCTTAGCACACCAATAATTTTTAAATTTTAGCCTAATAACAATTTTGACATATATATTAATTAAGATAAATAAAACTCCTTTATAAACTCCTACGTTTATAAACAATTTTGACATTTAGGCTTATAATTTTGACATACCTGTAATATTGAAAATATTAAATTTACAATTTTCAGTGTTTGGTTGTAAACAAAATGTGTGATAACTTAAATTATGTCAAAATTATAAGCCCAAATGTCAAAATTGTTATTAGGCCATTAATGTTAAAATTATTATTAAGCCAAAATTTAAAAGTTATTTTTGTGTTAAGAAATTTATAATTCATGTTGAAATCTTATTAAAATGCCATTTTGTGATTTTTCTTAATTCATTATTTTTTTTTTATTAATAAATTTGTTGAAGTTTTTAAAATTCATGCAATTATTATTAAATTAATGATGAAAAATAGGAAAGAAAATTCCGCAGCTCAGACTGCCAATGCACCAACCAATTGCGCCACTGCGGCCATGAAAGCTAATCGCTATTTACATGACCTTAGGGCTTGGCTGGAGCAGTTACCTAGTCTGCAGGCCGGGACTATCTTTCCTAAGGTCATGTAAATAGCGATTAGCTTTCATGGCCGCAGTGGCACAATTGGCTGGTGCGTTGGTGGTCTGAGCCAAAGGTTCCTGGTTCGAATCCAGGCTGCGGAATTTTCTTTCCTATTTTTCTTCATCGTTAATTTGAACAGCTGAGGTTGGCGTACAATAAAACCCTCACTGAACATCTTATGATTTATTATTAAATGTTTTTATGATGTGTCAAAAAATAAAGTCTTACTAATGATTTTTAATCTTTGTAATTAAATACACGGGAACTTTTAAACTAGTTTTAATTGGTCTCGGGTAATATTTTCTTCTCTTATTTCAAAATTTTTTCACATAAACATCAATTTTGCAATAATTTATACGAAAAGAAAATTTTGCAATAAATAATACAAACTGCAATTTTACAAATAAAATAAAATTTGGAAAATAGTGAAGAGTTACTTCAATACATTGAGTTGTTTTTATTTATTTATTAAAATCCTCTGGAAAAATGTGTAATCTGACTGATGGAAACATAAATTATTACTGTTTCAGTAATATCATGTTTGCATGCAAAAGTCAACTTCTAAGCTAAAGAATGCAATATTTTTAAAATTTCTCTATTACATTTTTTTCACTTAAGAGATGTACACAGTAATTAGTCTGGAATCATTAATTTTATTCGAAGCTGTGTGACTGCTATGTAGTTTAGCATCAAAATGGTCGCTGGCGTAAAGAATTGTAGGATTGTGTCTTGACCTTTTATAGACCTTACTGTAATTAATTATTAAAACGCCCTCTAGAGGCGAAATTCATAGCTGAGTGAATATTAGTTTTGGATGCAATTTATGTCTTGAGCTATAAAAATTATTATTTTTTTGTTCATGCAGAAACAAAAAACATTTTAACTGTAAGAAATTAAGTTGTTTAAAGATGAGAATAAGGAAAACTATTTTTTTCAATCTGAAATTATATATTTCATAAAATATGTAAGATTTTCAATAAAATGTCTCTTGTCCCAATTCTGGAATGCTTCATAAAATGTGAGGAAAAAATATTAAAAAACAATAATTTAAAAGAAATTTGTTTTATGCTGATCAGAATAAGAATTTGTTTTATGCTGATCTAGATAGCATTCTACTGTTATTATCGTCTAAAATTAAAATATTTTCGCAAATTAAAATGAAAATTCCTTGTCCTGAAATTTGGCTGTCATGAGTGTTACCAGTCAGAAATTTGTAAATAAAAAATGCTTTGCTTCAGCTAATCCTTACCAGAGGGTTATGAGGCAAGCTTCATTTAGCAAATCAAAGTGGCCGATCAACTAAAGCAAAGATGTTGCACATGAGATTTTACAAGGGAAAAACTATCAAATTTCAGGTATTTATCTTAATTTTATGTCATGAGTGTTACCATAAACAGTCAATTATAATTATAAAAATTAGCTTTAATGAATTTGCTAATTATAGTAGTAGAATTTCTATCATTTTTTTATCATAATCTTACTATTTAAAAACCACATGGTCAGGCCCAGTGGTCAAAACAAATAAGAAATGTCCTGATTGTTGCTGTCCAGAGTTACCTTGAAAATAAATATGAGGCTTCAAAATGTTGCAAGTGCAATTAATGCCTGATTTTTTTAAGTGGGTGTAGGAAAAAAACTTTTTTTTTTTTTTCCTCCTTCTCTGATAGATAATTATTTTGATTTAAAAACCGATGTATTTAAATAATTTAACTTATATTTAATTAAGTTAAATAATTAATTTTTTCTGTTCAATTAATATAATAATAATAAATATTTTTTTTAATTATGCAGAATGACAAAATATGCAGCAGAAAAAATGAGTGTTACCGAGTAAAAATTAAATTTTTAATTTCTCTAAAATTAAACAAGAAATAGCTCTGCTGTTTGTATTTTATATTAAGAACATGGTGAAGCATAAGAACTGAAAAACGATTATTTTTAATATAAAAATTATTTTTCATTTTCCGATCTCAAATTACACCCAAATCGAAAATTCACCCAGCTAATTTTTTTTTTTTTTTTTTTCCTCGCTGAAACAAATTCCCATTCCTTCATTATATCCTCCACAAAATTTCACACTTTTCTGATGACTGGTTTTGCCTGTAGGCAGCTTTGCAATAGGGTCCTTTAATTATGGACACCCTGTATATGCTCAATTTTTATACGGAGTTACGGCCAATTCAAATTTACCATTTTGTTATCCCTTTACTTCAGAATAAATAACGAAACTATTGTAAAGATAAATGAAGAAATCCAGAAATATGATAACATTCTTCCATAAAAGTCTTTTAATTTTCATGGAATTACATTTCTGCTGCCATGCAGCCATTAGTTCAGCTTTGCTTAAAGGACAACTCTATGCAAAAATTCGATTATACTTTTTTTACAGAATATCAGTTTTCGATATAAATATAACACGATTCCGTTGAAATTTTTAATTTTGGTCCATAATTTCTATATAAAAAATGCTTTGAAAAGCAAAAAGTAGCGCGTTTGCGCTCCTCTCACGCCGGCCATTATTTTTCCAGAAGTGATGTAGTGTGAGGTTAGCTGCTGGGGTCGATTTAATGTTTTAATGCTAATCCCAATTGTTTATAATAAGGTGACCAGATTTTCAAAAGGCAAAATCGGGACACTCTGCGATGACCAGAACTGAAAATAAATGCATATGGCCGTGTACCGGAAATTACGTCAAATGAAGTCGAAAATGATCGGAAGTGACGTGTTTTGATTATCAATATTCAGCTGGAAGTAAGAAAGCAAGTAAAATACACAAACGAAAAACTTTTTCATGGAACTTTTATTAAAACAAAATCCATACATAATATAGTATGAATTTCCTTCAAGAGGTCTTTTCTCGATAAAAGATATTTGAAAAATTCAACATGACTTTGACCATAATTAATCTTAGTGATTAGTGGAGCCTTCAATGTTTTCACATCTAGCTGAGTTTTTTCACTTTTCCAGATACTGTCCATTCTGAGAAAAAACGGGACAATCCGGGACATTTTAATCAAAGCCGGGACAAATCCAGGACATTTTTTCAAGCCGGGACAAAGAGTCAAAAACTGGGACTGTCCCGGCTAATCTGGGACGTCTGGTCACCCTATTATAAGCTTCCACACTGCGATTTTTTTAAGTAAAAAAAACTAGAAAGAGTTTCCAAATATTACTTTGGTTATAATAACATAAATGTTAATCTCATTTTTGAATGAAAATATATTAAAATAAATAAATGAAAGGCACCAATGTAAGTTCTAATGTAGGAGGGAATTAAAAAAGGTGATTCAAATGTTATTGAAATATCAAATAAACTCCTTTTATTATATAATAATTATTTTGGTCATTTTAATGCATTTAATGTACTCTATGTAAATGAATATTTATTGAAATGTGTGTAGCTTTTAAAGCGCCGTCACGAATGGATGATTTTAAATAATGTGACGTTACATGAATGACACTGAATGAATTTTGAAACTTTTTTTAGTTTGTTTACTAAAAATCACACTATGGAAGCTTTCAAACAATTAATGCTAATTATTTCTTTAATTCACTATGTTAACATGGATTTTACCGCCATGCCCCAGCATTAAGAATTAGCTCTCTAACTCTCTCTCTCTCTCTCTCTAACGTCTCCTGATATTTTCTCACTGAGTAGATATTTACGATCAATCTTCCTGAATGGTAAATCGCATATTCGTCATGCCTCATTCTTATTTAGTATTTGGCTATAAGTATAGAGGTAGTAAAAAATACTCGTCCTTTGGTAGTTTGTGTCTCGTCCTTTTCTCTTATAAATATCCATTTATAGAGGTAGTAATAATAGTTTATCATTTCTTCAATTTCCTAAGTAAGAATTAGGAAGAAATGGATAATTTTTGATCGAAGAGATAATTGGCTTCCGACAGCGAACTAGTCGACTCTGCACCGCTCACTTTGAAAAGTTTTGTTTTGTTATTGATCCCATCGTATTAATGTACGTAGGTATTAATTAAGGTCACTGTCTATTTGCACAAGGCTATGTAACTAAAGAGGTATCCGAATAAAACGCAACCGGACAAAATGCAACTACACGTTTTGAAGTGTGCAGATGGCCATATTGGATTGAAAATGATGAGAAACGTAAGAACATAGAGCTTGTTTTCATTTCTAAATACTACATTCGAGAAATTCAATTTTTCAAAAAATAGACGAACTCAGAGCTCCTGTTAATTCGTCAAGGGGAATTATTTTGTTCATTGAAGCATTTAATGGAAGCCAACCAAAAATAGAG
>JAHWFO010100978.1:38915-56689 GCA_023313115.1 Rhysida immarginata | reverse complement strand
AAAAGCTACTTATAAGAATGCGCCCTTGGTCTGTACGTTTATCCGGCCGTACGCCGTTTGCACGATAACTTGAAAACGGATTAACTTTTTCAAATTCTAACGTTTTCAGAACTATGATCATCAAAGTCTTAGCTCGGCCGTATCAACTTTTCAGAATTTTTCGTGGACCCCTTCAAGTCGAATCCACGTGCTAAAAAGTGAGTGTAAATAATACCAAGATAATGGCATGTCATATAACAATCGATTTGTCAAGAAGAAATACATTGTTACTTTCTGTTCATCTTTTAAGCATTATTGACATCGGCGCGCGCACGTGATATCGCTTTGTCGACGCACGATTGCTCAATGCTCATATATACATTTTAATTCCGTCCGTCCCCTTCATAATTTCTACATTTTTTGAAGTATAAGGTTGAAATTCGGAATATAGCTTACTATGGGCATGCCCACCTTCACTATTTAGTTTAGTTTTGATTGGTGCACTGGGGTCGGAATTACGGGGGTGGGATTCAGAGAGGACGAAAGATTTATGTGCTATTTAGGTACTTAAAGGAGAGAAATTCAGTATACAGATTCCTTTAGACAAGATATACATTACTATGAAGTTTAGGCCCATTTGTTCCAGTGGGGCCGGAATTGCGAGGGTGGCAGGCACTTGGTCGTTAAAATTATGGCAACATATGGCATGTGATATGTCATTCCATCTGAAGTGATGAGAAAGGAAAGAAGATACTAACTTTTTCACATTTTCTACACACTACTTTCGAGAAAATCAATTTTTTGATTAAAAAGCTTGGGAGAGGAAAAGAGTGCAGATAAAGGGGTAAAAATAGATGACCCCAGGATCTGCTGCGTGCCTTACACTACTCGGGGAGTAATTTCTTGTTAATAAATGTATTCATGTATTTCTGCTTTACTGCTAAAGCTTCTCCTTGGAATGTTTACAATATTTTAATATTCCTGTCACGAATTTCAGAGTGTTGCGCAGTGGAAGTTAGGTATGTGCTGAAAGAAGTACACAGAGCATAACTTTTGGCTTAATTTTATTGATAATGAACATAAAAATATCTTTAAACTAAGGATTGACCTTACAAAAAACAATAATGGGCGACGATCTTGCTTACACGCAAGAAACGCAAAGGGAACATTGCCCTGCCCAAACGACAGCTTAACGCTCCGTTTAACAATCAAATAATAAACAAACAATGATATCTATCTCACCGATATCAGGGCTACTGATCGAGCAGGAAACTGCTTCGACCGAAACGACCATAAAAAGGTTAAAGCCCATCTGCAGGATAAACCCCAGATTCACAAACAAATAAACATATGGGCACGTATTTGTAGAGGTGCCTAAGTGTGTAATAACAATCGATAAGGCGCTCGCCCCCACCAGAGGAAGCTGAAAACGCGCCTGAAATAAGAAAGCGTAATTGCGACTTTCTTAATAAAATTTTTTTTTTCCCTTCAACGGGAGCGGCCGTCAACGGCCGGATTCCAAAGAATCATTAGAAAAGTCCCTACAGGACTATAAAGGACTTAAACCAAAGAAAATGTTTCAGACAGCTGAGCGTAGGAACCTTGAGTCCACAGCGGGAGACACAGAGACGCGTGGCTGGGTAGAAACTCCGGTCGCTTGAAATGGGGCCCGGGGTTCTCCTGTTGCAAGCAATGAGTGAACTCTGTCTCCGCTGCGCCGTAAGAAAACGGCGACGACTAAGCGTTTCTAGTTGTGGTTAAATAGCTTGTGAAGGGTACGAAGGCACCCAATCCTCGTTGCCAGAAGGCTTCCTGGGTCCAAGGTGTGATCCAGGCACTCAATCCTGCTGGCACGAGCTGCCTATCTAAAGTCCGTAGCTGATGCCACTCGTGGGCTTCCACTCCTGCTGCGACGACCAACGTTCGGGTGACGCTCACGGCCGCTGGTGCTGCGACGATAAGGTTAAATGTGGACTCTTCGCTGGCGGGACGATCCGCTGTTTCAATGCTCCTTATTCTTTCTCCTATCGTAGAGCTTAGGGCGAATTCTTCATTCAACGAAGACGTGGGCTGCTCCTCACCCTCGTTGTCGGACGCTAAAAGCATGGGGCGAATCAACACAGTTAATTTAGACGCAAACACGTTAATGCTCGACAATTGATGCGGGCTCGAGTCTCCTCGATAGCGTCCGTCTCAAAAATCCTTTCATGTGCAGTCCGAAGAGCTACCAAATTGCTTCGTTGGCGACTGAACGCACGCTGTCTTTTCTCTTAGAACGGGAGCGATTCCCATGCGTCCATCTCGCTCGGTTTCTCAAGCTCTCCCCTTGATTTTCATTTTCCCGCTCGAATCTATCATGCTTCCGCCCTCTTGCGCCACGCTTCCGCTTTTTAATCTTAGAGCGCTTTTGCTCTGCGCTCTGGAGAGAAATGGAACCTAATCTATGGACATTTTTGTCCATAGATGGCGCCACTCCAAAGCCAAACTTGCTCCCCGATTGACTTAAGCGATCGGGAGTTTTGGCCCAAGAATTTGTCACCAAACTTGGTGACAATTCCAAGGAGGAGCTTTATTTAAAACAAATAATGAATTTAATATAATGAAAAAACAAGCACAAAAGCCATGGTTGACTTAACATTATGTTGGGAAAAAATGAGGAATAGGCAATGATATCTATGGAGTTGAATAGATATCATTGGGAATAGGTTGAAACTTATCCTTACCATTGAATTTATTCAATATTTTTTGGGTTTAACTTACTAAATGTGAGCCTGAAGAATGAAAGGTATCTGCTTTAATCATTATATGGAATATCGTAATATTGCTTGAGGATAATCTCAAGTAATAACGCATTGTAATAGTAATAGTTATAATGACTCTGGTTAAAGAGCATTGTGATGCCATTAAGACATCAAGTCATCAGGTTGCTTGAGGAAGGGAAATCACAGATCTATGTTGCTAAATGTGTTGGTTGTTCCCAAGTAACAGTTCCAAAAATTTGGAAGAAATATAAGATGTCTGGAAGTGTAAGCAATACCAACGACAGAGGAGTAGAAAACGGAAAACGACAGTTAGTCAAGACAAAGCGTCGATTTCTATTTGCAATAGGGATCTTCATCTCATGAAATCAATAAAAAGCAGAAGAAGCATCAAGTCAATATTTCAGATCGTACAGTGCGAAATCATCTGCATGAAAAGGGATATTCGTTTTGAAAAGTTAAAAAAGAAACCCTTGCTGAAGAAGAGTCATCGCCTTGCCCGTCTGAAGTGGGCCAAACTGCCCAGTTGAAGACTGGTCTTCAGTAGTGACGAATCAAAGATTTGCATCGACGGAGGTTCAGGAAATTTTGTGCCCCGTAGAAAGAATGAAAAGTTCAGTCCTGAATGCCTTGTAGCAATATCAAAATTTCCCCAGTAGTTAATGATATAGAGCTGCATGTCTGCTAAAGGTCTTGGAAACCTTGCAATTGTTAAAGGAACTGTAACCTCTCAGGTCTATTGCGAAATTCTGGAGAGTTTTCCAATTCCAACATTAGAAGAGCAATTCGGAGATGTTTTCCAAGATGACAACGCCTCATGTGATCGGGCTAAGCGTGTTCGGGATTTCTTGGAAACCAAGAATATTCGCAATATGAAGTGGCCAGCAAACAATCTGGATATCAGTTCCATCGAAAACGTTTGGTGGGAGCTGAAGAAGAAAGTTCGCCAAAAGGCTCCAGCAAACAAAACTGAGTTGGCTACAGCAATCAAAGAAAGCCCACAAGCCCTCCTCGGCCAATCCATCCCTCACCAAACGATTGATTGAGTTAGTCCGTGGCATGTCGCGAAAAATGTGGTGGCGCACCATCCTGTTGAAACCACATTTGCTGTCGAATGTCCACTGGAACATTTTCCTGCAACTCTGACAACGTTTTCTGAAGAAAAGCCAAGTAAACTGGACCTGCGAAGCGTGGTGTAAGGCCCAATCAAGCGACTGTCGATGATCCTGCCCAAATATTTACTGGGAATTTATGCTGTAGAGAGATAGTGGCATGAGGGTTTTCCACAGCCTAAGTGGCTGTTGGAAATGTAAAGAAACAGCACCAACAGTGGATTTGAATAGTCAACGATTTGGAGGATTCCACTCTAATAGCAGAGGAATAGTACATTTCCGCACAAGGGTTCCTTTGCCAAATGAGGTCTACACTGAACCACGTATAATTTGTAACATGAATACTGCTACACCCTGTATAACAGTTTCAAATTCTTTAGTATCGTTTAGTAAATAATTATAATTTGCTTGTTGAAGTAAATTTTGAAAAATAAATGTAAAAAAACCCGGCAATTAAAAATTTCTAATACGGCTTGAGTGAATTCTTGTTTTTAAAAGCTAAAATGCATTTCCTATTAATATTTGTCGTTCGCTGTTCTACGTCCCGCTTGTTTTGTCTACTTTATGACTTTTACATTCATGGAATTGGTAAAAGCTGTGGCGTTGTGATAAGTTATTGGATCAATTAGTCATTCCAATCTCAACATTTTTATTCACTTCAATAAATAAAGACGTGGGGATAAATAATGGGGGGAGGCCATGGCCTGGTGAGCTTTCACTGAAACACAACTGTGAAATTAAGCAACATCAGGCACGGCTAGTCACTGGATGGGCGACCATCCGTGATTCACGATCTTCACCCCCCCTCCCCCCGGCTGCTGTGACCATCATACAGCAGTCGTTAATCCAGGTCCATTCAGGGACCCAACTCGTCGGCCTCAGGCCATACAGGCCCTGGATGGACGTATTAGATTACCAGTACTAATAAATAAAAAAATTAAAAAAAAAATAGTGCGAAAAAATTTATCTTCAGATCCTTGGTATCAACACTGTTCTTCTATCTTCGTGATCAATTCAGTAAGCAAGGAGGAGGAGCACAAAAAATGGTTTAGTGCTTGATGAAACGCCCATGACGTACTTTCTTTATTTACAAGGTAATCCCTGCGATTTTTTTTTTTTTTTTTTACCTGGAATGGTAAAATTGTAGTGACACAATATTTTTATTTGGAATTTAATCCCCCCACCCCCCGCAGTAATAGTCATGAAATAAATTTTCGTGTACCTTTCATATTGAGTTGAATAGAATGCGTTTGGGAAATGAGCAATTAGGACTTCTCGTAGAGGAAAAAAGGAACGACAGCAGATTTATTTGTGAACATTTTACGATCATATTTATCAAGTAAATAACCATTAAAATTTCAAACCAAATAGGAGAAGACGAAATCGCGTTATGCACGGCTTTGTTTTTTTGTTTTTTTTTAAATCTATTTATTATCCACTATGATTTATCGTTTACAGTCGTTGAATAAAGTGAAGCGTTTAACATGGGCGTTGCCTATTTGTCACCTAATTGGCCTTGATAGCAACCGATGGCACTTCCGCTATTACACCATCGGATCAAACGATCGATCGGATGCCGTTGACGGGACGGGAAATGGCTCTCAGTCGAGGAAACATATGGGGAAAATTCCTTTGGCATCCTCCTTTTTCTGTGAAAAATTCGCTTCATTCGTTCGTCTGCGACTTTCGCGTTTTTTGAACAGGCGTTTCAACCGTCAAAATGTCTTTCTCTTTTTTCGTTTGCCTCGCCACCGTTTGCCTTGCCATATGTGAAGGTAAATATTTTTTAAGATCCTTTTCTTATTATTTTGTTAATAAGACTTAATATTAAAAATGTAAATTCTCGCGATTTTTAAGTTTGTTTACTTCATAAAATTGTAGGTGATTGTTTGCCAAATTCTATTGGGTATAAAATATTATAAGACCAGGAGGTACCTTCAAACTTTTGTACTTTATAGATTACTACCTCATGCTATCTATTCCATCTTGATCCCGGGAATGAATGGTTGGTTTTGGCTTGTTTGGTATTAACGTCCTTTTCAACTGCCATGGTCATTTCAGGACGGCGTTATAGGGGCCGCAAATTTTGCCTCGCAAGGGTTCTTTAACGTGCAGCCGGCAAACGACTACACGCGACCAACGGCTTTACTTCCCTTCCGAAGGGAGTGCGTGATCTCAGGATTTTCCCCCTGAAAAAATCCTCGTCGTCCTCGGCCGGGATCGAACCCGCGTCCTCGGGCATCAGAGGCGATCACGCAACCACTGAGCCACCGAGGCCGATAGGAATAAATTGTACAAAATATACTTCAACAGAACAAAAGGAAATATAAATAGAACTGAAACGTGTTATTTTCTAGCTTAACATGAGGACACATAACTTACAATTGATTAAGTTTAGCTAATTTGTTCAAACTTACTCCATCGATAGAACTTATCAGGAACATAATGGTTTAAAGTAGAAATGCTAAAAAGTAAGCAGTGAAAAAGAAAAAAATTAGGAATTGTCAAATAATGGCAAATATTAATGTCAAATAAATATTTATGATTATGAAGCTCGAAAACAAACTAAAGTGGTTGGATAAAACTCACTCGCAGTGAGAACATTTCAAATTACATATCTCAAAATCTATTTCTTTTGTTCAACTAGTCTCCTTGTAATTAAAGTGAAAGTTTATTAATTTATAATTCTCTGGGCAATTTTATTATACATCCACTGATAAAAAGCATAAGACTTTCATATCGTTTTGCGCAAAATTGGTTGCACTTACATAATTGAATTTTCAACAGATTATCGCGTTTTTGAATTTGAAAGTCGATCACATCAAATCCATTATCCGGCTAACATATGATGTATATATGTGAAGAGGAAAATACATGTCGCACAGTGCGAAATCTGCAGTCTAAAATTACAAGTTTCCTTTATAATTCAAATTGTACCAATCTGACCAATAAATGAACATATAACACCAAAGGAAGAAAAGAAACCACTATTCCACATACATGAATTTATAAAATTAAAACTCATGTGTACATTTCGGAACTCTGTCTCCTTCATCAGTGAGAAAGAACAAGTGATGATATACATGTTTCTCACTGACGAAGGAGACAGAGCTCCGAAATCTACATACGAGTTTTTATAAATTCATTATGCGGAATAGTGGTTTCTTTTCTTCCTCCCTGGTGTCAACGTAGTGTCCACTGTTTTGGCTGTCTTATATTTCTATTACAAATGAGCAAATTTTTATGTTATTTAACATCATTAAATAAGTATGTACATAAAGCAATGTGCACATTTTATAGTGCCACGTAAAAAAAGCATAAGAAAAAAAAAAAAAGTCGTCGCTACTATTTAATTCTTCTAAGATAGGTAAGCAAGGCGAAGATTGGATCACAGAGAACTTCATATATAAAATTTAATAAATTTGCAGTAAATGAAGAAACTACAAAGAAAATGAAGACTTCTAGTACACAAAGACTAGAGTCACTTTATAGGAAGAGTACCGCATTTGAGTGAACTCTGCCGCAAGGCTTCTGATTGGCTTTTCGGTATCACGTGGCATAATCGCAGCCATTTTTAGTTTTCCCAGGTGAATGCTTGCTAATCGTTTCTATGTACTTCAGTGAGCTTTGAAATTTACTTGGGAGCACTTGAGACATTAATCAACAAATAGTAAGTTTCAATCGATAAACAGAAACTATTTTATCGATAGCAGTTGCATGTATTAATAATAAACAAAGTTTTCCTAAGGTTTAGAGATGAATAATTTCGTCAATTAGCTTACGCTTTATCCGGGCCATTATGCCAAATTGTTGCGCGGTAAACTGTACTAAATCCAGTAGAAAAGGGAAATTAATGTTTTACATTCCAACTGGGAAGAACAAACATCCATGCCCACGGCGGGATTCGAACCCGCGACCCGACAGATTCGAGAACTGGAAAGCCTACGCCCCAGCCCTCTCGGCCACCGGGCCGGCTCTGCCCACTCTAAATGAAATATATCATTGAGATTTATTTTAAGCAGTGCAAAAACGATGTGAAAATGAAAAAGAAAAAAAATAGAAAAAAATAAATATTAACTTGTCTATTTTTTTAAATTTCAAATTCATAAATACCATGTAAAACCTAAAATTCTTTCTACATTCATTTGAATTAAATATTAAATTTATGAAATTTTATAAGTTAACGAAATCCAGATTATATTTTGTTATTGATGACCTAAAGAAAAAAAAGAAGTGATGTAACAATTTAATTTGAGCAGTAGAGTTATCTTTTATTTTTACCACGTTAAATATATTAAAAAACCTATTTGTCATGTATTAAGTGAATTTACAAATCGTAAAATATTACATCATAACGTTTTACTCGAAATGCGGCGTGAATACTTTGAAAACATGTAATCTCCATACTGCCCTTTGTATGCAGAGAAGAATTACTGTAAACTCAAAATGGCGTCGCTCAAGACGATTGCGATACTCTTCTTATAAAGTGATTCTAACAAAGACTAATAAGAAAAAAAAATACCGGATACGCTTACGTATTTTTCTCATTAGTCTACGGGTTAGAGCCCGCGAAAAAATATCCGTAATTTGATAATTACAAAATTTTCAAAACTAATTTCAATGAAAACAAATCTACTTTGGCGCGCCTTTGACCTTAATTAGTTCATTTTAATTATGCTACTGGTCCGCGAAATTTTTTAAATACCAAAAGGTGCTTTATGCTTTTGCTTTGCCCGACCGTCCGTGACTCGGTTTTCTTGAAAAGTATGAAAATTTTCAAAATCTATTTTCGCCAAATGATAAACATGGAATAAAGCTCTGACAAGTTCAAAATGGTACCATTATGTTACTCCTTTAGAAATTTTCAATATTAAGATATGGCTTGTAATAGAGTTCTTAACCAACTCTTAAGAACGAGTCATGAATTATTAACTATCGTTTTCGCCACGAGACCGTTTAACCTTTTAGTACTTGATTATATCATATGATTAATTTATTTTTTTTATGTGTGTTATCGGTCCGCAAAGAGAAACTATTGGGAAACACTGGATTAGAGGTTTTCACTTTCCTTATGGCTCTTTCAAATCCGCAGTTTTTCCTTATTATTTTATTAATATTTTATTATTTGAATTATGGCCACTGAATGAATGGAATTAATTTAGCAAATGCACTAATTGCAAATTAAAAATAACGTAAACTATTAAGCTACAGAAGTTTAGATGAAATACATGTAGTACTTTCAGCTTATTATTTCAAGGCTCCGATTACCTTATGTAACAAGAAATTAATCCTCTCGAGGACGGTAAAGGAAAGTAGCGGAACATCCGAGTTCAAATACCACGTAGATCACTTGGTTCCCTCTAACTACCACCCCCGTAACTCTGACCCCAGTGGACCAATCAAAACCAAACTAAATAGTGAAGTAAGACATGTTCATGGTAAGCTACATTCAGAGTTTCAACCTTTACGTCCAAAATGTGGAAAACATGAAGGGGACGGACGGACATTGTGCTTCACTACTTAATAAGCTGAATACTGAACAATTTGCATACCTCAACTTACTATGAATGGTAAAGAAATTTCAACAGGGAAATGAGTGAATAAACTCTTTAAATTATTTTAGGAAAGCTTAATGGACAATAAAACCTAAATGTCTTGTAGTAAATAACCGTTACAATTTTCTTTTTTTTCCTTTTAATGTTTGAGCTTTTCATTACGACCATCATATTTCAATATATGTTCTTACCAAAGCACTGTTCAATGTCTGAAATTCTTCGTCTACACAACATACCATCGTTACACTATATCATAACGGAAGCACGTGTTAAAGAATTGTACAAAGCCCTCACCTTTTACACTAACAAGGGAACCCCACATAGCCTTTTATTTGCGCGCTAGCACACCGTGGAAGCGATAGCGTTGCGCGGCAGTGAAGCGCTCCGGAAGTGCGCAGAGTTCAACAAACATGGCGGAAAGAGGGGAAGCGAACTTGTTAGCGGCGATCGCCAAAGAAATGCAGTTAGAGCATTGTTATTAAGCATAAAACCTTAATTTTGCTGTACAATTATTCGTCTCGAAATAATTTATAAGATGAGGTAGGCATCCATGAATATGGAAAATAATTATTTAATCACTGTTAATTGAGTTTATTATATAAATATAGAATAAATTAATTTATAAAAATAATTATAATTAGCCTACAGGATTTGCATATTGCTTTATTCGTTTTTCACATAGGGTCCTTAGTGATTTTTATCTCTATTTTGTATATTTAACAAATTATCAAAAAACATAGATGTTTAATATATTTAAGTAATCACAGAAATCAAATCAAACAAACTTTTCCCCATGAAATATTTAAAATATGAAATGGTTCTAAGTGATTGTGAAAAAGTACTAAAGCATTATAATTACCCAGAGCATAAAATTCTCCACTCTTTTATTTTTATCTCATTATAAAATGAATAGTTCTTCTCAAAAAATAAAGAAAAATTAAACGATCACATGTTTTTTCATATTTAGATGTTTAATTGAAAATTAAGTATTCAGAACTGCAAATAAATATCAAATTAGACAAAATTTTTCATAGATTCCTTCTAAACTATCTAAAAAATAAAACAAACTTATTTTTTATATAGTATAACGTAAGAACAGCTAGGGACCAAAAATTATTTCGTTATAACGAAAATTCGTTATAATTGGGATTGAAAAAAATTAACATCAATCAAAGAAAATATTTATTTCCGTATGCTTTTTGCATTAAACTTTTAATTTATATAAAGTTTATTTTAGTTTTATTTACTAAAGTTTATTTTTTACAAAAACGTTAAACGTACAATTTTAAAAATTAAATATTCTAAATTTTAAAGAAATATCAAAATTCATCAAAATGATTAATTATAACGTATGGACATTTTGAAAAAAAAATTGTATTATTTTTTAATCCTTTGTTCGATTCCAAATATAGATAGTTTGTGTGTTTTGCTTTAAAGCTAAGCAAGAAAACGATTGCAACAACATATAAATAATTTTATTAACTATGTTATCTCTGGTACCATCTCTCGATGATAAAGATCTACAACACAATCTCATTGCTAAAGCTTGGCTAGAGATCACATTGCTAAAGCAATACCCCTTAATCCGCAGATTAAATTAAGTCCTGATTTTAATCCGAAATGCGCTGAAGGCCAGGCGCGATATATCGATAAATCCTAGTCGGCCAGAGCTCATTTTTCTAAGTTCAACATCGCAATGTTCACTGCAAGTTTATAACTTGTGGTTAAAATCCAACGCATCCTATCGCTTCAGCGCATACGCGTTTAGGGTGTTGCTAAAAGCTGAAATAGTAGCATACAGACGCGATGATTCTGTGGTGATTTTAGCAGTGAGAAAGCAGAATCTTTCTCACGTAGAAGTTTACAATACATGTATCTTTTCTTTTTTTAAATAAATTTTTTATGCAGGTATCGTTTTTTTTTGTTATAGATTTTCTACTCCATTTAAAAAACCAATCACTTAAAAAATATAAGAAAATCAATAACGTATTATTCAGAAATAAATTAAATTAAAATAAATAACAACATCTTATAAAATTAAAGAAATCAAGACCATTTCAAAATTCCTTTTGAAATTAAAATAAATTATCTTTGATGTTAGAATGATATCACAAAATTTTTGATAAGTACTGCTTTTTTTTTGTATAACCATAGCGTATAGAAGAGACGCTATGGTGTAACTAAATAATTTTCTATTGTTTAAATAATTTATATTTTATCAATTGACCAACTTCCTTTTACTTTTTTTTTATTTTTAATTTTGTATATTTATTTATGCATTAACTCGGCATTCCAATAAAAGGCAAGAATCCCTTCTGAAAATGTCAATCATTTTGTATGGTTCATCAATAAAAATAAATAAATAAATAAATAAATAAATAAATAAATAAGTAAAAATTTGTAAAGATTTTTATTACATTACAACAGTATATAGATTACTCTTACCGTCAATTTAAGAGTATTAACCTAACCTGTCCTTAAATTAATAATTTAAGAAAACTAGTAGAGTAACACTGCCCCCTCCCCCTTAACATTGACATTCCCAATGGGGCGTGCATATGCTTTTTGTTCTCATTGATGGCGCTAGCGTCAGCTTAATGTACCTAGTTTCCCGTGGTTTATCAATGGCGTTTATTTAATGGCGTATATTCTTAGCGTTTTTTTTTGTGTGTGACGACAACATGGATGAAGACAGACTAACAAACGAAACGGTTGCTGAACTAAAAGGATACGGGATTAACTCAAAAAAGGATAAGGAGGTTTTAAAATTCCATACTTTACTCGGGATATTGAATCCGATTGGCCGGGTCGCAGCTGACGTTTTTCCGACTCCGATTATGATGTAACAAGCATGGGTAAGTTATTTAGTGGCTAGATATATATAAATAAATAGATTAATATAACTGCTTGATATTTCTGTAAGACGTAGCAGACATTTGTAACGAAACGAAAGCCATGGCCGAGAAAAAAGCTGGGTAAAAGTCCAGCGAGCAGCCCAGTTCGCGTTTGTGCTCTGAATTTATTATTGTAACTATCTAATTAATATGTAAATGATTTATCACATTATCGAAATTATATGTTACACATTTCTGTTTTGATGATTTCCAAATAATAGCGTTATTACCAATCATCACACATAGCCCAAAAAAAGAATGACGGTCATCGATGTTACCTGCCCAATCGGCATCTGAGAAAAATCTTAAATTAATAGAACCCTTAGAATAACATAAGGAATAATCAATAGTGCCCTGTAAATACCGAAGCACGCGCTTCGCTGCTGTCCAGTGTTTCTGCCCTGGATTGGAAGAAAATTGCGCCAGTTTATTAACTGTATGTAGAATATCAGGTCTGGTACACAAAGCTAAAAACATTAACGAGCCAATAAGTTCCCGATAAGGAATTTTTTTCATATCTTCTATGTCACCGCATGTTATAGGGCAATCTCTTCGTGACAACACAAATCCTGGTTCCGATGGGGTAGCAGACAGTTTACAATCCCACGTACCAAAACGTTCTAGAGTAGACTTAATGTATGTGGATTGGCTGAGAAATAAATTACCATCAGTATCTTTAAATACTTTCATACCCAGCAAATATGTAATGTGACCAAGATCTTTAACTTCAAATTTATCATTCAACATTTTATAGAACCATTGAATCGTTGACTCCTTATCAGTAAAAATACAAACGATTTCGAACTGACAACGGTTTGGAGTATTGTAACCAAACTCTATCCCAACACTTCGAGCAACTGGGGATTGTGCACGAACGCACAAACGTCAGTGCTCCTCAGATGAACGGAATCGCGGAGCGAACCAATAGGACTTTGCTTGATCTAGCATGAGCATCTCTTCATTCAGCTAAACTACCGCAAAAAGTTTGGGCTGAAGCCGTTACTGCTGCGGCGTATGTACGAAACAGAGTTTTACATTCTACTACAAATGAAATTCCAGAAGGCATATGGGTCAAAAGAAAACTAAGTGTTCGACATCTTCGGGCTTATGGTTGTTTGGCGTATGTACACATTCCGGCGGAACGGAGAAAGAAGCTTGATGATCGAGCTTATCTCGCCATTTTAGTCGGTTACTCCTCTCAGACTATGGTGTCCGAAGCTCCAAGACGTTGTACAGAGTAAACACGTGAAGTTTGATGAAACTAAACTTGGATCTGAATGGACTCAAGAAGTTGAGATGGAACCATTTAGATTCAATCGCATATGGGTAGACTATTCCGAAAATAGTCGTCCGACTGATGGCGCTACCAATCCGGAGAAGACATCACCTCCAATCATATCAGAGTGATGACAGTTCATCAGTTGCTGATGTCCTAGATGATGGCCGGGTCTATACTGTTGTCACTTCCACGGAATCCATTGAACGACGCAAAAGAGGTCGACCACGAAAATCCAAAATAGTGCGAAACCCCTAGGGAAGGGCTGGTAAGCCCAAGGAACCAATTCAGCTCAATGTAGTGGAAGTCATCGAACCCGAGACTTATGAAGATGCACTAGCTTCCCCACAAGCACATAAATGGAAGGAAGCAATAGATGAAGAATTGGACTGTAAATAGGCAAGAATAGGCAAGCTTGGTACTTGGACAGTCGTAGACCTACCGCCGGGCAAGAGATGCCTAGGTTGTCGTTGGGTATTTCGTGCTAAGAAAGACGCTGCAGGTAATGTTTCTCGTTATCGAGCTCGACTTGTTGCGCAAGGTTTTTCACAAAAACCAAATGACTACGAAAAAACTTATGCACCTGTTGCCAATATATATATTTTCGTATTTTGTTAGCTTTAAGTGTTCTTTTAAATTGGCACACTCGTCATTTTGACATAAAATGTGCTTACTTTACATGAGCATTCCGCCAGGCTGTGAAAAATGTCATGGGAAAGCTGTCCGTTTGCAAAAATCTATTTATGGGTTAAAACAATCAGGTTATAATTGGCATTCACATGGTTATGGACCCAGCACGCTTCCACTGCGCAAGCTAAGGTAGAGTTGTTCATTTAAACCTAACAGGAGCGACTTGTTTTCGAACGTATTTGGCTTGGGCTGCTACCAAGATGGCTTCTATGCAACCACGTATGGAGTTCGAAAAGCTGGGAGAGAACAACTACAGAACTTGGAAGTTCAATATGCGGATGTTGCTGATCGACAAGGAACTTTGGTCATATGTCGATGGAAGGGCTGTTATGTGCTTTTGCAACATTAGCATTGGGGATTAATCCAGATCAAAAAATCCATATCGTTGATTGTACTTCCCCCAAAGAAGCGTGGGATACTCTAACTAATGTCTTTGAACCTAAATCCAGGCCACGTATTTTGCAACTGAAGAAGCAATTCCCATCTCCATCCGACTTGAGGAAAATGAAAGTATGTCTTCTTATCTCAATCGTTTAAAAATATGTAGTGATTTGCTTAAAGATGCTTGAAAAGAAGTACCAGACGAGGAATTAGCCTATGCCATGCTGTCCGGGTTGCCTGAACTTTATGAAAGTATCGTCATGACTCTAGCCAACGTTGACGATTCCAAGTTCACGTCCTTGGAAATCAAAAAGGTTCTTCTGACGGATTTTGAAAGACGCTCTATGAAACAGGACATTCCCCCAAAAGAAGCTTTTCATGTGATCAAACCAGGTGCAACTCGTGACAAGAAAAATGTTCGATATTTCAACTGTGGTCAATATGCTAACAAGTGCCCAAAATTAATGTTTTGCCTAAGTCAGCCAAAAATAAAGAGACGTCGAAGAGAAAAGGATCGTCTAAAGGTAAAGACTCACTTCTTTCTTTCAACTTGACAAATTGTGAAAACGATAAGTGGATTCTAGACAGTGGTGCTACACACCATGTATCAAATTGCCGCCAGTGGTTCCACACATTTCGAACAATTCCGAGTGAATCCATTCAAACGGCTGATGGATCAGTAAATTTTAGTGAGCAGTTGAGAGCAGAAGGTATTGGAGAAATTGAAATGGAATTTCAAGTTGGTCACGAAGTGAATCAATTAACTGTAAAAGATGTGTACTACGTTCCTAACGTACGTCGTAATCTATTATCAGTTGCTAGAATTGTAGAAAAAGGAAAGATTGTTACCTTTCAAGATGGAGTGGCAAAGATCAAGGCTGATCATCGCAGTAAGACAATTGTCGAAGCTCACAGAGAAAACAACCTCTACGTTGTCCAAGGTAATGCAGTGGTTAACTCGGCTATGGACTGTGAAGTGGAAAAAACAACTGCTGTTGATAGTGAGTTATGGCATAAACGTTTCTGCCACGTCAACTATCAGACTCTTCAAGCAATGGTTAAAAAACAACTTGAACATGGTTTAGAAGGCAAAATTCAAACAACTAGCGTATGTGAAGATTGTGAAATTGGTAAATCTACTAAAGCTCCATGTAAAAGGCTCAGAAATAGATAATCCAGTGATATTTTAGAGCTGACCCATTCCGACGTTTGTGGATCGATGCCAATATTATCAGATGGAGGTTCTAGATATTTTATAACCTTCGTAGATGATTTTTTCAGGAAGATTACTGTCTACTGTATTAAAAATAAAGCAGAAGCAGTTGATTGTGTAAAAAAATACATCGCTAAGTCTGAGCGAAGTAAAGAGAAAAAATAAAAATGCATAAAACCCTTTTTTTTTGAAAGCTCTCCCTTGAACAGCTCGCTTTATTATAATTCCATTCACATTATATTTTAAGAAACTTATGTAGGAAAAAAATCGCGAAACTTCCGTGATGATGAACTTAAAGCTAACGAGCGGCCATAAATCGCTATTAAACGTACACCGTCACGGAATTTTCGTGATTTTTTTCTCGCATAAATTTCTTAAAATATAATTTCGATAATATGATAAATCATTTACATATTAATGAAATATGTTACAATAATAAATTCAGAGCATAAACGCGACAGGGCTAATCGATGTCAGCCGAGAACGCTACACAGGAATTTTACCCAGCTTTTTTCTTGGCCATTGCTTTCGTTTCGTTACAAATGTCTGCTACGTCTTACAGAAATATCAAGCAGTTATATTAATCTATTTATTTATATATATCTAGCCACTCAATAACTTACCCATTCTTGTTACATCATAATCGGAGTCGGAAAAATATTGGCTGCAGATCCTGTAATCGGACAATCGGACTCACAGGCTTTCCTGTTCTAATTTTTTAAATTCATTCCTTTTTCCTTTCAATATCCCGAGGAAAGATATAGAATTTTAAAAACCCCTTATCCTTTTTGAGTTGGAATGGCACTGGGGGACGCAACAATTTACGGGCATTTTCTAAAAACAAAATGAACTAGGCATTAAAACATAGATAACATCTGTACCGCTGGAATCTCCATATATCAAGCTGATGCTTCGCCCTCTATACGCGAAAAAGGCCCTCTAAATTTACAGAACAATTACAGACAATGATCAATTATATACAATCATTCACTCGTGAATCAGAGGCTGAGGTCAGAAAATGTAACCGGTGAGAAAACTGACGTCATTTTAATGCAGTCGAAAACGCAGCTGCAGCATGGTCTTTTAATCTAACCATTGATTGAAAGACTGATTTAAAGACCATGGCTGCAGTTAGTATTCCTATGCCTAGCCGGTTAATCCTAACCAGAAGAGAAAGCAACAGTGTCTCTGGTCCTAACCGAGAAAAGGACTTACTTCAGTGAGAAATTCTCGCTAACTCTTCTCACTGGTGAGGGTTTTAGACCTCACCCAGAGAATTTTCCGCGTAACACGAGAAAATTCGAGGTTTCGATCGCGTCGAGACAAAGCCACTTAGAAGCCACCTGTTTCTAGGTGGCTTTGGTCGAGAACTCGTCGGACGGAGCTAGCCAAGCCTAGCGAACGCGTTCAGGGAAAAGTCTAGGCTAGCCCACATAGCCTTAGCGAGCCGGCTACCTTCCTGAATTCACCTCTGATTAGATTTAATTAGACCTCGATGGCAGCAGCAAACGACTGATAGTTGAAGTAGAAAACTGAAAAGATACGGGAAAGATATGTAAACAAATACTGAAGCAACTTTTTTTAGTTAAATTTATAGCTGCATCTATTAACCAATCAGAAGCACTTACACAAAATGCAGCCGTAAAAGTTTCGTGTAAGCGCTTCTGATTAGCTAATGGATCCAGCGATAGTGTAAAATCTGCTTCAATACTTGTTTACTTATGTAAATGCACAGAAAAATTGATCATTGCCTATAATTGTTCAGTAAATTTAGACGCTTTATTATAAATATGAATTAAATGTTTGTAAAATTGTGAAAACGTACGAAATGTTTGTGAAAACGTACGAAATGTTCGTGAAAAAGTACGAAATGTTCGTGAAAAAGTACCAAATGTTCGTGAAAAAGTACCAAATG
>JAHWFO010100978.1:0-35461 GCA_023313115.1 Rhysida immarginata | reverse complement strand
AATATGCCAGCGTAAGGAGAAGTTGGTACTGGTGTCCGGTCCAAAAATAAAAATTTGGAGAAAACCCATCATAGTTTTGTTTAGTTTTGAGAGCAACTGAAATTCAACTCATTTTATCGGCAATATCTTTCTGAATTTTCACGATATTTGCTTGGGCTTTTTATAAGAGTAACTCTATACATTTGGCTAATAAATATGCAAAAGACATTTTGGTAACGCTTACGCATGCGCAGTTTTAATATTAAAAATGCTCATATTTCATCAAATGTTTAATATTTTTATATTCTGATTACAGGGTGTTGTCTCTACTGTAGTTTGTCAAATTTTCTGAAAATGGCATTGCATTGGGTCGAAAACCCTGCACGTTATAAACAAAAAATTACGAAAAATTTTCGATTTTTTTTTTAAAGAAACCTTTATATCTCCATGAATATAGGTTTACTGTCGGTGCCGCTGAGGTCTAACTTGTCGTTTGTTTACTAATCTTAATTTAAATAAATAAATAAATAAATAAATAAATATACGTGCTATTCTTATACAAATGAACACAAGTAAATGGAGCCCCATAAGTATATGCTAGGACGATTAATACGTTAGTCGTTCTAGGTATATGCATAATCATAAAAAGGGATATGATTAACAATGCATTTGAAGCATTTTTTTTGTTCAGTTTGTTGCTGGTGAACCTTGCTGGTCCCCTATTTGCCTTCGGGACAAAACCTTCGCTCTTTACACCCCTGAAGTTTCAGGATAATTCAAGTATTTTTCTAGATAATCAACAAAACGTCTTAAATCGAATGTGTCCACTTTCAATTAAGCAGTAGATCCAGTTTTTTCTAATAACTAGAGATCCAGTTTTATTTCTTGTGTACGTATTTTCAATTATTTATGCCTACACCTAAATTTGAGTTTATGAAATTTCTATCGTGCCCTTGAATTTTTTAAAATTTCAAGTCGTTAACTGATCTTGGTCTTCACTTCCTATTAGGGTCCTTTTTACTCAAGACTCGGCCCTCCTTTTAATTTGATCCGAGGTGCCGTTTTCCCCTATTTTAGTAAGCTTATTTTGGGCCTAGTCTGTTCGGGAGATTTTTTTTTTCAGTTTAAAAAAAATTATTAAAATTCAAGCCTCAAGTCTTGAATTCAGGTTTCTTTCCCCAAACTTTTAACCTAAGAACTTTTGTCAATCTTATCCAATTTACAGCCGATATAGCTAATCGTAAAATAATTTACACTTCGTGTTGAGGCTTAAGTTAGCTAAAAATTACTAAAACATTTATTAGTTCACAATTGTATAATCATTACTGGAAATTTTACAATTCCTTATACAGGGCGTCCCAAAAGGTCGTTTACAAACTTTACGTCGTGCTGGTCTGTCAGACCATGACGAACAAGTTTTACATAGGAAGTTGTGTCCGAAAATCAAACCGTGGGGAGTTTCAAAATGAATATCGGGGTTTTGAGGCTTCGTAGTATTTATTACATTTAACTTACAGTTATAAATAATACATCAAATGAAAGAGTTGTATGAGTTTTGTACCGTTTTGCTCACCAACCAAAAACAAATGAAAGGAAGAGACTGGCAGTGACCTCCCGTTTAGTGGTGCCTTCGCGCCGCCTTATTGGGACTGGCAAGAAATAGTTGATCGCCCGAGGCAATGCATGTGAATCAATCGGTTTGGTTTGGTTGGTTGGTATTAACGTCCTTTTCAACTGCTATGGTCATTTCAGGACAGCGTTATAGGGGCCGCAAATTTTGCCTCGCAAGGGTTCTTTAACGTGCAGCCGGCAAACGACTACATGGGACCAACAGTTTTACTTCCCTTCCGAAGAAGTGCGTGATCTCAGGATTTCCCCCCTGAAAAAAATCTTCGTCGTCCTCGGCCGGATCGAACCCGCGTCCTCGGGCATCAGAGGCGATTACGTAACCACGGACCCACCGACGCCGATGTGAATCAATCGCAAACAATTATTTTTTCTAATTCCTACATAAGATATCTGGATGAATTTATTGGGGAACCACCAGAAAAACTTGCTCTATTAAACAAATAAAATCATCCAATTCGGTCCATCTGATAAAAAGTTATTTGGTGATAAATAAAGTTATTCTTAAACATAAAAAAAAAATAGTTTAAATGGAAAAGGAGGAAGAGATTATACAATTAACTAGGAAAATTCTCATTTATAAATTATAATTTGAAAGTAAATAAAATAAAATATACAGTTCACCAATTATAATCCAAATTATTGTTGATTTGTACGAGATGTATTAATTATAATCTCTCCTCCTAATAACTAACTGGACCACATTCTCAAATTATATTGGTCAAATCGTTTTTTGAAAAGATCCAATACTTCAGTTCACAACTTATTATTAGTATTAGTTAATTGCTTATTACAATATGTGGATTAATAAAAATTGATTATTTTATTGAACTGAGAATTATTTCTTCCTTTTCTTTTAATTTAAAATTTTAAAATATTTGTCTTTTAAAAATTCGTTAGGCATTGAATCAGCTATTTGAAGTCATTAAAGGTATAAGTTATCTTTAGTTAATACAATAAACTTTTTTAAAAAAAAAAAAAAAGTCAGAAAACAGGTTATGCTTACTAATACTTCTAGAAATCTACAAAAACAGCTGAAATTACATTGAGAATAAATAACTCACCAGTAGCGCTCAGCGAAATGAATAGGGCACTGCCAGTCTCTTTCTTTCGTTTGTCTCTGTCACCAACGCTGGTCTAAAATGTCAAGAAAACGTTCAAATACTAATTGTTGTGTATATGGCTGCAAAAATACATATAAGGCGCGTCCAGAAATTATAAAGCCAAACACATTACTCATAAAAAACAACGATACAATAAACACATGATATTGCGCATTTATTTAAAGGAATAGTCATGTCTAATGATCATCTAGACAAAAAACGAACAAAATTGAACAACTGCTAAATTATAAATAATGAAAAAACACGATCTGACCATTTCACATGTCCAATAAATATACAGCCACTATGTTTATTGTGCTTTAATATCCAGTAAAGTTTCCGTTTTTTTGGATAACTTTAAAGATGCGCTCTGGCAAAGTTGTAACGAGTTTTTGGAGGTAAGTCACATCAAGTGCTTCCCATGCTTCTACTATGGCAGTCTTCAATTCCTGTGTGGTTGAATATTGCGTTCCACTGGCATCCCAAAACATTCTCCATTGGTTTAAATCTGGAGATAATGCAGGCCAGTCAATGACAGGAACACCATTGTTGAGAAACCACTCCCATGTGCTTTTAGAGTTATGTACAGGAGACCAGTACGGTTGTCCTGCTGGAATAGCCAGTGGGTCCTCCCATTTCTCCTGCATAATCGAGGAAATAATCTAACAGATCTTGGTATGCACTAGCATTCATTCGTCCACTAATGAAGGCAATATTCGAGAAACCACCCCATCCGAAAGCTCCCCACACAATAACACTATGGAGAACGGGACCCGAACCTTACCTCACGGCACCACTTATATGGAGAACGGGGCAGCAACGATCAGGAGAAACCCTGAATCCCAGGGATCACGGCACCAGTTATATGGGAATGAAATATAATAATATGTTACCTACAATCATACTACCTAACACAGGGCGATAATCATCCTCAGGGTACTGCTGGCTGAGCGCTCTCGTGAGCAGAGAAAGAACGAAAACTGTCTGGGCCATAGATAACGCCTTTATTAGACAGTGAAAGTTGGATTGGGTAACAGGGATATAAAATAGGAAACTGAGAAAACAAGACGACGGAGAACGGTTAAGCGAGTAAAAACAGCAAAGTACGACCGTAAAACGCAAATCGGTGCGAACTTGCCTACGAAAATCTCAACTTACCGACGGAGCTACGATGTTTCTCTGGAACAGCTGATGAGGCGAAGAAAGTCAGTGAGGACTCGGCATGGGGAGGAGAGACGGCTGAGACCAAGGAGACAGAGGGGATCGACCACGTGTCAAGCAAAGCTACCCCCAAACAATGCCGAACGAGACTGGGAACCCATCCGTCTACAACAAGGCTCGAAGCCGTAGGGCCATCGGCAATCGGCGGACGACCAATTCCGAGGTCCGATCTCGCACCAGCGGTCGCCCAGCGACAATCTCTGCCCGACCAGCGAGCGAGGTCTCACGACCTGCTCCCCTGGCCGGCCGGTCGCAATCTGCCTCTCCAAAACTCGGAGAGAAAGTCTGTCTAAAACTTCATAAAGAAGCCGACAAGTCAATCGACCAATCAATTGACAGCCAAACCCGTGTCATCCGATCCAAGCAAGAGTCACTCACAAAAGGACGAAACTAAAAAACGCGCTAATTAAGCTGACTCCTCTGTCCAAGAGCGGAAAAGGGCCATAAAACACATGGCAACGAAAGGCAAAGGGGAACCACCCCCGACAAGGGGTCAAAGGTCTCCCGCTGAATAGCCAAGCCCTAAACAAGAAGAGGCTTAATTAAATATTCAGAGGGCAAAAATCCATGAATATTAAGAAAAAGCTAAAATATGGAACCAAACATCAGCTCCACGAGAAAAAGCTATCTTGTGTAAATACACAGAGCGAAAAAAGGGAGGGAAGGACTGCACAATCACCATAACACCTCCATCTCCACTTTGATATTTTGAATAACACTGGACCTCTTTTCTAAGATCTTGCCAATAAAATTGCCATGCATCAGGACCGACAAGATTGATTTTTTTTCGTCCCTCTAGATCACATTCTTCCACTTTTCGTCCCATGACATCTTTTCTTTTGCCCAAACAAGCCGTTTTTCTTTATGGCAATTTTTTAGAACAGGCTGAGACTGTCTCTTCTGGTACTGGAGGATGTTACTCTTATGAATAACAGTTGCAATGTGGATTTGCATACAGGAATGTTATCTTTTGATGCAAGAGTACGTAGATACACTGAATTTTGGCTCATTTCTCGAATTATTGCTCTTTTTTGGTGGATGGCTAGTTTTTCAGGTCGTCCAGTTGACTTATCTTGGCCATAATTTTCTCTTAACCGTAAGTAGTTATCCACCATCGTGTGTGGGCGTCCCAATATTGATGCAATGGATTATTTTGCAGATTGTCCAGATTCACGCAGACCAATAATACTCCCCTTTTCCATGTCACATAATCGGGTTCCTCGCGGCATTTCTGACTAAATACAGCAGCTCAGCCTGAATATTTGCAACTTGTTACCTTTACTTTTTTCAATTCGTATGCTTTATGGAACGATATGCATTAAAAAAATATGAGGTAGGGAAGTCAATTAAAGGAAAAAGTTAAGTGGCTGTATATTTATTGGACATGTGAAATGGTCAGATCGGGTTTTTTCAATTATTATTTAGCAGTTGTTCAGATTTTGTTCGTTTTTTGTCTAGATGATCATTAGACATTCATTTAAATAAATGCGCAATATCATGCGTTTATTGTATCGTTTTTTTATGAGTAATGTGTTTGGCTTTATAATTTCTGAACGCGCCTTAACACAGAAGGAATAACATTTTATTCCTTTCCAAACGCGAAATCAAGGCGAGAAAAATGGATTCAAGATGTTAAAAGATCAGAGAGAGTACAAAGTAGAGTATTCATAAAATCTTTAAAAGGGCTTCTAATAATCATTGAAATTTAATTCTATAAAAATAGATAATCCCTCTAAATACGAGAGGGTCACCAAAGAAAAAAAATCCAATAAACCGAAAGAAATGCTAGACCGATACGAAAGATTACAAAATAGAAGATTACATCCAGCATTGCATGTAAGTCAAGGTTTGGGCTTAAATGCTTTTCTTATATTTTCTTGTTCATTGCAGTAATATTAACTTTAATGTATGATGGATGTAGAAAAAAGGAAGACGAGACATAAGAAACCTGGAATAAAATAATAAAAATTATCAGGATCTTACCAACCCGTGTTCAACTTTTGTTTGTAATAATAAATTTTAATTCAGGTTTTTGATGACAATTCTGTAGATCAAATATCAAGAGATTGGAATTCAAACTGAAAAATTATTCATCTGATAATACTGTTTTATGCCAGGCAAGATTATGCTGCTGAAGTTCAAGTTGATTTACCAACCATTACACATGTTATGTTGGTGTACAATATGCCAAAAAAAGATATATTTTGAATATTTATTTAGAGTATATATATTTAGAGTATACAAATAAATGCCATACTTCTAAATTTAGAACAATTTGAATTTGAGAATAATATTCTGTTGATTCTTTAAGTTGAATTTGGTTATTTTTGTTGATGATGATATATTTAACATTCAATCAGTCTTCAACAATCTTTTGATTTCTTCCATCTGGACTGGCGCAAAGCCATGATTGTTGAAATTTTACAATCATTCCTATTTTAACCACTTTCACTTTGCTATATTATCAAAAGCAATCTAATTGCCATATCTAATTGATGGTGTAGAAATTTTTTTTCATAAAAAAAAAAAAAAAAAAATTTGGCTTTTTCTATTTGATTTTCTTCTAAAATAACCTTGCGATTGTAAAATTTTCTTCCTTTAAGCTATTGGGTTTCATTTCATTTCTTCCTCTAGTTTCTTATTTACAAAAATAATCGATTTATAAAAAGGTAAAAAATTTTATTAAACGACTTTTTATAAAAATGAATTGGAAATCATATTTTTCATTTATTTCCAAGTTAAAAAATTCAGAAAAATTTACTTTCTCTCCATATTTTCGTTTTGATGGAGTTTTCCATTTTCATGGAAAATTAATTTTTGACTTCTTTCTTCATGTATTAGTTATTCTATGATGCTATTACTAAACCGATGCATCCTGCTCCTGCAACGTCCCGTTTTCCGCTCTAATACACCTGCAAATATCTCCTTCCTATGTAAAACTTGTTCGTCGTGCTCTGACAGACCAGCACGTAAAATTTGTAAACGACCTTTTGGGACACCTTTATACAAACAAACAAAGGGAGTCAGTATGGGTGAGTTAGTATGGGCGATTCCAAGCAAAAAAGGTTCATATGAACATGGGTCCGAATTTGAACGATAACAGATATGAACAAATAAAAATGCCGCCATCAAGATCAAGTTAATAACTCAGGTTCTGTAAAGCCTAGATTAATGAAATTTGGCGGAATAACAGGGTACATAAGACAGGGTATACCCTTAAAATTTGATCGAATTCCAACAAGTTTCAGAGTTACATAGTCAAAATTGTAACGAGTGCTAGTTAGTACTCACAAGTGAGCACGTGTTATGATGTTGAGTAACTCGGAAACTTCTTGTTGGAATTCGATCAAATTTTAACGGTATACCCTGTCTTATGTACCCTGTTATTCTGCCAAATTTCATTAATCTAGGCTCTACAGAACCCGAGTTATTAACTTGATCTTGGTGGCGGCATTTTTATTTCTGTTCATATCTCAGTTATCGTTCAATTCGGACCCATGTTCATATGAACCTTTTTTTGCTTAGAATCACCCATACTAACTCCCCTAGAAGTTGTACAATGAATTCTGAGATACTAGATATTTAAGTAATTCGATGAAATTTTACTAAAATTTCTTAAAAATATTTAAAATTGTAAAGACTAATTTTATAGCTTATACAACTACATTTCAAAAGTTTAGAAACTTCGCTGAAGCATGACTGTGACAACTTGTTTGTGTTGATTAGCAATGAAAAAAAATTTGGAAATTCGGAAATTTTCTTTTAACTAAACACCAATATACCAGCTTTAACATAGGCTTTTATTTTTTTCAATTGCTTGCAAAATGAAAGAACTGATTGTTTGAAATATGCATAGCCGTTCCAAAAGTTTAGAAACGGGGGTTTTTGGTTTCAAAAGTTTAGAAATCCCTTTTTTTTAATGGATTTGTCTTTATTCTGAGAGCATTAAAATTTAACTACTGAGTTTAATATTCGTTCAGAGTGACCCGAGTTGTTTTTGATGCAACAAATGAAGAAAGCTCAACTTTCTATCCAGGAAAAGATCCGATTTAGAGTACGAATTAGTGGAAAAACGTTATCAGAAACCGCGAAGACTTAAAAGATCTACATCGGTAGTTTACAAATGCTTGCAACGAATTGAAGATGGTTTTATAACAGAAGCCTGGAAAAGAAGCGGACGTCCAAGGTGCACTTCAAAACGTGATGTTGGAATTTTGAAACTTATATAGTTCAGAAAGACAGATTCAGTTCTTCCGCCAGATTTGCATTCAAATACGAGTGCCGAAATTAAAAAAAAAAAAAAAAAAAAAAAAAAAAAAAAAAAAAAATTTCAAAAATCACAACATGGAGAAGAATAGGAGAGAGTTGATAGAAGGCAAGAGTCCCAAAGATTAAGCCATCATTATCTAAGAGGCAGCGAAAAGTTAGAGTCAAATGGGCGAAACAGCACCGTGATTGGACCATTCAGAACTGGAACCGAATAATGTGGAATGATGAAGCTATATTTTGTTGTGAGTTTGGTGATAAAGGAGTACGAGTTTACAGAAAGCAATGTGAAGCTTTCCATCCAGATTGCATTCAGAAGCGCGTGAAGTTTCCCCAGAAAGTAATGGTTTGGGGGTGCATGTGTACTGCAAGTACTAGCGAACTGTGCATCCTAAATTCAACAGTAAACTCAGACGTCTACTCCGAGGTGCTTGAGCTTTTTCTGGTCCCAAGTACTGAACACCTTTTCGAGGACGATGACTTCCTCTTCCAACAAGATAACGCGTCTTCTCACTGTCACAGAATTGTTAAGGACTGGTTTAGACGAAAAAATATCGACGTGATGAAATGGCCACCAAATTCTCTGATCTCAGTCCCATTGAGAATATTTGGAGTTTGATGAAAAACAGACTACAACAAGTGGACACTGCAAATAAGGGTGATCTTAAGAAAGAACATCTAAACGTGTGGAAAACCATTACTCCTGAAGAAAGTACGAGATTAGTAACATCAGTGCCACGAAGAATAAATGCTGTAATCAGAGCACAAGGCTATCCAACTAAATAGACATGTTTGTGTTTGGTAACTTTTATTTTGTAAATTGTGAAACGTTTCTAAACTTTTGAAACCAAAAATCAGTTTCTAAACTTTTGGACCGGCTATACAAATTTCAAAAATCCATTCTTTCATTTTGCAAGCAATTGAAAAAAATAAAAGCCTATGTTAAAGCTGGTATATTGGTGTTTAGTTAAAAGAAAATTTCCGAATTTCCAAATTTTTTTTCATTGCTAATCAACACAAACAAGTTGTCACAGTCATGCTTCAGCGAAGTTTCTAAACTTTTGAAATTTAGTTGTACATTGTAAAAGCAAAGGTGTGGTTTGTAATCATTTCAATTAAATAAGTAAATTTTTTTAGTGTAATAAAATGATCAAAAAACTCACCAATGCAAATGTCTTTGTTTATCATTCCTTCTATTTTTACAATCCGATTTCATCATTTCTACAAGTTCATCCTATTTCGTCCATTCTTAAAGTTCATCCAGTTTCATGGGGACTGCATTGGCGACTTTATTTTGATTTTATTTATTTATCTCCTTATTTTATATCTTATTTATTACATACAACAGGAGATTTGCTTATTTAATTGATTGATTATACATTGCGATTTCATCATTTAATTTCGGATTATACGTTATGCTGAGGCTTATTTTACGATTAGATAGAAATTATACTCTGTCCAACGAAAGAAAAACTGGGCGTGTCCAGTTAAATTTCCAATTTCAATTGTTAGCGATTGTTAATTTTACTTGGCAACAATGTCTAACAATTGAAATCGGAAATTTAATTAGACACCCAGTTTTTCTTTCGTTGGACAGTATAAATGTTAATCATTATTATCCTCATATCCTGACTATGTTTAAGAGCCAATCAATCAGGGGGCTGGTTCTTTAAGCAGGGAACAGTCCAAATTCCACAACTTTACCATCTGCAGCAAGAGTGTTCCGAGTTAGTTGGATATTACAGCCAGTAGTTGGCCAGTACTGTCTCGACTCCATTTATCCAGCTCTTTGAATAACTTAAGAGAAAAATAAATTGTCATGGTCAATCTATTGATATTAAAATTTCATATACCTTATCTTATATGCCTCTTACAAATTTCGTATAATATTTGAAGAACATCGATGACTAATCCTGCATACAAATCATGTTCATGCTAATGAAAAAAATACTCAATTGAAAAAGTTAAGCAAAAACTCAAGATAAAATTTGAGTTTATACAGGGGGAGTAAAAAAAAGCCGGCGTGAGGAAAAAAGTCCCAGGACAATAGGTTTTGCAACAATAGGTATATTCAACAAAACCTACTGTCCTGGGACTTAGTTTATTTTCCTCACGCCGGATTTTTTTGACTCACCCTGTATAAATATAAGTTTCTCAATTATATAATCATTTTGAAAGTAAAAACTAAATGTTATAACGAATCTTTCAACAAAACTTTATTAACAAATATTAACAAATTTAATACAGATTTTATACCCGAAGGTAAGAATCTTGAAATGAATATTGAAAAAATATAAATGGACCAAAAATTGAAAAATATCAACTTCAAAATCCCCAAACGAAATAACTATTCGAAAAAGTGAACAAACCAACAAAATTTAAAGGTATGCATGGTGGTATACGATAAGCTAGCAGTACACATCTACTGCTGTCGTTTCAGGTATTCTTCAATCATTCGGGCCTTTCTCTTTTCTGCAGTCTTCTTCAAAAGCGCAATTGCTTGGGTGGTAAAGTTCTTCTGTTTGAACAGAAGTAAGCAATGAGCACGAAATCGAACATTCTCGTGGAGAAAGGCCACTTTGTATAATAAAGTCAAAATAATCGAGTCCTACTTACTATGGCCATAATCCGCCTGTGTGCTTCCATGTTGACAAACTCTGACACTGTCATATTTGCCTCCTCTTTATTAAGCAGTACAAACGGACAAGAGCTCATGTGGCTTCTATGTTCCTTCCTAGACGAGGAAATATTTCAATCAAGGGGGACCAATCAATATCTAGTCAAATAAAGCTTTGAATACATTTGATAAACTACAAAAATTTATGAGAATTAAGAAATCGGGATAATAAATTTCTTACTGACTGATTGTATGAAATAACTAGTCGAAAAAATATTTTTGCGATATTTATACCCAAACCTTAAATACTTTCAATAAAATAAGGGTACCTTAAGGCGATAAAATAAGGTACCCTTTCAGTACCAAAAACTTTAAATATATCGTATTGCAGGACATTAATAAAAATTAAGGTAGTGAGCACGCCCAGAAAGACCACTTGAAATTCGAAATTTAGATTTTAGTGTTTTCAATCAACATTTTACTTAAATTCTCTTAAGAAAAATTGAATTCTAGGAGAATTCTTCATATTCAGTGTCTTATCATTCTACATCTCCTCTAAAAGTTTCCAATGTACTTTGTCTAGGAGACTTATCTAAAAAAATCTGGTTGCAGTATACACTCAGAATTATACACGAGTTAACAATCTTTTCAAAAAAATTACCAATGTTACGTTACCAGGGATCATCTTCGGGTTGCCATCCATCCAATTCCTTATGACAGACGAAACATTTCACTAAATCAGGCTCAACGTCGGTAGGGCAATGATAGAAGCCAGCCTTGGCCATCTACAGAAAAGGGGAAAATTCTTCAAGAATACGAATTTAATGAAACGAAGAATTAACCGAAACACAATTTACAGTATTTAAAATTAGAAAAATTAAATAGTGTGTTGGCATCTGTCGTATTAATTTCAGTTAATTGTACCCGAGTGAAAGGGTACGAAGAAAATTAAGATTTGAGTTAAGCAAATTCGTGAACAGATCATTTCCAATTCATCCCATAGATATTAAGACTGATGAAATTTCCTATCAAATTTATCTCTAGTCAATTTCTCAAGACTTGACAGCTACAGTAAACAACTTTCATTGTAGGATTTAGTTTGATCAAAAACACGATATCTCACAAAAGGGTTTGCCAAGAGATATGGATGATCAAAAGAGACAACTATAAAATATTTTTTACGCATTGACCCAAATCTGAAATTGTTCCATCCACAAATTCTACAAAATGGCCATGCCATATAAGAAAAGTGCTTACAGCTTCTGGTACGCATGGGCAATCCTCTTTGAAAGGCCACTGGGAAAACGTAGCTAATCGATTTGCTTCAAAATTCATCCTGAAGCTCGAAAACATTTCCCCGCGCTTTTCTAACTCTTCAGCACGTAGCACTTCATCTATCAAAGCCTGTAATAAGAAAAAGTATTTTAAAGCAATCTTTTACAATGATACTCCCAACACGAACAGTTTGCCTTTTACGGGAATCTTGCGGCTAGGACTCGAATATTTGCAGTTACAGGTTTGGGCTTGCTCAGGTTGTGACCAGGAGGGGAGGAAAAGGAAGATGGGGGGGGGGGGGGAAAACTAAAAAATATTAGATTTAAAATAAAACACGAAAATATATCCACGGGACAGGGCACTACCGAATCTTATCTGGCTGAAGGTGATCTTCCTTATCAGTAATGAAATGTCACTGACTAATTATCAGAACAGTTTTAAGGCAGAAATCTAGCCTACCGGCAGAGAGTTGGGGCGCAAGATTCTAGGTGAGAACTGGGATACAGAGATTCTTAAACTCGGACTAGTTTTTAAATCCTTTGCTCAGAGAAACGAGTTAAGGGAATTTTAAATTGCCCCAGTGTCAAAATCAGTAAATAGAATTAAAATCCAAACGATTCCCGAGACAGCACTACAAAGACTTTCGTGCCAATTGAGTGGATGATATAAGGCAATGAAACTTTCTCCCCCGAATTTTTTAATAGCGGAAACTCTTCAGGCACATTCTTATAAAGAGTATCGTGGCTTCATTAAATAAGCTATGTCTTATACGATTTTAAAATAGAGATTAAGTTTTAATAATAAATGCTAAATTGCTTTAGTTACACGGAGGCTCAGAACACGCGGCTCTTCAGGGTAATCGAAAAAGTTTTCTCGACTTATTAGACAAATAAAATTTCTTTTAATGGTTACTTAAAATTATATTTAAAACCTGGCTAAAATCCTCTCTATAAGAATGTTCATTAGACAAATCAATTATGGGACGAATTAATTAACCGATGAAAATTTTCGAAATTACCGATGGCTATGCTATGAGCAAGGAGAAATTAAAAATCTGATAAGATTAAATATCAAAGTTAAATTCCCATTCTTATTCTTCGGAACATTCCAAACGTAATGAACTATATTACGTTGCTCAATATAATTTCATGATAAATAAGAACATCTTCAGTATATTCACTTTCGAAAACCTTCAGATATAGGAACACCAGATTTTTGTGTAGGAATATAAGATATAGGAACACAAGATATAGAAATAGAAATTGTACTATTTAAGTCAGTGAGAAAATAGCCAAGTGAGTAACGTGAATAAATGGAATTTAGTTAAAATTTAAAACAGAAAAATAAATTAAATACTAATTCTAAAGTAAATGTCGAGTACAATACCGATCACGAAATATTCCACAACTCACTTACACAGAGAATGATCGATTAACTCTTCCTATTATATTTCTCTAATAGCTAAAGCTCTGATGTTTCCAGAAACAGATTAATCTATTTTTGAGATAGGGAGGAAGGTGCAACTACGAAAAGTCGGAGCCACTTGGTAAAGGGGTGTTTCGTGAATATTCTGGTGATTGAAAACTTTCTTTAATGAGGTTGCATCATAAAATTAATTTCGAAATTAATACACCTTGAAATAGATTGTATAAATAACAGTAAGTTAAAAAAAAGCATTTGGAAAATGATAGTTTTAAATCCGCATGCCGATTAAAAGAACTACGTTGTCACTCATTTTAACCAAGAGGTGTTTGTATGTATGCTATAGCGCCTTGCTTTGGGGGGCACGTGGACAATTTGAAACTCTACTACATTATGAATTAAATTTCTTACAGTTCTCTATGAAACGAAAAAAAAAGTGAATACGCTACAGGCCCGCAGCCGGGGGGGGGGGGGGTCGCCGACCAACCCATTATCGAAAAAGGTCCGCAATATTGAGGTGGGGAATATTTCGTGATCGGTATAGTACTAGAAAATTAGATCATTTCGGTAGATTACAACAAGTAACACGAATGTATAAAAAAAACCATTTCGGAAATAGGTTACCTTCCTCAGCAAATTTAGTAGAATAGGAAATTTAACACTGAAAGTATAAGCTAGGATTTAGGGTACGATCACTCTTAAAACAATCTTATACTATGTTCAATGGAATTCATGTTAATACCTCAACTCTAAGACTTGAGAAGCGTTTTAACACATTTTAAAAATATTACAAGGGAGAAAAGGAAGTTTTAAAATATCCACAATGCAGATGAAAACTACTTCAAGCAGCCTATAAATTTCTGTGGTTAACGACAAATGCGAATGAAGTGCCAAGGAAAAATATATGCTTAAGCCCTTAAAAATTAAGTTTATTTTACACTGCCTCTAAAAATTTAGAATTTAAACGGATGGAACTTATCCAACCATTTCAATTAGCGTGAGTTTGCAGAATTAAGTCTACCCCGAGACTGGCGGTTCCTATTGTTAGTGATTAACATTTATTAAATTAGCGTAACAGCAGTCCTAATTTTAATTTAAATCAAAATAGAAAGAAATTACCAAAAGCTAATGGCCATACTATATGCAGGGACATCGGATGGAATCTAAAAACATCTATTCAACACTAAAGACGTCTATAATATTTTAACAAAATTAAAATAGAAAATGTTAAATAAGTATATTTTATTAATAAGCCTGTCGAATTACAAGTTAAATCGTCATTAACGATAATAAATTGTATTCGAACACTTCTCAGAACCTAAATAACTCAAAAGGTAAATTTAAATAGAGTTAAATTTCCATTCCCTATTCCTAGCTCATACGAAACATGCCAAACGTAATAAACTATTGCAGTGGTGTCATTAAAAATTTTCATCATAAGAACGTTTTCAGTACATTCATTTTCGAAAACGTTCAGAGAATGGAACACGCAGGTTTGGATTTTCAAGAAATAGTAACCCAACTGCGAAATAAAAATCCATAAATCTGAGCTTCGGCAATATTGAAATGAATGTAATGAATAAGCTCTTTTCCAACCTGAATGTCGAGGAGATTGCCGCTGCAGTTGTTGTTGTTTTTGTCATTATTGGAATCCATGGTAGACTAGGTGAACGTCGATGCAGAACTATTCCGTGTGAGACTTCAACCTACCAGAGATAGGAATGAATAGGAGCAAGTAAATCTCTCACATGTACAAAGTTCGAGAGTATTTGCGAGGTTACTGGAATGTAAATCTTTTAAATAACGCTTCCGGCTGTGAAATATCTATTCAATGAAGCTTATACGCAACCATACATTGTTAGCATAAAGACCGGATATTAAACGACGCGGATACTTAAAAAAGAAAAAGAAAACAGAATTGCTTAGTGACAACAATGGGTTTAAGATTTTGTTGTTGTTGTTCTTTATAAACAAGTCTTAAATATTTTTACTTGTTTTTATATTTGGAAATAACATTAAAGTCTTAACCTGGAATTAAATTATTAAAACAGAGTTAATGCAATTGCTGTCTACAATTTAGGATAGAAATTTCATTTTGTGCATTCACTTTTCGAGTGTTAATAGGATAATCCAAAAATAAATAAATAATAATTAAAAAAAAAATAAAACAAAACATTTCTACATATTACATCTCTTTAAACAATTCGCGTTCATACAACAACCACATTGCCAAAATTTTGCACATTTATCATCAAAGAAAGAATAAAAAAACATTTTCATGGAATTAACAGTGCGCACAAGTCAGCAATCAATTGTCAACCGAAAGCTATGAAACTTGTTATATTTGAATCGCTTGCCTATTTATAAACTTTATTAAAAATAAAATTTAAAAAAAAATGCAAACTAAAATCAAAGTTACTCTACCGGTTTTTGTTGTATCGTCATTTATTTTTTTTTTTTTCCATGCTACGTTAAAACCGGTATAATCACTCATCTATCTTCTTTTTATTGATTTAAAAAAAAAAATTCTTTGGAGCAATAATTAATGATAGGAATATTTATTTATTTAATTATTAAGCTGATGAAAGTTCAAAATTTTCACCTTTTCTCTTGTATGATATCTACTACATTTTAAATTTAATTGAAAATAAAACAATTTAACTCTATCTAAAGTTAAAAGGATTTAGATATCTAAAACATGATATAATTAGAATGCTTTGTAAATTTATAGACACTTTGTAGAAAAACATATCTTGATAACATATAGTACAAGAGGAGACTTTTAGAAATGTGTGGAAATTAGCAGACAAAAATATATGAAAATCACGTTTACAAAATACTCTTTATTCAAAACATTTTTTTTTTCCTCTTCTACTAAATTAGAAAAGGCATTTCGAATGCCTCAGTTCATCACATATTGCTTAGTGACACAAACAATACTGATAACAACAATAGTAAAAATATAACAATAGACGTAAAAAATAAGAAAATCCAACAATTCCAACCGCCAATTACTTGGCCTTTTTTAAAAAAATAGATTTCTTTTCTTGTTTTTCGAAAATTTTCTTTTATTATTCCTTCAAGTTTGATATTTAAAAAATATAAATTTTTCTTTTTGCCCCCTTTTCTTTCTAACCTTCCCGTTTCCCTTAAAATAGATAGGCTAAACCACCAATTAAAAAAAAAAATACAAGATGAAATATTTACAGAGAAATTTTTCGGAAGACACAAGGAATGTATAGTGGGGTTGGATTTTGTTTTTGTGATCTTAAATCTACTACCGAAAACAAAAAATAAGAGAGAAATTATCATAACTACAACAAATGCTTATCAAATTCACTTTATTAAACATAAATGTAGAAAACAAAAAAAGAAATAGAAACTATAACTTGGGATTAACTTTTTTTTTTTTTTTTTCTTTCGTTGCTGCCGATTTAACGCTTCGATCATAGATCATCAAGTGAAGAGAAGTTCAAGTAAAATTGAAACTCTTGAAGTTCATTCATTTATTATTACTATTATTATCATTTAGGAGAAACTCACTTATGCTTCACTTGACACAAAAGTTACGCATCAGTATAGATTCCTGGAGACTAACTATATACACCTGTTCACACACATTGCTTACGTTTCCATAACGACACAATAAAATAAAATATGAATAATAATACATTAGTTCTTTCGTCTTGTATCGATGCGAGTTCTCGAGTCACAGCACAGGGTGTGAACCAATATACTAATAGGTTCACGGATGAAAATAGGGTATCGAGATTAAAATTTATTTCGGCCACAACTCCTTTACTCTCTCTTTTAAGAGTCCCCTCCGCTTCTCCCCCAGAAAATTCCACATCCCCATTTCCCTTTCCCCTTTTTCCCTAATAACATGGTGGCCAATCAATCACAACTTAAACCCATTTTCCCAGTCACGTGATTAATCGAACGCTCGATCACTTGCCCAAATTCATTCGTCGCACATGAGTTTCCGAGAGGCACAACAGTTCGTCATAATGTAAGGGTGGGAACAATAGCGAGGTCGGTAACTGCGGAGAAACTGCTTGCACGTCAACCCCCCTGCTAATGTCTCCATGACGTCGTCACATATGGCATCTGAAAAAAAGATAGCAGGTCGAAAAACAAGGCTATTTCACATATTTATTTTCTTTAATAATAAAAAAAAAATCGAAGAGTGGTGGAGAAATTTAATATGCATTTTTGGTTCTTAATGCAGCATAGAGAAATGAATATTAATTGTTAAACAGAAAGCGTCAGCGATAGTGGGGGGGGGGGGGGGGGGGAGATACAATAAGCTTCGTCTCCTTTGGCAGCGGAAAGGAAAATGCAGAAGATAAACAGAAGATTTTAAAAGTTGAAGAAATCTAAAGAGACATTATCCCTTCCTTCCCTTGTTTTAAAAATAATCCTTAGGCATCTATTGGCCATATTTCGACAAGACGTTCCGTAGAGAGAAATGGTTTCCATCTTCTTCGTCTTTTTTTGGGAACCATCTGACTGTGTACGACATTGCGGTGTAATGCTCACCGAAAAAGTTGTCATCATAAGGAGCAACATAAGTATATCAAACTATTGATTTAACAAACAAAAACAAGGTCCTCCAGAAAAATTACTAAATATATCGCTATTTCCTGATACGAAATAAAAAAAAAATTAAATAAGCTTCATTCATTACGTATTTCCGTATTTGTGAATTTATATTCAAGGTACACGTTTAAGAAATCTATTATCTCCACTCTTCTGTCATCATCATCACCCCTGAGACCGAAAAACAGTTAAAAATAATAAGGAAGAAACTTTAATAATAAATGAAAGGGACCCGTTCTTCGATTTTATAGTAACGAGCAAGAGAGAGACAAGGAAGAGAGGTAGTAGAGCTTTGCTTAAGGTGTCTACGTTTGTATATGGGTACTCCACCCACCACTTTCCGAGTTATTGGGATCGCCGATGTTGTTGTGTCGAATAGGATCGGGGTCTTTGGACGTCGACGCTTCCTCCTCGTTCGCTGTTGGCGGTGGTGTCGTCGTCGTCGATTTGCGGAATACGGTGTTGTACCGGAAGAACTTGCTCCGCCGACTGAAAGTGGCCAGCGTTGTGGCTCTCGTCTCAGCTGTGATGTCACTTCCGTTGTCGTCGGGAGTGGTCCGGCTGTCTGGTTTGGAGAGCAAAGGACGGATTTGGGTGGCAGCAGATTCTGGCTTGTCGACCACAACTTCGGTGATTTTCGTGAAGTCTGGAATGTAGTTGTCGTGCTCAGCCACGCAGCGTCCACTTATGCAATGCTAGAGCAAGATAAAAAAAAAAAAAAAAAAAAAGAAAAGGATTTTAAATAATGAAGGCGAAGAGGACTCGCGATCTTGTATCCAATCATTTATTGCGATGAGACAGAATACCTGGCCATCTCCACATGGTGATCCTTCAGCTGCTGGACGATAAGAGACGCAATAACCGGACTTGCTGTCGAAGCAGAAGAGTTGGGCGCAGACTCGATCATCTTTCTGCAATGCAAAGGAAAAGACACGGATGAGAATTATTAACGCAGACACAGGATTATTAAACCCAACAAGAAGGCTATGTATCACATAATACTATAAAATAATAAAATTCAAGCAATCAAGAAATAACTCAGAAAAGCTGCGTGTGAAAATCGAAAGGTGTGCAGTGAAATCTAAATAATCCAATGTCTGTATGTTTTCTATTAACTCCTAAACCTTTCACAAAGTTAGGTTTTCGCGCAAAACAAGCAAAGGTCTTTAATATTTAGGCACTTCATGGCGCATTTTGTTTGTTTTTATCTACAGTATTTGATGTGACAATGGCTATGATCATAAACATATTTTAGCACGTAATAAGTTTTCCTTCTCAACGTTTTGCGTTATTTTAAGATCAGCTCACAAATCCATCCATTTTTCGCGCAGAGAAGAGTATAAAAAATTCCAATACATCCCCGAATAAGAAAAAACAAATCAATCCAAAAATCGAAGAAAATTAGATTATTGAGTGAAGCTGAAGCTAAAGAAAAAATCGTGAAGCCCGACTTGAAGATAACAGAGTCAAGGCAAGCCACTCATGATAGCAAGCATCCATTAACTTAGAAACGGGCTTTTCCCATGGTCAGCTACAGGATCCAGTCATATGGTTGGCACCCGTGAACACATGGGTTAATAAGAATTTGTGATCCTAGAGGTGAATCTTCGGCTGAAACAGTTGGTCAGGACCGCTCGGCATGCTGCTGTTGAAAAAATGACCGTCGAAACTAAACAATGCGCAGTGGAATGAGTAAAGTGGATGAAGAGTTTGAAATTCAAACTTTGAATCTAAAATTCAACTCTTAGTTTCTGGGCGGTCACATGTGAAAATAGCATTAATACCTGTACTATTTATTAATGGTGGCTAAGAGGACGGACAACAAATGGTTTCACATACTTCTAGGAAGCTGTAATGCACAAGCCCCCCCCCCCGCGTTTGAGTCCGCCAGACAGTCACCATTGTCTTCTGTGAAAGTAGTTTCCCCAACATTGTGAGAAACGTTTTACGGTTGTCGTAGTGTTTTCTTCCGATTGTCCAATAATGTGCAGACCCCCCCCCCCCCCAAGCGTTGCTGTCTGTGTCTTTCCGTCAAGTCACATGGAACAAATTTATCTATTTTTTTCACAATGGATCTAAGTGTATTCCAAATCCGGTGGCAGTTCTCGAACAGTTACAGAGGTTATATTCGGCACTTGCTTTAAGATAATTATCACAGATTAACTTCTCAGACCTCCAACAGGATGCATTATGTAAGCTAACGTGCGTTCAATGTTGAGGATCTTTCTCAAATGCAGCACTTATGTTTCGTGTTGTTTGTGCAAGAGACTACGTCAGCTAAGAATCCGGCGATCATGCACAAATACGTGATTTCATTAATTAGTATTAAAAAAAAAGGCGTTGAATTTGAGAAAATTTACTGTCCATTATTACTCTCAAGCGTATTTCAAATTAATTTACATGATTGTGAATCTAATTACTATATTAAAATTTGTGTAAACATTCATTATACGTTAGTAAGTACTTTCAAAAATTCTTTCAACAGAATTGCATTCAATTTCCATTGAATATTTATGACCGATGATGTGCTGGGATTTGATCCATCAACAGCAAACATGTAATTTTTTCGTAAAATTTGGATTCATTCACGGTTCGAAAATTATAGCGAAACCTGAAGAAAGTAAAGCTAAAGAAAACTAACTTACAAAGCAAGCACTGGTGCCTCGGTCCTTGCGACACTGAGCGTCGAGTGAAAGCATTTTGCCCGGAAGGATCCTTGGCAATTCTTCGTCTTCGTGGGGGACATTGTGGAGACAAGTCGCCGTGTCGCTACTACAAAGGGAGAATGAAAAACAAGTTCTATTTTGAAACAGACACTTAATTGAAACTTTAAGATTGCTTAATTAACTCGGCGCGCAAAGATTACTTGAGAAAGTGTCGGAATTGGTCAATGCTACAAGAAGACCATTGGAAGCCTCTCTCCGTGTGCCTGAGATCGCTCATGATGAATCCGTCCTCCCACCGACAATGCTCTGCTCCCGGACCTCCCAGGTAACTCGGAGCTGGTGAACCGTCGTGCACAGCACCCAATCTGAATTAACAAAGACAACAAATAAAGAACCCATTTCCGTTTGAGCTCCATGTAATTTCATCAGTTATTTTATTTTAATTTACGCAACGCGCTGCTAAGGTTTACAGTGCAATTAAAAAATAACGGAATCCCTAAATGCGGCTTAATTAAAAATGATTTTCTTCTATAAAAATAACATTATGTAATAAGAGTTGAAAAATGGAAATTAGAATTAATCTAAAGTTATGATATGATAGTTTTCCATATAATAAATTGTACAGATGGAATGTACCTTAAGTCCGATGAGATTAAGATTGTTTGTCAACATCTGCGTAGAATTCTTCTAAAAAACCCTCCAACGTTTGGATCTACAGGACGTCGTTAATTTTAACATCCGAGTGGTCAAGTTTAATTTCATCGGACTTAAAGTACATTCCATCTGTACAATTAAATAAATTATGTGATAAGAGACTAATATTCCAACTCACAGGTGGCCGACTTCATGTGCTGCCACAATGATGCCGCTGAAACCGCCAGTGTCTTCTACGATGGCGACGCTGTTCACCTTCTCTAGCCGACTATTGACGACACAAGCACCGCCCACGTAAGCAAACCCTGAACCCCGAATAGGAGAAAGTATTTCATTAAATAATACGATAAATTATAAGCCTTTGATTCATGAAACTACGATTGTAAAGAGGGAATTGGAACGGAATGGGGGAGGACTTAGACATTAATCTGTTAATTAAACACGACGGCAAAATAATAATAATAACAATAATATCACACGTTCCTCATAACTGCGATTTTCTCAAAACCCCATACACTATTTACAGTTTGATTTGCCGATATTATAAACCTGTTAAGATTATTCCCTATATTTTCTGGTTACGATGGTAATTATGCTTTGTCAATAAACGAATAAAGCAATCACTGACATTTTTTAAAAGCACCGATGAAAATGAAAAAAGCAATATAGATACAACTTTGATATTTTAGAAAGTCTTGAAAACGCAAGATTCTTAGTCACTTAACTACCCCATTATAACAAAACTTTCTATACAGGTAGTTATCAGAGAGTTGTCACATAATTTGTTTAAGATAAATATCAAATATTTCCCCCCTCCGCTATAACAGTTAAATCGCTATTATTTCTACATTCTCTGATGACCTCCCGTCCACTTTTTGAAAACCCGAGCTCTCTTAAGATCGTGTTGCCGTCTCTGGATATTAATATAGAAATTTAATTTTTTATATTCTTGTTTTTTTTTTATAAATATATTTTGAATATTACAGTTGTTGCTATTCATTCTGATTTCGGGCGATAAAGTTCACAGCGCCCTGCAGCCTTATGAACTCTACTGTATCCATTCATAAACTTTTTATTCACCATGTCTTTTAGCGAAAAGACAAAATACAGAATTATAAAATTATGGTCTTGATTTGACGACTGCTACTCGATTTATGAAAAAGAAAGGAGAAATAATGAAATGTAAAATATATCACCATTTGGAAAGAAGTAGGCAGGACTTGAGAGGAACCCAGCACTGAAGAGCCCAAGAGACGTTGACCATGTTGAGGAAGAAGAGAATAAGAAGAAATGCCATTTATTATCCTTTTGATTTTTATTTATCAACCAATTTCCACTGAATTAGACCGAAAAGGAAAGAGGAGAAATTCCCAAAATAAAATTCTTTCCAGAGGTTGGAAATAACGTCCGATGATCAGAGAAGAGGAAGACTAAAGGACTTAGCACTCGTCATCTTCACCAACGGTTAAAGAAGTGCAAAATTAAGAGTTAAGAGAAGTCATAAGCAGTCGAAATCGATTTAAAAAAAAAAAAGTAAGTAATAGAAATTGTGAAGCACAATCAAGTTTTAAACAGCTTGACCTTACTTTAATAGCAAAGCTTTTATTATTGCACAGCCGCTAAGGACAAGAACGCGGTCGTGTAAGAATTACATCAGTAACTGTAGTAAGCATTTCAAACAGTAGTAAAGTAATTAATTAGTGTAAGCAATAGTAGTAACTTCTTTACATTAATAGTAACATCAAATGGAAATGACTAATCACTTAAATATAACAATCTAGAGAAAGCGCTTAGAATATTTTAACATATTTAATACGGCTTCAGTCGCTAATGCAATTAATTTTGAGTTAATAATTGTAATTAAACAATTCTAAAGCAATGGTTTCACTGTTCGGCAATTAATTTGAAATACCCATAACCACTTTTGTAATATATTTAATTAATTAGATTTATATTAAAAAAATAAGAATAAAGATACTAATGAGTAATATTAATTTTTTAAAAATTAAATGTAACCAAACTGATTTCATTTACGAACATATGAGCAAAACAAACTTTTGGCATTCCCGTTTTTCCTTTCAAGCACAAACGCTTTAATGTTTAGGTCATTTTTATTTTCAAAACATTTGCCAAGAATGCCGAAATAACATTTAAATCAATGTCATAAAAAAGAATATTAATACAAAATTAAGTATTCATCACAGAAATTCTTAGAAATTGCTTTGTTGTCAGCGTTTCGTAATATCAAAGGTATATTCGTAAATGACATCGTTAATAAAGACAAAAAAAATCATTAACTTTTTTAATCGAAAAAGGAAGAGTGAAAGCGATCCGTACAATGTTTAGTCCGTCTGGGTCCTTGAAATGTTTAGCAATTATAAAGGTTCAAATCCAATGAGAACCCTTTTAGGAGAGAGAGACAAGTGTCTTAAAATGACCAGAAATTAATTCTCCAAGTGCAAAAGCTCTAAAATGGTCCCAAATTCGTGAACAATTGGCAGCCGATTTTTTTCTACCGACAACATTATAAAGAAGCTTTCACTAGGTTAAACAGTTTGACAGTTATGTGCGAGTTAATTGCGAACTAAACATCGGGGTCAATGGAGCAAAATGATTTCCTATTAACCCTGATAGAATCTTTAATACTATTAATGGGGCTGAGAAGGTGCATTATGATGAGGAGAGAGTGCAAAACAGAAGAGAATGCCAAGTTATCAATCATTCTACAAAGTATTGGCATAGTTTCACTTCTTTATTGAGGTAATTATTTTTTTCAGGCTTTGCTACAACATGTTGACTTGTTGTTGGCAAATTTATACCCTAGTGCAGACGATCTGGGCCGAACGCTTCGGCATTTGTAAGCAAAAATCAGCCTTCTTTAGGGCACGTTGCAGAAATTTCTAAAAAGATAAAGGTCACAGGTACATGTTAAGTAACCTTTTCTGCTAAGGCATAAATTTCCCAGCCTGAGTTAACATCTTACATAAACATTGACATAGTTTGATTTTTTTTTTTTTTTTTATGTATTGCAAATCATGGGAACCGTACCTGCTGTGCCCGTATTGCACGTGGATGACTGTAACTGTTTCCTACACAAGTCCAACCTACAAGAAAAACACCCACGTTTAAATCAACCAAGTTCATGGATCACCACATACATAAACCAATGATCGTCGTATGTATACTTCACCATTTCCACGTGCTTAAATGTCCGTTATAACCATGCGAATAAAAGGATACATTGATTAAAAAATGAATTTAGCTACGAATTTGTTTTACATTTCTTTAAATTTCTACACCCCCAACCCTTCTTCAAAAATGCTATAAAGAAGAATGGGTTAGTTTTACACGTCATCGCTACAGAACTAGCCATTTACTGAGTTTTTAAAGAAACCTTAACGGGCGCAGAATGTACTGTACGAGGGAAACTTACGCAAAACTCTAACTTACATACACCGCGTTATTATTAAGAATGACAAATAAAAAAAGGCAGACAAAAACATAACCTTTTCTAGTTCAACTGAAATGATCCATGAATATTTAAAAATTCATCATAATATCATGCGTTAAAAAAAGCCTTATTTAAATGGAAAGCTACTTTCAGGAATTATTAATGGGGACCAAACCAACAATCCTTGTAATGCCGAGACCCAAGATTTAATAAGGTTCAGTAACATCATAATTACTAATTCGAAACCAGAATTAATACCTTGCTCATTTTACAATGAGTTTGTCTCCAATATTCATTGGCTTAATTCCAAATTATCTCTAAAGCAATTCATTAGATGATGAACAAACTTGCGTGAAGTTTAGAATGAAGCAACGTAAAAGGCAAGTTCAGTAGCTGACGAACGCTTCCGTTTGTGTAATCCTTTAGGTGTGGGGGAGGGTGGGGGAGAGAGAAAGAGAAAAGGATAAAAACAAAGGAGAGGGAAGAAGAGAGATTGCTTCGAGGAGTGTAGTGTGTTGGTTGTTCACCTACCGGCTGTTCCTTTACTGCAAGTGCCGCTGGGTTGACGTCTGCACACATCCAACCTAAGTGTGGAAAGAAAGAGAGAAAAAAAAAGAAAAATAGAAGAAGTGAAAGACGAAAGAGGAGAAAAACAATCCCCAAAAGAAGGAATTTTTAAAAAGCAGATGAAAGGAAATACTATGAAAAAAAACAAACAAACAAACAAAAATAAAAAAAAACGTGAGAAGAAAAAGGAGATTAAGGCGAAGGGAGTGATTAAAGAGCCGTGCGAAAGTCCCACTTGGAAAACGATCAATAAAAGCAATTGGGAGGAGAGGAGGAGGAATGCTCAAAACTAAACGAAATAATAATAGTATTACGTTAGATTCAATTAGCTGCAAAAAAAAACCAAAAAGGTAAGCAAAATTGTAAAAAATTAAAAATCAATAGAAAAGTCATATCACAAGAAATAAAACTTTTCTTGTGAAACGTTTGATTTTTATTTTTTAATATATATTAAAAAAAAGCAATATTTATTGTTATCAATTAAAATAAGATACACAGTTCAATACACATGTATAATGCAAGAGGCGTTAGTCTTTATAGCAAACAAAAGAGGCTTATTTTGTCTAAAAAAATATGCCAATAATCAATCTAGTTATTTCGAAAATAATATTTTAATATCGAACATAAATTTAACAATGTACTCTTACAAAACATAGTTAATTATTGCCAGTTCAGTGTGGAATTAATGAAACTGTTCAACATTATAATAAAAGAGCAAAAAAAGCAAAAAAAAACCAAAAAAAACATTCATCATCTGCGATTTCGCTTCAACCCAGCAAAATAAAACCGAATACATTTTTTGTTGGCTCGTTTAGCATGAGGCAAGGTTTTAAGCCTTAAAACTTATGCGGAATATAAGGCAATAATGCGTCTAAAAATTACGAAATTTATTAATTTTTTTTCAGGTGTAACCGAGACTCGTAATCAATCTTCTTGTCAGAGTTCAAACTTGGACGAGCAAGTGTGCACGTAGTTGAAATCATTGTCAAAATCAACATAATTTTAAAAATGAACTTTGTGGCAAGGCAATTAATAAAGCGGGATTACAGGCGACAGTCAAAGTCTGGATTGCAGAGGAACTTAAGAATTTTACCAATACCCGCTTCCAAAGATGAAAAAAGGTCGACATTTGCGTGTCCCCTGCTTGGAAAAGCCATTGCTTGGATATTTGCTTCTTGCGCTCTTATGACATCAAAAAGATAATATTTTTGGCTCAGATTATTTCCTATGATGAAAAGTAAACAAATAGGATAATGTCTGGTCCCTTAACAGATGCCACAGCTGCAATATGTCTGTACAAGCCAAACACTACACGAAGTTTACAGTACAACACACAGGAAAAATGTGTGTACAACTCGTTATCTAATCATTACTCCTTGAAAGGTTTGTGGATTAATCTTTGCTGTAGCTGGACCATGGAAGGTTTCATTTTCATTTACTACAGAGTAGACTATCAAATAACTGGAACAAACAGATCAAAATTTCAAAGGCAAACTGCACTGGTAAACAGACCGTGCCGTGATCTCATTTTCTTGTATGATAATCAGAGATCCATGTTTTATAATCTATGTACGGAAACTTGCAGAATTGGGATTTTTCTACAGCACCCTGCCTATTGATGAAATTTTTCGATTCAATCGTTTTTCACTTAACTGTCGTTAAGATTATTGACTCTCTAAAACCATTATTTGACTCTGTAAGGACTTTGGCCAAAGTCCATTGAAGCCCAAGGATATTATTATGAATAATTCTTACAGGTTTTCACTCATATTTTGAATCGTAATGTTTTGCATTAAAAAACGGTATTTCATGCGAAGTTATCCACTATTAAATGGGCCTACAAATGTTCTTCTCATAACTTTCTTCATCCTTTAATTATGTATTTAATTCAAAAGAGACCCCCTTCCCAGAAGCTCGTTTATACTGAAATTTTGCTTTTTTTTTTTTTTTTTTTTTTTTTTTTTAAATAAAATCCATGTCCGAATGTTAAAATGCTAAGTGATGACAGTTATCAAAACCAATCGACCAATAATAGTCAGCCACTGTTTAATAATATGATTAATAATAATATAAACGTAGGATATCGAGAGCTTGACTTACTTGGTAACGACGACAGCCAAGTCGTAGGTGGGTAGTCGTCTTTCACGGAACAAGTATTTGCCCATGTCAGTGAGAGCGGCGGCCGAGTCCACAGCATCACCTTTGACTCGGTTGTTCTCTAGATAAGGTGTCGCGTCACGACCCTAGAAAAAGGGATATTGAAACCAACCATTAAATATTTTAATAAAAAATTAATTACACACCAATTAAACCCATCAAGATTCGTTCCTTTAGGTGTGACTATTCATAAGTTACCTTGGAAATGATAATTCCGGCTAAACTAATCCTCACTTTGGGTCCAATCAACAACTTGTATCGCAAGTCCACCTGAAAGAAAAAATGGCTCAAATAAAATCATTATGAAGAGATTACATCTGAAAGCTTCATTGCAAATAAAACCATTTTTACCCCATTCCAGAAGCTAACGAAGTAGCGTTTGATGTTAATGCTATTGGCACCGTGCATATTGAAAGTGTCAAAGTCGGCGATGACCAACACTTCTGGCCAAATGGTTTCTGGGGCTTCCCGCTTCGTCCTTGAGAACCTCCTAGAGCGCGTGGGGAGTCGGTCCGGTTCCATGAACACTACAGAATAGAAAGTAAAAAATTGAAATCTACACTTTGGTAATGTCAAACAAATTTCTTTCCAAATGACGGAAGAAGGTGAATTCATTACACCCGAACTAATTTAACTGTAGCCTCGACTAATATTATTGGAAGGAATGGGAAGACTTATCACAGCAAGGTTATTCAATAATCTGTTTTGATAGGTTAATTTCTTAGAAACTCTCGCGTCAAACACAGGATAGAAAGACTAATTGCTGTATATGACGGAAAAAACAATGCGTTTTGTCTTGCACGCTTTAAACCAGCGGATTTCGAAACCAGACACTCTTTAGGCTTTGCTAAGCCGTACTTGTAATCAGTGAGACATTCAGAATTTATAAATACACATATAAAATTCTAATTATCGATGCACAGGGTTCGCAGTCCATAAACGATTATTATTAGTAACTATCGTTTTCAATTATTCAAGAGCCTGTCCGCCCTTTTTAACATTCGGTCGGGCGAAACTCTACATTTTAATAGGCACAACTCTCCCATTTTTCCTCTCATAGATGGCAGAATCACTAGCAATTTTGAGTACGGTAGTTGCACCAATCCACGTGGCAAAATACTTAATATTAAGCCAATAGCTCAGAATATATAGAATGTAAATAGAAGCCAGTGTTGGCTGTGTTCATGATGTTTTTACCAGAAGTGGCCAAAAACGGTGCAGTGGCCAGAACCGGTACATCTACCTAACTGTTTCTTATCTAATGATGTTTGATTAATTAATTTTTTAGAATCTTTTTTCAAGACAAAAGCGATCTGTTAGCCACACTGCGCTCGATTTTACTACTTTTTCTATTTATCTTAGTAATGGTTTGGAAGCAATGCAGAGAAGATCGTTTTCGAAACACTATCCCACGAACTGGTGATTGGAGAGATTACCAGAAAGAGAATTGGCATGCCCTATAAATTTTACATTTCGCTTTAATAAAATATATATATAAAAAACACCTAAGAAATTTGTACTTTAATGAAATGATGATTTGAAAATGTAAAGAAAAGTTTTTATGGTTGCAAACAGCTCTTTTAATGGAAGGTGCCTAATTAAAAGACTCATTTCTCCCGAAGAGGTGACTTATTACATTGCGCCCGACGGAAGGTGAATCTTATCTCAGAATACTGAAGTTTGACCTTTTCATTACATAGAAAGAGTAAGGTATTAAGCTTAAAATTAATATTCAGACTATTGACTGACACTCTTAGCAAGCTCTTTTCCAGTTTCTAAATACATTCGTGACATTAAAAGTTCTTTCGGAATTGCACTAGAGAAATTCCAGAATGAAGTAATAATGATTGAATTTGTTCTGTACAAATTGTCACCGTGATGCGCATGGTATATAGAAGATATATTTTCATGTCAAACTTTTTTCTATCTATTTGGTGGAAGGAGGGAGATGAATGTCGTTTAGAAACGGCCAAACCTATCCTATGCTTTGCACAATGAAAATTATACGTGCAAGAAAATCGGTCGAAGGGAGCCAACTTCAAGTAATACTGGGATCTACTGTAAAGTGATTGTTGAACCACCTGATCGATTATCGTGTATCTGATGAAGATGGAGCGGGTTTATGATCTGTTATTAACTGTTCTTAAAAACCTTTCATTACAACGCCCCATTACTGTCGAATTCAAAAAAAAAAAAGGGGGAGGACAGAAAACAGCAAGATGTGTGCTCGTTTGTGTATGTGCGTCTTCGAAAAAGGAGTCCTTACGGTAGTCGCTGCCGCCTTCTTGTTCAGCCTCCTTTCTTCTGTAGACTATGTGGACTCCTCCAGCCTCCGCGTGACTAGAATCCACCTTCGCCGTCTTATTGAGGGCATCCTTGGATGACGTCAGAGGCTTATAGGGATATTCATCATCCAAGAACATCTCGTCGTCCGCTGTCGTTGCTATGATTTTCTGGATTTCTTCTTTCGCCACTAGGGGAACCGGTTTAATCACGAGCGTCTTTCCGATCGTCCCTTCCTACAAACAGAGAAAAAAAAAATGCAATAAATTTTTTTCCTTATGATTTATGAAGTCAAGGATCAAAATGTGATACGTCTTCTTACAGGTTTATGTTAATTACTCTAAATTAAAAAAAGAAAAAAAAATCAAACCTCAGGATATTTTTTTCCCCATAACTATAAATCATCAGCCTTAAAAATACTCTAATATTTTAATGGAAACGATCGTGATTTATTTTCAGGTTAATTCAACGTTTCGCATTTATAGGAACATTCCCAAAACGGAGTTGTTGGTATGCTTATCGCGGTCGTAGGATTTATTTAATATACCCTTTCCGATATAGAAATATTTTTGAATAAATTCAATAATGAGTGCTACAAATGCTGACAAGTCATAAAAGTGATAACCATTGACCTCAATTTTAAACAAGCGTGAAATCTAAACCATCTTTGATGAACATGGTTTATTTTTTTATTTTTGCCAATGAAATACAATGGAATTTCAAGTTTGTAAAAAAAAACAAAAAAAAAACAACTTCCCAACAAATTTTTTTCCTATCGCTTCTCCTTTATGGCTCATATTCACACAAAAAATAATATTCTAGGCATCTCCTAAAGCAGTGTACTGCACCTCAAGCAGTAAACTTACAGAAAAAAAAATGTCTAATGGATCCGCTTTTTATAACTGAACTATTCTTGTCCGCATAAAAATTGCAAAACGCTAAATAAGTAAAGGGTAGTCGTGTATTAAAAAATAGTTGTATAAAAATCCCAGACATAAATTACAAGAACACACTACAGATTCTATAGACATCGAAATTCATGTCATCCCAAACTTAAAATAGGTGTACACTAAGTAAACAAAAGAACTTATTAAAAAACGTTAGCTTCCGAATTGCCTTCTTGAGTTAAGCACGAGATATCTCGGCATTTATCTTCAAACTTATATGTCAAATATCAGGTTATAATAATTAGCAATTCTCTCCAGAGTTTAAACTTTTGATGAACGTAATTTCATAGTTACTATTTACCGTTCAATTGTAACATTCAAATCCGCAATACTTCCAATGTAGTTAGCAACGTAAGAGGATGAGATTGTGTCCCTATTACTACGACCTCCTTATATGCTTAAAAGAATTATGGTACATGTCTCTTAGCTAAATTTTAATTGATAAGCAGTTGAATTTGCAAAAAGAGTGGAAGCAACCATTGGGATTAGGCCCAATGGCTTTTTTATTTCTATCACAACTGAAATTTCGGGCTTCCGTTCCGGGAATTTATTAACCACGATTGACCTCGTTTGCATCTTTCCTCCTAAAAAGTTTTAAAAATTTCTCCCTCCGTGACAAACAAAAAACATTTAAATATTTTGGCGTAATGTTTGGCAGAGGATTTTCTGTAAGATCTACAAGCAATTTGCCATATCAATTTAATCAAGCAGAACCTAACAATAAAATACTCAAATTAAACATTATGTCAAGGATCAAAATATTATAATTCTACTAAAACATGATTTCTATTAAAATACTTTTCATACTTATTTCAAGCGGAAAAAATTGCTACCATCCCAATAAGAAAATTGCTACTATCTTCCTCTCTTTAAAAAAAAAACAAAAAAAAAAAAAACAACAAAAGAAACCCAACAACAACAACAAAAAAATAACGGTTTTTATATATTTCTAAAAAAAAATAATCTGCATTTTCTCTATGTACTCTTAAAACAACTTCACGTCGGGAGCAGAGTCCCAGGTGCTGTTTCAATGGAGACAAAATGGTGGAAGAGTGAAATATTGTACTCCGAGGGAAATCAGGCCAAGGTTGAATGAACCGCACATTCCAACTGCCAAATCGATTATAGCTCTTACAAAAGCTTCACAGGAACAACAACAACAGTATCAATAACAATAAAAGTGCCACACTATTAAGATATATTTCCGTTATAATTAATTAATAAAGTTTATAAAACAATATTTTGTCTTTACTTTACGCGGCTAAAACTTTTCGGACTTGAGAAAGATTAACAAAAAATGCACCGTAAATGCTATTCAAAATTTCATTACAAAAATCTAACTGTGCACGCAATACAGTTTGTTTTTACTTAGCTTTGAAAATGATCTCGTCCAATTGGTGACCTTCATTAGCTATACACATTTGTAGTCGATTTCTGAAGTTTATCACCATCCGGCGGGTTATTTCTGACGGTAATGCTGCGGCATTGCTGTATTTCTTGGCGTATAGCAGCCTTCGGAGTTCATTTCCATTCCTTAGTCGGCGTATGGTGACTAACTTTTCGATAGCCCAAAAAAATATCATAAGGGGGCGATATATCCTCATATGTCTTGTGCCTTTCTCAAACACGAACATAATATTCTTGAACAACCATCACTTTGAACGGATAGAACTTAAAGATCGGTATTTAAAAATATCTTCTGACAGTTCGATCAAACAATTCCAAGGCTTGTTAACATGCTGAATGTTTGGGAGATTGTAAAATGGACTGTCTCATCATTTTCTGATGTCGAACGCTCAGCAGTCTTCTAATTAGTTTACTTTTCAACGCCGAACCTGTCCAGAGATTTATTGTCCATAGCAATATGGTTTTACTGTTCGGAACAGCAACATTTCGACCGAGTGTGAACTGAATACGATAAACTCTCTGTATCGCGATCAAAGATTCGTTGTTTTTGAAAAAGCTTCAATTATGAACATACGGTGCAAATCCGTTCAAACCTTGAAGATACAAGGAAGGCAAGGGAATCTCATCCGTAATGAGATCTGGGAGGTTTTATTGCCGCCTCCTGTAGAAATAATCATTACTGCACGAATGCCAAGGAAGAAATTAGCGTACGATAACATTTGAACATTGCTGCAACTTGTTTTTTATTATGAAAGTTATTTCTGGCTAAATTTTAAAACTATGTCGCAGAAGACGCCCATGTTTTATATTTAGTAATAATAATGTGTTCATTTACTTAACTTACCCTTAAAAACATATACAATAGATAGTGGCGAAAAGTGGAAGTTTAAATTTCTGAATAATCACTAGAAATGTACAAGGAAAAAAGAAAAAAAAATGATATTTCGCATTTGAAAAAAAAATGTTAAAGCATAAACTTTAGAACTCTAAATAAAGAGTTTGGCGTCAAAAAAATGGCATGTAAATTATTACACTGACATCATTATTCAGAGTTTTGTTCTTACCATATCCCAAAATCTCATTAATTTTATAGTTTTTTATGAGGAAAATAAGATGAAGAGAACATTTTCTTCAGGGCTCTCTGCTAGAATCACGTGTATGGGAATTTCTTCGTTTCTTTTCCTGCAAAGAATGAGATCCACCAATCTTCGAAGTCTCTTTTAATAGGCCCCCTTAATTCACCTTCATTATGAAAAAGATAAAGAGGAGGAGGAAAAGGAAAAAAGCAGAAGAAAAAAAACACTATGTAATCGAAAGGAACGGCGGCTTTTCGATGCCTTCACCGTTGGGCAAGGACGCAGCGATTTACATTTCAAATTAAGTGAACACTGAAAGAAGGGAGGAAAAATTGAGCTAAATAAGAAACAAATAAACGAATTTTAAAAATATAAACCAGGAAATGGTGGCTGAGTTAAACGTAACCAAATGCTTTTGCGAAAGAGAAGAGATTAAGAACAATATGAATCGTAATGCTGAGAGCAATTAAATTTTAATATTCAGATGTTGCTTAATTTATTGAATAATAATAATAATTCGCAATAAATAGGCTATCTTTATTTCTCGTTTTCCCCCTTGTAATTTAATTAAGGAGATATTATTATTATTGGTTTGCAAAAACCAAACTCGTATCAAGCCCGGACACAAAGTCCCAGAGGTGAACCCCAAGAGAGGACCAAGCCCAAGGGGCTCAAATGCAGGGCAGGAAAAAAAAAGGTGTTGGTGGGAGAATTAATGTCTGGTATAGGAATTTCTGAGCTATGTGCAAGGATTGTGACTTTCTGTAAGTTTTGTATAAGTGTGTGTTTATATTCAATGGTGGACAGGCTTTGTGTAATGAATGTGGAATAATACCACTGGCAGAAAGAACGGTAGAAAGGCTCTGTTACTCCCAAAGGGGTTTTATTTCGTGTGCTGATTTTGTTTGTGTATGTTTTTTATTATGTAAGTTATGTGCATTATGAATGGGAATACCAATTACGTAGGTCACTTTGTTTTGCTTATCTACGAGTGTGATGTCTGGTCATTATTATTATTACAGTTAACCCTCCTATATGGAAACCGCGTTATGGTGGATTTCCATGTGCGTGCTTTCTGCCTGAAAAACAGCGCTGACAAACGCGTACTGCCGAATCTAGAAGTATGAAAGCAGCGAGGCGGTTTGGGCAGCACGCGTTCTATCGACAGCGTGTTTCCATGTAAGCAGCAATGCCAGCGAATGAGTTTTTTGAAGCTCAAGCTAGAATGAATGTTGGCCAAAAGGAAATATTTGTGCATGTGACTCAGAGTATACAAAAACAAATTATGAGCAACAGCGATGAACGTTTAAAACTTTTCATTACGGTTCTCTTTGCACATGCGCACTACGCTTCACTACGCCTCAAACATGTTAAAAATCATGGCGGCCGTTAAGGCACGTTTCTTTGTGTTCGTGTCGATGTTTCTCCCAGAATATAAGCAATATATCAATCAAAATATGTTCGATACTGTGTGGAATTGACGGATATTATATACGAGTTTTGGTTTCGTAGAAGAGAAGTGCATTAGCGTTTCCATGTTCACGATGAGAGACCTAGCGAAAGCTTCGGCATTCGGTTCAGGTCTATTTCTGGGCCTAACTACAGCGTCGCGTAAACGTTGTAGAAGAATAAAACTATTGTAAATTACACTAGATATATGTGTATATTTAAGTGAACGCAAAAAAGAATGCACATAATGCAATTTTCGAAAAGGTTTTACGTTAAAATTTTTATTTTAAATAACAAAACGTTCTACGATCGTGAACGACGTAGTGCCGATGGTTTCAACCCCGGGAGTCATTGGTTCTTTTGCCGTCGTTCGCTAGGCCAGGCCCGGCGGCGAGAGTGAAAACTAGTTCCTGTTGAAAATTACACAGGAGACACAGACATAAATTAGTAACACATATACCATATTAGTAATCTGTGATATGTATATTAAAGTGAATATAGAAAGAATGCACACAACTTTATTTTCGGGCAGAACAGCGTTAATATTTTTATATTTTTTTATTTGAACCGATAAAAGATGACTTGTAAACGGCGTGTTTTAAATGTGTAGGCATATTTTTAAAATCCAGCCCTTTGTGCGCGTCGGTGAAATAATAATAATAATAATAATAATAATAATAATAATAATAATAATAA
>JAHWFO010100971.1:0-11155 GCA_023313115.1 Rhysida immarginata | reverse complement strand
CACTGTTAGATGAGTCGGGGGTTCGTAAGCACTTGAAGATCGGTCGTACAACTTATCTCCGAAGTATTGTATTCTTATAATCGAGTTAGAGAGCTATAACATAATAAGATGAGTCCTACGATCTGGAAATTGCTGTGAGTGTACCGATTTCAATTTAACCTCTCGGCCTTCGTTAGTTGATTGCTCTTTCTCTCCGTTTATGTATTTCTCAATTATTACGTTGATTGGAGATCCATTATGGCACTCTTTATTCCTAAGAGACTTTTTAGTCGCTTTTACACCCCTAATTTTGTCCATAGCACCATTTAACAACGATTTATTTATTTTATTTTCTTTAATGTCACATATTGACGTTATTTCAATTATCTTTTCCTCCGAAACTCTATTTACAGGGGCCTTGACTTTAATTTTATTTGCACCATAATCTGTCAACTAAACTCTCCGTAACTTGCCACTCTGTCAATGCGCTACACTCCTCAAAAGGCAATTTCTTCTGATCCTCAGCAAACCCTTTTATTTCATCGTCACTTGATTCCCCTTTAAGCCCACTATGCGATTCTCGCCTTTAGATCAACACTTCCGTCTTTTGCATCAAATCTTTTAATGTATCCATTTTTGATGTAACTAATTCATTTTTGCACAGTTCCGCAAACGCATCACAATACCACTGCAATTTAGTTGCCTCGTTGACCTCCGTTAACTGAGATGCCAATGCTTGGAAGCACTTATTAAAGTATCCCACGTTACTTTTAAATTTTGTGGTACTAAGCCCCTTACGAATTTGCTTTTTCAATTTAGATCTGTTCGTATTCTCGCTTGCTGCCATCATTAAAATTAATACTATCAGTAAAACACACTTACGAGCTTGACGTCTTCTTTGGACATTTATTATGCTAACGTACACCTGTTGAGTTAACACATTCCTGGTAAACAACGTAGTAGGCACTGTATTGGTCCGTACACGTCGTGGTCCGTCCGCTCTCAAAAGCACTAGTCACCAATGTGGTCCGTCTCTGTCGTGGCCTGCTCTGCTATCAATTCTCTAATTTATCCCAATATCAATTAATTCCTGTGTGGCCTCCGTATTGGCAAAACAATTAACAAAATTAGCGACTGCTCTTAAACAGCGCAATAGCTGCGTCTGTAGCTCCACTTCGCTATTACCTTCTTACCGATGCTGAAGTAAGATAAATACCACACCGCAGATAAATTATCATGGCCTCATTAACTCGGTCCACAAAACACACAAGCACCTTTGTAGCACACACACTAAAAATGACTAGGCGTTATAACTTCCGTGAAAGCCGGTCAAAACCCACTGAAACTTTATTTGTTTTGTTTTTTTTCGCACAGGTCAGCTAATACAAAACCACCTACTCCGGTGTCTGTAAATGCTCTCAGATTATACGGAAATATTCTGCATGCTTGCACACTACATGCCATTAACTTTAATTCATCAAAAATTTCCTGACTGTCGCGCGTTACTACAATACGGCAGCAGGTCAAATGAGAGAGCTGTAAACCGCTCAAAATTACGTTACTGTCCGTTACAGAAAGGTAATTTAAAAAGTCATTACCGTGAGTTTTCGATACGCCGGGCTCAGTCAGCTCTACGACAGCAGGGAGTCGAATCTCCAAATATTTCTTCTGCTTGGGTTCCTCTCCTACTGGTAACGGCTGCTGGGTTTTCCCGCAACGCTCGCTTGAATCTCGAACACGCAAGTTACTACTTTCATGCGTGTGCCTCGCCTTACCTCGTGTGGCGAATCTCTGGCAATTCAAATCAGCATGGGAGACATTCTTCTTTCCTGTCACTCCACCGCGACACGTCGAAATAAGGCTAATACTCGTGCCCTCGGCTCTCGCCCGCTCATCTTCGTATCAATCAACGGCCAAACATCTTCTGATTTCAGTCGTGCTGCCCTCTTCTTCTCATGGCTCCGTCTCGCGCGACTCGCACGAACGATCCATTCTCCCCTTTCATTTGCTATTAATGAATATTCCGGTCGCGGAATTCCTTTTTCTTTCTAAATCGGATCCCGAATTCCGTGACAGGTAGTTGACAACATTACAGGTTTCATGTTCTGCAATCATGAAGCCTGTAATGTTTCACACGTTTCATGCTTCTGGAAAATTTATTCTGGAACATGATTACAGATTTCATTTTCCAGAATAAGTAACAGAAATCAAAATAGAGAACGGCTGGTTTGATATGCGAGCGTTGTTCAACACGGGTTACATCCATCTTGCACGGCGGTTGACTGAGAACTGATTTAACATTGCTCTCTGAGCAACATCAGGAACTCACGGAGCCATCTAATGTTGTAGAAACATACTAGCAGTCACAGCTTCCTTGAGACATATGACATTTTATGATACCATCCCTTAGCTCTGAGAAAAAAAAATAGTTGCCATGACTTATGCCCTAACCCTCGTAGAAAGCCATCTCTTTACCAACTTAGCCTAATGAAAATCAAGATGGGTATTGGTGATGGGCGATACTTTTGTATCGCATATTTTATAGTTGTCGCAGGGAGATGATAAAAATGGAGATTTTATTAAATCCCTAAGGTAGATGATCAATTTACGGAAAATGTTAAAATAACAACTCTGTGGGGTGATTTCCCTAAAGAAAGTACGTGATTTGATCAAATCCCTTAATTGTTTTAGTGAAAAGATGAAATAAACATCCGGCGTCCGTGCTTGCCAGCGCCGCGCTTCTGACATCACACACACAGTAGCGCCGAAACATTCCCGAGTTTTATCAAGTCCTACCGTAGAAAAATGGGTTCAGATATAGAAAAATATGAAACTCTGACCGAATTTGTATCTGAAGGACAGCTTAATGAAACTATCGGACGTTTTTGAACAGGCGTCATGATAAAGAAAAACCTTTGTAGACACGCGAAAGGATAGAAGAAGATATCAGCCATTGAACAATTTAAATTAGCACCACTACTTAAACTGCAACGGACACATTAACAGTACTATTATGGGAAAAATACGATGCTATGGAAATAGGTACTAAAAAATCTTTTATTTTGAAGAGAAAGTCTGACTCCGAACCAGTTGTGAAAATAGTACCAACGGAAAATTTTTACCACATACTTCGGGAAACCCATCAGGCAACTGGCCACGGAGGAAGAGATTAACTGCTGTATAGTTTGAAATCGAAATACCTAATACGTACTTCAGTTGTACTGGAGTTTTTAAAGCTATGCACGGTATGTCAGTCTAAAAAATTTCCAAGAAAAGGAATCGTTGTTTGCCCAAATGTATCTAGCGACTTCAATCATCGTGGCCCAGGTAGAAATTACAAATGGCTATTACACTACCAGGACCACGCAAAGAAATTCAGCTGTCTTCAACTGTTAACTTCAAAAAGAGCTGCTGAAGTAGCAATGGAGCTATTAAAAATATTTTTGGAAGTAGTTTTCCTCATGGTCGTGAGTTTACGGCTGTTGTCATACAAGAATTAACAAACCTGTGGCCAACGTGCATAATTGTAAATGGTAGGCTTAGACATCCAGCTAGTCAAGGGTCTGTTGAGCGATCAAATCAAGATGTTGAAGCTATGTTACGTGCTTGGCTAATTGACAATGACGCAAAAAATTGGTCTACAGATTGTTACTTTGTTCACTTCGAAAAGAATTCCTCTTTTCATCGAAGCATTAAACGATCACCTTACAAAGCTTTATTTGGAACAAAACCAAAAACAGGACTCCAATCTAGTCATATTTCGAAAGAGTTGCTTGAAAAACTTTTTACTGAAGAGGACAAGAGGACCTGGATCTAATTCTTAATCAGCAGGACCATGACATTATTTTAACACCTGAAGACTTACAAGCAGCTTCCTTAGAGAACAACAATGACGCTTCAACTTCAAAAGATGTACCAGCATCTGAATTAATTGATTACAATGCTTCAACTTCAAATGACCTATCAATAATGAAATTAATCAACAATAACACTTATTCACTTATTCAATATCACACGATCTACCGGCAGCTGATTTACTCACCAAAAAGGCTTTAAATTTAGAGGATCTATCAGAAATTGAATCAATTTCTTTATCGACAACAAGGCAACTCGAACCAGTTAACAACTCTAATTCAACTCCTGCTTCAACAGTTAAAACACCTGTAGGGTTACTTGCATCAGAAGGGGAAGCAGCTGTCAGCGACAGGAAAGCATGTTGTGTTGTTTGTGGAATGGATTCTACTGCATGCGACATTTGTAAAAATCCGGTGCACGCAATAAGTAGGAATACAGTAGGAGAAGAAGGATATGGACAGAAAATTCTATGTTATTTATGCCAAAAAGAAGAGAGCATTAAAGATCAAAGGGAAAATGCTGCAAAACACCTGAAAAGATCAGCTGAAAAAATGAAAGAAGTTTCTTTGAAGAAATTTAAAGACGTGTTAGTGGATTCTAGAGTTTTGATGGATGTACCTAAGGTAAATACAGGCCCATTAGATGGAAATAACATTGTGGGGATTATATTAGATATAAAACATAATTTATACCAAATTGGTACCTCAGTTGGAATTATAAAAGATTGACTACCTGAAACGCTCTTCAAATAGCTACTACAACATTTACCGAAACAGTTCCACGGACTAACCTAAGTCTGCGTGAGATTACAGGAAAATCATCCGTATAAGAAGTGTACCTGTGAACAATCCAAAATACAATATAAAACAAAAAGATGCGCCTGTAAAGAAAGTAACGTACTTTGTAACTCGAGATGACACAAATCAACAACGTGTTTTAATAAAAATGAAAGAACAGTATTATTTATTAATTATATAAACTAAAAATGTTTAAAATTTCACTAAAATATCCTTTTTGTTTTTAAAAATATCAGCTTAAGTACCTATTTATTTTGTTAATTAGTAAATAATTTGTGTTTCAATGACTATTATTGTATTACCTATTCTACATTTAATAATGCATGGTTTTCTAAATAAATGCTTTTAATATCTAAACAATATTATTTCATCTTTTCACTAACACAGTTAAGGGATTTGATCAAATCACGTACTTTTTTAAGGAAATCGCCCCACAGAGTTGTTATTTTAACATTTTCCGTGAATTGATCATCTACCTTAGGAATTTGATCAAATCTCCATTTTTATCATCTCCCTGCGACATAGTCATCGATACTGTCAGAATTTTCACATTAATAATTTTTATGTCTCCTCATAAAGCAGGACAGAAACCTGATGTGTATGGAATTAACTTTTAATACACGATACTAGTATCAAATATTGCCCATCATTAATGAGTATCTCATTTTATAGAAATAAAATATTCATTTAAAAGACATACAAAAAAGAATAATTTTATAGATCCATACAATATGCTTGCATAGTAGAAAGAATTAAACGGATTTGTCTCATAATATATACAAAAGATTTGTTATACAAAATAACTTCCTAAAAACATTTTTTTTGGCATTAAACAAATTATATTGCCGAAAACATCTCTTTACTTCGAATGTCCAAATGTCAGTGAAATGCAGGTATTTCTCCGTCGGTTAAATGTCCGTTCGGTCATATGTCCGTCGGTGAAATGTCCGTCGTTGAAATGTCCGTTCGGTGTAATGTCCGTTCAGTCGAATATCCGTTCAGTCGAATGTCCGTTCGGCCAAATGTCCGTTCGGTCAAATGTCCGTCGGTCAAATGTCCATCGGCCAAATGACCGGGTACCGAAAACTGCAAATTAATTTTTGTCTATTATCTTTATCAGTCTAATAATTAAATATTATCAATTGATGTGATTATAATGAATTAGTTTTGTAATGAGTGTACATAGGAGACTGAGAGTTTTTGAAACAGAACAAGAATTAGCTCGACTCTGAAATATAGAAGATGTATCAGGTGAAGAAAGTTGCCATGATACATCAGCGGAAATCGAAATAATTGAAGATATAGACTATGTTCCTCAACAGCCCTAATCTTCATCCTCCGAGAATTCAGATAAAACATAAACCGACCACATCTTATAATGTCCAGGAAAACGAACAACGTTTTGAAATGTGTGGTAGACGCAGCAGAATATCTTCTCATGTTAGAAGATCTACTCGTGGTGGCCGATCAACATTAACTTCACTACCAGCGGTGGGTGATATCCAAATAGCTAATGACGGTACGGAATGGATTCGTTTCACATAATCAAAGTACCAGTGGGGTAGGGCGCTGTGATTAACAAAATGTGCTGAGAGAAGTTCCAGGACCCACTCCATATGCGAGGTGATATGTTGAAGACCATAAAATTTCAACTGCTTGGCGCTTGTTTATTAGTGAACCTATCTTGTGATACAAAAATTATTTACTGAAAATAAAGCCCGACAAAAAACTATGGATGGTTCTTGGAATATTTCTCTGGATGAACTAGATGCGTATATTTCTCTGATTTATTCCCGTGGAGCTTATAATACGAGTCAATTAGATTTAGACCTTCCGTGGTCGAAAGAGTGGTGACTACCTGTATTCAAAGAAACAATGAGCAGAAACAGATTCAAAGAAATAATGAAGTATTTGCGTTTTGACTTGAGAAGCACGAGATTTACGAGATTATCTGTATATAAATTTGCACTAGCCTCAGAAGTATGGAATAAATTTATAGAAAACTGTCAAATGTGTTATATTCCCAGTGAAAATTTGACTGGTGATCAGCAGTTATTTCCATCCAAAACTAGATATCTATTTCTTCAATATATGATAAATAAACCTGACAAGTTTGGTATAAAATTTTGGCTTTTAGTGGATGTTGACAGTAAATATTTATACAGTGGGTTTCTGTAGTTAGGTAAGAATGAAGAGTGCGCATATAATGAATCTTTACCTGAACATATGATTATGAAACTATTGAAACCCCTATTTGAATAAGGGACGCAATGTTACAACAGATAATTTTTTACCTCTTTAAAATTAGCAGATAAACTAAGGGCTAAGAACACCAGTATCTTTGGAACGATGTCTCGAGCAAGAAGGGAAATTCCGGTAATTTGTAAAACTATTTTCAGACCATGTTACGAGTCGTTTATTTGGAAGTCAAATAACAAAACAACCCTTACTGTTTATCAGAGTAAACCCGGAAAAAATGTCATTGTTTTGAGTACATTACATTCACATGTAGACATAGGCAAAGGTCCCAAACAGCTTCCTGAAAGAATTGCATTTCACAATGAAACAAAAGTAGGTGTTTACTAAGAATAAACACGTTGGATAAACAGTATTAATACACTGGCGGATAAAAAAATCCCAACACCACGAAGGACTTGTGCTAGATGAATGAAATTTGGACAGTATATTCAGCTATGGTATTTATTCAATTGATTCAAGTTTCAAGGTTACAACTTATAGGGGGCGCCACCAGCGCCACCCTGTATATGGTGAAAAGCACAGACTTTAGTACCCGCTGTAGTCGCCGCGCTGGTCTATGCAGGCCTGCACACGTGCATGCATACGGTCGTAGAGATGCCGAATGTCATTTTGTGGTATGGCATTCCATGCCTGTTGTACCTGGATGGTCAGATCAGCGACAGTTGTTGCTGGTTGTGGAAGAGCCCTGACACGGCGTCCAACCATGTCCCAGACGTTCTCGATGGGCGACAGATCTGGTGATCGTGCTGGCCATGATAGGATGTGGACGACGTGGATAGGGCATGTTGGGTTGCAAAGGCAGTGTGGGGTCGAGCGCTATTCTGTTGGAACAGCCCCCCTGGCATACCAGCCATGAATGGCAGCACAATGGGTTCAAAAACCATCCGAATGTAAACATTTGCCGTCATGGTGACTAGGATAACCACCAGGGGGGGGGGGGTCCTGCTGTCGTAGGAAATCCCTCCCCATACCATAACGCCAGGGGTGGGGCCAATATGCCGACGACGAATACAGCTCGGTAACAGGACTTCCCCACTCCTCCTCCTGACCCTTGTGCGACCATCACTCTGACCCAGACAGAAACGACTTTCATCCGTAAAGACCACAAACCTCCATTCTGCCCTCCAAGTCGCTCTGGCTTGAAACCACTGAAGACTTACCGCACAGTGTTGAGGAGTAAGAGGCAAACATGCCACAGGGCGCCTGGAGTGGAGGTTCCTGGCCAGGAGACGGTTCCGAATTGTGCGTGGAGTGACGTTGGGTGCCACAGCAGCCCGAATGTCCACTGCAGATGCTGTCCGATTTGTCACAGCCATCCTACAGTTGTGCCGGTCAACCCTGTCTCCAGTGGCCGGGGGTCGTCTAGATCCTGGTCTCCTGGTAATCTTGTCTTCCTTGGACCATTGCTGCCAACAGTTGTACACAGTGGCAACGTCTCGACCCATGCGTTCTGCAATAGCACGGAACAAAAGTCCACCCTCTCGAAGGCCCACTACACGTCCTCGTTCGAATTGTGTTAGCTGCCCATATTCACGTCGCAGTCGCCTTCGAGGCATGTTTTACTCTACAGTACTGTATCAAACATGTCCACAAGTGTGTGATGTGACACAGACGCGCGTCTGGTCTCCTTTATATCTGTCATTGGAATGTCTCATTTGCATGAAAAGGGTGGCGCTGGTGGCCCTATAAGTTGTAACCTTGAAACTTGAATCAATGGAATAAATACTATAGCTGAATATACTGTCCAAATTTCATTCATCTAACACAAGTCCTTCGTGGGGTTGGGATTTTTTTCCACCAGTGTATAATAGTATGTAATAGCTCTAAATGTAACAGAATAAACAGTTATAGATATGAATTTTTAATATAAATAATGATTACAATTGGAGCACAACATAACTATGAAAAACCTCTTTTACCACAACATATTTTATAAGGTATGTACATTTCGGCAACTATGTTGCCATCATTAGGCCTTGATTTAAAATGAAATGAAATGAAAAGTGGAGGAATTAGAACAAAAAAACAGAATATGATCAGCCAATCAAGTGGTCAAAGCTGCTCCTGGAGTGGATGGGGGGCTTCCTTCTTTTCTTGTAATTCTTCTTTTGTGTTGATGTTGAGTTAATCCATGTTATCAGGTGGAGTCACCTATGTGTCCATAATCTGGATTCAATGAAAACTCATATTTGGTTTTTTGAATTTCCATACTATTTTTTTCTTTTATTGTTCTATTTCCTCCTCATTTTGTTTAATTTCATTTCAAATCAAGGCTGAATGATGGAAACATAGTTGCCGAAATGTGCACACCTCATAAAATATGTTGTGGTAAAAAAGGTATTCCATAGTTATGTTTTGCTCCAATTCTAATCATCATTTATATTAAAAATTCAAATTTTTAACTGTTTCTTCTGTTATATTTAGAGATATTACATACTATATTAATAAAAAAGTATGTGTGGTTATAATTGACCAAATGGCAGGCAAATATTCTGTGAGGGCTGAAGCTCGAAGGTGGGCTATACACGTTTTTTATCATATACTTGATGTTGCAGCCATAAACTCATGCAAATTAACTGGAAAGAATATCTCTCGCCAAACTTTATTCTTCAGCTTGTGAGCAAACTTCACAAGGAGTATTCAAAAAAAAGATGTTCTTCAACTACAAAGACTACTTTTGAAAATATTTCTGTTACTGAAGAAGAAACAGCTACACGAAGTATTAAGAGGCGGCAATATCAAATAAACCCAAACTGTAAAAAAATCGTACCTCTGAGATTTATACTAATTGCAACAAACCTGTCTATGGCAAATGTACCAAAAGCGTAAAAAAACTATTGTTTCTTTTAAGTGTTAAACTGAAATTTTGAATAAAATTAGATGTTTAAAAATTCATGCATATATTAATTTTTTAATTTTTATTTTTTGTCATTTTTATTCTATAGAATACTAACCGAGGCATCCGGCATTGCCCCGGATAATTACAGTTGTAGGTAAACAGAACAACTTCAAGAAGTTAAATATTAACTCAAATTGCTCTTCAGTAATTCTACAATTTCCTGCTGTAGATAAAGCTCCTGTTTTTCACATATTTCCGACGTCTTCTCTGACCAATACTCATTCTTTTCTTCGTGGCATTTTGATAGATAAGAATTAACATGTATCCGTCGAACGATTATTATAGAGCATAATACTGTACGCTTGTTGATTTAAAGAGTCAAGTTAATGTATGCTTTGTTATCAATTATGTTGTAATGTAAGATATTAGGAACGTTTAATATGCAAATTTAGAATTTATATTAAAATTAATTATTTAAATTAATCAGTTGTTATTCGTGTTAGTAATTGTTTATAGGGATTCAAAATTAGATTTTATAAAGATTTTAGAAATAATTTAGCTTAGATTAAAATTAAATAATATATAATATTTTTTTAAATTTGTTTTCCTTCATGAGTTAAGAATCGCTTATTCGGTGTCACTTTGGAATTTACCAGCAAGGGGAAGTTAGGAGATTCATTTTGCACTTTGCTATGTGGTTATCTGTTTTGTCTTCAAGGACCTAAGGGTACTGGCAAAAGCAAGAGAGGTTGAATGGATCAGATTCAGAATCAGGAAGTACGTGGCAAGAAAGAGTTAAACAAGAGCTCATAAAGGAGAATAAGACATTAGATAGGATTTCTGGTCGCATATTTCAGTTTTCAGCGTCAGTTTGGATTGCTGCTTCATTCTCATTGGCTGGAGGCATTGAGTTCAGCAGGAAAGCTAACCTAAAAAATAATGCTCTCTGTCATTTGGATTATATGATAAGCGAATGAATAAAAAAACGAGTCAAAGAGAAGGCCTAGAAATAAAAATACTAACATAGGGAGTCGTTAAAATGGGGAGCCAAAAATACTAACATAGGGAGCCAAAAAATGTATCAAGTTTTTATTATATTTAATAATATACATTAATAACAACCAAAAAAATACAAAAAAAAAAACCAAACATGCTTCGACGTCAAAAACATCGATGTTTCGATGTTCAACACCGCCATTGACCACCACTACTTGATACCTGTACATTTTTAGGTAGGCCAAATTTTAGTTAATTTTTTATTAAGTACAGTCATCAACGGGAAATAATCCACACTTGAATTTTACTCTAAGTTTTACCGTTTCAATATTAACTCTAAATGTAATATTAAATTATTAAAAATAAATATAACATTATTAAAATTATTACATTTAAATAATTAAAATAAAAAAGCTATTAAAACAACACA
>JAHWFO010100943.1:4423521-4454314 GCA_023313115.1 Rhysida immarginata | reverse complement strand
CTATGTGGAAAAATAGTTAAAGGTACATAGAATCTGGTAAAGAAAAATTTTTGAATATATATGTAGTAGTTTTGTTTTTATTACCGAACGGAACTTACTTTCTGGACGAGCCTCGTATAATAAGCGTAATGACGAGATAGAAGCGGTTGTTAATTACTATTTTCGCCAATTGATAAATATGGTTCCACAATAAAAACCATATTGAAAATGGTTGTAATCGATACAATGGCACGTGCTCCAATGATGCCTTAATGACACCCTCAAAAATTTTCAACGATAAGCTATAGCAAGTAGTATATCAAACAGCTAGAAATAATAATATAAGATCGAATAATGCGTTATTATGCACGTTTTATCCCATGCATGCTCAATCGAGTTCATATTCGGAGACCTTGCTGGCCACTCGATGCTTTGCATATCTTCACTTTGCAGAAAGTCCTCCACCATCAGAAGTCTGTAAGGATATGCATTATTAATTACTGTTTTCTCCAAATGATAATATGGCTCAGCGCATGAACCAATTTTAAGTTGGTCGTAATCGATTCAACTGCACGTGCTCTAATGGAACCCTTATTTCACCTTCAAAAATGTTCAATGATAAGATATGGCCTGTAATATATCAAACAACTTAGAATGATGTGTCATGAATGAATATAACGTAAAAGTAATGATTAACCAAATGGGTTCAAAGGTATGTGGTTTAATGGTATCATTATGGCCCATTAGAGATTTCAATGCTAAAATATTGCATGTAATATATCAAACAACTTAGAATGATGTGTCATAAATGAATATAACGTAAAATTAATGAAAATCCAAATTGGTTCAAAGGTTCGTGGACTAATGTTATCATTATGGTCCATTAAAAACTTTCAATGTACATAGGGCAGTTGAAAAATTCGGTTCCGTGAATGATTTAGTTTAGCCTTTCGGAAATTAGTAATGACATAAAGAATCTTTTTTTACAATCCATTTTGTCTGTCTGTCTGTCTGACCGCAAGTCTAACTTCTCCAAGGCTATGGAAGTTTTTCAAAATATGTTTTCGTCAGTCGAGTAATATGGTTCATGAGACGAACCAGTCACAAATATGATCGAAATCGGTTCATTGGCACCTGCACAAAAGGTACCTTTATGACCCACCTATCAATTTCAATGTTAAATAATAGTAAGTAATATATCAAACAATTCGTAACGACGAGATATAAGTGGTATTAATTACAGTTTTCGCCAACTGATAAAGATGGTTCCGCGAATGAACCATTTTAATAATGGTCGAAATAAATTCAATCGCACGTACTCTAATGGTACCCTTATGACACCCTCAAAAGTTTTCAAAATTAAGATATAGAAAGTAGTATATCAAGCAACTCGAAATGATAAAATGAGAACGAATAAAAAGTTATTATGTACGTTTTCTTCCTTACATGCTCAATCGAATTCATATTCGGAGATCTTGCTGCCCAACCCTTATGACACCCTCTAAAATTTTCAAAAATATTGTGACAGCGATTAGTTTAGCCTTTCGGTACTTGGTTATGTCATTCCTTAATGGTTGATTTACTTACTAGCCGATATACCCAGCGTAGCGCGGGCTGTTTTTTGATGAAATTTTGCAATATCTGCATGTAAATATTCAGAAAAAATGAATATGTGAAAAAAGCTTAGAATTAATATAGTAAAAATTCAATTTCAAGAAACGAAAAAGACTTCTTTTAAAATGTTCCCAGTTGTTGTCCTCACCAATTACCGCCCTTCATCAGTTCTTCTCGGGTTTGCTCATGTCGGATTGTTGTGTTTAGTTGAGTGGGATTGACGCAGTGCCGGAGAAAAATGGATAATTATGTGTTCTCGAAAGAAGAAGGAAATAGAAAGAAAATGAAACCATAGTCTGATCTGACGTTTCCTCACCCCTGGCTATGGCTTTAGTTCGCAAGGTTTTTACATGTGTTCTTTTTTACTGTTTAATCACGTTCAGAAATTGCAAAATTTCATCAAAAAACAGCCCGAGCAACGCCGGGTATATCAGCTAGTGCTTTATAAAAGAAATAAAGTCAAATTAAACAAACACCTAACCATATAGTTTTTATCCGTTATTTATTGATATACATTTGAAAGCATGTAATTGAAAACACGGAATATACTCTACAACTGCAATATACCATTTGTTATTTTAATAAAACCTTTGTAAGATTTTCTTCTGTGTTTTTTAAAAAATATAACATCACTTTTTTCAAAAAATTCTTCCTGTGGGTTAGGTCCTTATTTTCCTGAGCCATTCAATTAATAAACGAGATTGACGCTACTTTGAACGTGTTAAAGCATGTGAGACCACAATGAAGCGTATTTTCGATCTATAAACTATCCTTGTTGCATCGTGTACAAGTTGCAACAATAGAGTTGCGCGCGCCGCATATATTTTCTTGCTTCAACCGCACGCAGTTGACGTTCCAATATTAAACATGGAACAAAGGGCAAACATTAAGTTTTGTTTTAAATTTGGGAAAACCACTACGGAAATTTAAAGTTGATAAACCACTATGGAAATGATGCGCTATCTCGTGCACCTGTTTTTGAATGGTTCGCTAGATTTCGTGATGGCTGGAAAGAGCTGAAAAAAACGAATACACGGGACGTCCGAAAGCTGCTCGAACAGCGGATACGATCGAGAAAGTGAGATAAATTTTGTTAAGTGATCGGCAAATAAACCTGAAAATGATGGAAGAAGTCTAAAACATTATCCAAGAAACAATCCCACTCTTCATTAATCGTTGAAGTTTGCTTTCGTCCTCAAAACTACTGATTGGTGGATTAACAATGGATCTTTCGGACCATTGTATTCTAGACCGTGCTTGAAATTAAACTCTAATAAAAATATTATAACAGCGATTATAAACAACTAGCAGAGGTACCCGGCGTTGCCCGGGATAATTACACTTGTAGGTAAACGGAACAATCTGAAAAAATTAAATTATAACTCCCAACTGGTTAAATAATAACTCAATCAATACAACAGAGAGCAAAGGGACTGTCCATTCTACGAAAAATACGAAAAATAGGAATTCTAGGTAATATACCGGGGCCAGCTGCTTTAGACTCAAGTTTTTCTTGCTCTTAACGTAGAAGCTCTTGGTCTATTCGAAACACTCGTTTGTCAGATGTTTCAAATGCCCGTATAGCCTTTTCTGTTTTAGTTGCAGAGTTTCTCTGACCAACACTCGTTCTTTCTCTTTCCTTTCCAGGCACATAAAGTTTTGCCAGTCGTCTGGCTGTTTGATAAGAAGCCCAAGGGAGACACGCGTGACTCTTTTGCCTCATCAATATACGCTGCCTTATTAATGTTCTTTCATTGCATCATCATTTTATGCTCATTCTTGGAAACGAACGTTCAGTCACCGCATTATCAACATATCAGTATCTAAAATATACTCATTCCCACAGAATATGGAATATGGGGTCACTTTTGGGGGGCAAATTAAAAAATTAAAAAAAAAAGTTTTGCAAACTGTATCGTGTAATATATCGAATGAAAGGGCTTGTTGTGGGGGTCTCAAATATATATTTTCTTATAATTTTAAAATAAATAGTTTTAAAGTTATTTAAGAAAAAAAAATGAAAATTGACCATTCTGCCCCCCCCCCCCTTAATCTCCGGAACTACTGAGCCTAAAATTTCGAACAAAATAAAGAGAATAGTTCTTTGCTTATAGATTACAGGAAAACCTCTCAATATTGTGCTATCGATCAGTATTTTCAGCTATTCCTGAAACTGAAACTGTTTTGTTCAAAATAAATATTAGAAATTAAAAAATATAAATATAATGAACGTAAATACATTAGAAATAAAAGACAAATATAAAATAAATGAGTTGTTTTTCAATAATCATCTTATATATAAAATACTAACTCCTCCTGCTCCATGCCCGTGTCCATAGTGCTGAGCAATCCAACCTTTATTGTTTCCAACAAACGAAAAAACATTGATTGTTAAATTCCGAGAAAATACTGATGTCATAGTTTTTTTTACTCGCAGCCAACGTTAGCTAGCTTTTTTAATATATCTACTAAAAGAGGTACCCGGCGTTCGCCCGGGATAATTACACGTGTAGGTAAAGAGAACAATCTCAAAAAATTAAATTATAACTCCCAATCGGTTAAATAATAACTCAGTCAATACAACACAGAGCAAAGGGACTATCCATTCTACGAAAAATACAAAAAACCGGAATTCTAGGTAATATACCGGGACCAGATAATTTAGACTCAAGTTTTTCTTGCTCTTGAAGTCATTCTCCAACGTTGTTCGTCTTGCTTCTTCAAATTTTACCAGTTCAAGAAAAATTGAACGAAAACAGGAATCTAAGTAACTTACACTTTTCTCACATATTTCTAACGTAAATTATACTTATCTAATAGTTTCAAATTTATTTGCTAACACGTTTTCTTATTCATTATTGTTACGATTATTTTTTATTTACTCGTTGTGATCTGAAATGCATTTCCACCGAACAGCATTCATTATTATCGACTGCTAACAACATGACTACTTTCTCGCAGCAGGAATGGATCTAAACACAGGAAGCTGTGTATCGGAGCCTTATAGAAAGTAAGAAGGGTGGCTGACTTAATTTTAGCATGGAGGTCGAATATGATATTAACTAAAATAAAATGTCGCTATTTCCCTTTCCATTATTGTAGGGAGTGTAATTATTGATCTAAAACTCACCCTTTTTTCTGTATTTCAGATTGCCAAGGATACTAATATGAGCCTTCCTCTTCAGCAATACGTCATTGTTTCCATTTAGCCTACCCAAAGAAATGTAAAAGGAATTTTGCAAATCAGTTCTCTTAAGTGATGGTGAATTTATTGCATTGTACATTATAAAGTTAATGTATTATTAAATCAATATATTACTTTATAAAAAAACTGATGTTTAAAAATTTTAAAAAGACCTCGTTTCTCCTCCTATTGCTGTCTACCATTCAAGAGCTGTGAACTCTATGAACACGGCGATCGTTATTTTAGAATTTAGCAACAGATTTCTGATTAAAATCCTTTTTTTGCCTACAAGCTTGAAGTTCTATCTTCTGCTGGCAAATTTTAACTATAAAGATGATAAAATACAATACAGGTCGGTATACAAATGTTAACTTGTGTAAATATCAGAATACACTGGTGTAAATTTGTGTAAATAGTTGTGTAAACCTGTGTAAATTGGTGTATACAAGTGTGTAAATTTGTGATACTGTGTATAAATGTGTGTAAAGCTGTGTAAATGTGCTATGCATATGTAAACTTGTGTAAATATGTTCCCAGTAATTTCCAGATCGTAGGACTCATTTTATTAGGTTATAGCTCTCTGACTCGATTATAAGAATACAGTACTTCGTAGATAAGTTTGTACCATCCATCATCAAGTATTTACGAACCCTCGACTCATCTAACAGCGCCATACACAGCTTTACGAGCCAAATCATAAGAAATAGGAATCATTTCCGGTAGAGATACGAAATGAAGTTACGAAAACATGGCGGATAGCGATACTGGACGATTTCGCCGTTCGTGTTAGTAAAAAGATTAATAGAAAATTTTTAGAACTAATACTACTCTTTAATATGAATAAGGATGGGACAAATTATCTAAAGACTATCTATCAGTAGGGATAGTCTCTTCAACTCTGAGTGCGAGAACAGTCTCCTTCAAAAACCCAACGTTATTCATCTTGCTCCTTCAAATTTTACCAGTTCAAGAAAAATTGAACGAAAACAGGAATCTAAGTAAGTTACACTTTTTTCTAACGTAAATTATACTTATTTAGTAGTTTCAAATTTATTTGCTAACACATTTTCTTATTCATAATTGTTACGATTATTTCTTTTTTCACTCGTTGTGATCTGAAATGCATTTCCACTTAACAGCATTCATTATTATCGACTGCTAACAACATGGCTAGTTTCTCGCAGTAAGAATGGATCTAAACACCGGAAGCTGTGTATCGTAGCCTTATAGAAAGTAAGAAGGGTGGCCGACTTAATTTCAGCATGGAGGTCGAATATGATACTAACTACAATAAAATGTCACTGTTTCCCTTTCCGAGTGTAAATCATTGATCTAAAACTCATCCTTTTTTTTCTATATTTCAGATTGCCAAGTATACAAATATGAGCCTTCCTCTTCAGCAATACGTGATAGTTTCCATTTAGCCTACCCAAAGGAATAGAAAAGGAATCTTGCAGATTTATAATGAGAACGACGTAATGGTTACAACAAAAATAATCCCTTGATTTTTGTGCAAAGCAATTCTGTTAGGTGATGGTGAATTTATTGCATTGTCCATTATAAGTTGAATGTAATGTTAAATCAATAAATGACTTTATAAAAAAATTGCTGTTTAAAAATTTTAAAAAGATGGCGTTGCTCTTCCTATTGTTGTCTACCGTTCAAGAGCTGTCAACTCTATGAACACGGGGATCGTTATTTCAGAATTTAGCAACAGATTTATCATTAAAATCTTTTTTTCTGCCTACAAGCTGGCGAATTTTGACTGTAAAGATGATAAAATACAAATTCAGGTCGGTATACAACTGTAAACTTGTGTAAATATCAGTATATACGTGTGTCAATTTGTGTAAATAAGTGAGTCAATTTGTGTAAATAAGTGTGTTAGCCTGTGAAAATTGGTGTATACACGTGTGTAAATTTATGTACATATTTCTGTAAGCTTATATAAATAAGCTGTACAGATGCGTAAATTGTCTATACACATGTGTAAATTTGTGCACATATATGTTTAAATGTGTGTAAACTAGTGTAAATATGTATGTGTGTATACTTTTGTAAATAAGCTGTACAAAGGTGTACATAAGAGTAACCATGTGTAACTATCTGTAAACCTGTGTAAATTGGTGTATACGTTTGTGTAAATTTGTGTACGTGTGTGTAAAGTTGTGTAAATATTCGATAAACATTGTACAAAAGTGTAAACTTCTGTGAATAGGTGTATACCCGCGTGTAAACTTGTGTGAATAGGTGTATAACCCGTGTGTAAACTTGTGTGAAGTGGTGTATACTCGTGTGTAAACTTGTGTAGATTGTGTATACACGTATGTAAATTTGGGTAAATATGACTATTGTAGCGTATCGGTTTTGGAACTGGTTCCAGTAAGATTACGTCGAGGAATATTTTTTTTTAGGGTTCCGTACGTCCGAATGAAAAACGGAACCCTTATAGGATCACTCCGGTGTCTGTCTGTCCCGATGTCACAGCCAATTTACTCCGAATCTACTAGACCGATTAAGTTGAAATTTGGTACACATATGTAATTCTGTGACCCAAACACGGATGTGTAACGGAAATAAATGAATTTTGAATATGGGGGTCACTTTTGGGGGGCAAATTAGAAAATTAAAAAAAAAGTTTTGCAAACTGTATCGTGTGATATATCAAATGAAAGGGTTTGTTGTGGGGGTCTCAAATATATATTTTTTATAATTTTAAAATAAATAGTTTTAAACATATTTAGAACAATATCTTGAATAGGTGCCTGTTGGCCCCCCCCCCCCCCCACCTTAATCTCCGAAACTACTGGTAAATCTCTCAATATTGGCAGTCGTCAGCCCTCTAACGGCTAATGACTCAAGCTTCCAATATGGCCGAATTAACCAGACAAATCGCTCCACCAACTAAGAACGGCCATGCACCACCACCCACCGAATCAAGAAAGAGCTCTCAATCTGTCAATCCTTCCGGTGTCCGGGCCGGGTGAGTTTTCCCGTGTTGAGTCAAATTAAGCCGCAGGCGCAAGATTCATTCTTTCCTTTAATATGTTTAATATGCGAAGAGGGGAGGTGAACAGCAATCGATACCTCACAGCATGGCAGCTAGTGATGCAGCTACTTTAATAAGCATATCCATCGCTGATATTTTAAATTATCTTAGACTGGATGCCAGTAATGAAAGAAAAAGGTGCTTGGTATAGGGGGAAGCAGTTTTAAATGCTCAGCATGTAATATTTTGTGGGAGAAACAATATTGCATTTTCGCCTTCAATACACATAATAGCCCTTATGCTAAGGAGTAGCAGTGTTAGTTGCACCCCACATGAGATAAACCTAATTATCAACCCTTGCCAGGGTACTGATCATATAAAGGTACTAATCAAAACATATTATAGCTCGCGCAACGAAAGAATGGATCAATCAGATTCTTTCTCTTACTGACTGCACAGATCTAGCGATTAACGAACGATTTGACAGACGAATCCCTCGATGAAGATAGTGATCGATGCATTCAGGCACAGTCACAATCTCCGAAAGAGCGTCCTTTTTAAAGTACACAAAATCACACCGAAAGAGAAAGATATCAGGCAAGGTATATAAAGATAACATACCTTGGATATCAGGAATCAACTGGTTAGTCTTGATTCTGATTGGTTGTCGCTCTCATCATTGGCTGTGATACTATAAAATCTTCATCGCAAGATTCGTCTGCTAAATCGTTCGTTAATCGCTGGATATGTGCATTCGATAAGAGAACGAATCTGATTGAACGTTGATTGACCCCCTTCTTTCTTTGCGCGACCTATAATATGTTTTGATTAGTACCTTTATATGATCAGTACCCTGGCAAGGGTTGATAATTAGGTTTATCTCATGTGGAGTGGAACTAATACTGCTACTCCTTAGCACAAGGGCTATTATGTATATTGAAGGCGAAGATGCGATACTATTTCTCCCACAAAATATTACCTGCTGAGCATTTAAAACTGCTTCCCCCTTTATCAAGCACCTTTTTCTTTCATTACTGGCATTCAATCTAAGATGATTTAAAATATCAGCGATGGATATAGAGTGGTTCGTGCTTATTAAAGTAGCTGCATCACTAGCTGCCATGCTGTGAGGTATGGATTGCTGCATTACCTCCCCTCTTCGGCGGCCATATTGGAAGCTTGAGTCATTGGCCGCTAGAGGGCTGACGACTGCCAATTGTGCTATCGATCAGTATCTTCAGCTATTCCTGAAACTGACACTGTTTTGTTCAAAATAAATATTAAAAATTAAAAAATATAAATATAATGAACGTAAATACATTAGAAATAAAAGACAAATATAAAATAAATGAGTTGTTTTTCAATAATCATCTTATATATAAAATGCTAACTTCTCCTGCTCTATGCCCGTGTCCATAGTGCTGAGCAATCCAACCTTTATTGTTTCCAACAAACGAAAAAACATTGATTGTTAAATTCCGAGAAAATCTGATGTCATAGTTTTTTTTTACTCGCAGCCAACGTTAGCTAGCTTTTTTAATATATCTACTAAAAGAAGTACACGGCGTTTGCCTGGGATAATTACACGTGTAGGTAAACAGAACAATCTCAAAAAATTAAATTATAACTCCCAACTGGTTAAGTAATAACTCAGTCAATACAACACAGAGCAAAGGGACTATCCATTCTACGAAAAATACAAAAAACAGGAATTCTAGGTGATATACCGGGCCCAGATAATTTAGACTCAAATTTTTCTTGCTCTTGACGTAGAAGCTCTTGCTCTATTCGAAACTCCCTTTGCTCAGATGTTTCAAATGCCCGTATAGCTTTTTCTGTTTTAGTTGTAGAATTTCTCTAAATAATATTCATTCTTTCTCTTTTCTTTCCAGGCACATAAATTTTTGCCAGTCGTCTGGACGTTTGATAGTGATCTCAAGGGAGACACGCGTGACTCCTTTGTCTCATCAACAGATGCTGCCTTTTTGATGTTCTGTCACTGCATCATCATTTTATGCTCATTATTAATGATTCTTGGAAACGAATGTTCAATCATCGCATTATCAACATCTTAGTTTCCAAAATATACACATTCCCACAGTATATAGTCAAAATGTATTTTTATGAAATGCTTGGATCTGATGTGCTACCAAATAAGCTAGGTGATGACCCCGGGCGTGCCTCGGATTGTTTTTATGATTAAATTTTGCAAATCTTAAAAATAAACACATGGAAACGCTTAGAATTAAGACTGTAAAAATTCAAAATGAAAACTCGGAAAAAATTTTAAATGATCACAATGGATGGACCTCTCCATGTATGTCGCTGTTAGCCTAAATAATTTCTTAGTCACGTAATCTTACTTTAGATGTTCCCCTTGATGTTGTTGCAATTCCCACTCTCGATGTCTTGAATCAAAACTTGGTCATTCATCTGTTTGTGTAGTCTCGTGGTCGCCGATTCTTCTATCTACCTGCTTACCATTTGCTCATATAGCACGGAGCTAAAGGAGTGCTTCATCTGTCTTCTTTCCTCTCTTTCTCAATTGTCTGATAACTCTCGATTATCTCCAGTTACTGATTATTTTTTAAGGTTTTCAAGAAATTGTTAACTACTAAGAACACTCTTTTCTAAGAAATCCCTGAATAACAGGAATTCTATGCATTGTTCCAAATTAAACCTTATCTATATTGAACAAACTTTGCGTTACATTGTTGGTCATGAGATATATATTGTTTATCCCTGCATAGTGTTGGTGCATTGCGTGTTGATACCATTGTTGATGCCTATTGTTGCACAAATTTTTACTTGCATTGTTGGCCATGAGATATATATATCATTGGTCCTTCAAGAGTTTTTGTGCATTGCGTGTTGATACCATTGTTTATCACAAACGAACTCACAAACAATTATCCTTCTTTATATATAGGGTGGTCCATAAGTCTGCCCCCCTCCCTTTTATTTTTTGAACCGACGCAGATATGTCAATTTTGATGAATCCAATGAATAGGAAGTTGTGGGTGGCCTATCCCATGGTGCACTTTTCATCATCCCAAATATGCAAATTAGGACACATTCAAAATTTATCTCAAAAACCGTAAGGGATAGAGAAAAAAACCCAATTGCAAACTTGTTCAGCATAAAAAAACAAACAAAACAAAAAAAATCATCCAAATTGGACCAACCAATCACCCACAATCACGCGGTGACTGTTTGTAGCTTACAAACAGTCACACTGCACAAGAAAAACTGGATGTTGATATTTCCGCCATGTAAAGCCTGCAAATCATAAAATTAACATAAATTACCATACTCACATTCACTTTCATGCGGAAAAGCAAATAAAAGACATGTTTCAGCACACAGAAGACAGAACAATTCCAGGATGGCAAGCTACAATGTTCCGGAAATGGTCAACATGATCTTCTGATTGTGGGTGATTGGTTGGTCCGATTTGGATGAAAATGCTTAGAAATAATACAGTAAAAATGCTTAATGAAAATTCGAAAAAAAACTTTTTAAAGACTCAGAATGGATGAACCACTCAAAAACTAACTTACTCACTTAAGCTTACTTCAGATATATACTTGATGTTGTTACAATTCCCTTTCTTCTCTCGATGTGTTGAAGCAAAACTTGGCCATTCATCAGTCTAGCGATCGCCGATTCTTCTATTTACTTGCTTCCGATTTACTCAATACAGCACGGAGCTAAAGGAGTCTTCCTCTGTTGTCTTTCCACTCTTTCTCAATAGTCTGCTAACTCTTCATTATCTCCACTTACTGATCATTTTTAAAGATTTTCAAGAATTTGTTAAGTACGTAGAACTCTCTTTTCTAAGAAAAAACTTGAATAACAGGATTTCTATGCATTATTACAAATTGAAACTTATCCATATTGCATCATCATTTTATGTTCTTTGTTATAATTTTTGGAAAGGATTGCTTTATCATTGCATCATCATTTTGTGCTCATTGTTATTGGAGAATTGCGCGTTGATACCATTGTTGATGCGAACACGACGGGCGTATTGTTGCACAAACTTTTTCTTGCATTGTTCGTCATGAGGTTAGGTTAGGTTAGGTTAGGTTCGACTATATTGTTGGTCCGTGCACAGTGTTTGTGAATTGCGTGCTGATACCATTGTTGATACCTATTGTTGTACAAACTTTGCCTTGCATTGTTGGCCATGAGATATTTCTCAATAATATGGCTTGCCATAACCATGAATATTGATTTTTTATCGATATTTATAATTCTTACGAAATCTGAGATAGACAGTGACATTCCTCATGCTTTGAAGGTCAAGTATGCAAAATTTCATCAAGATCGGAATAAAAGTGTAGATTTGTATAAGAAAGAAACAAACAAACCCACCCACAAACATCCTTCTTTATATAGACTAGCAGAGGACCCGGCGTTGCCCGGGATAATTACTCTTGTAGGTAAACAAACAACCTCAAAAAGCTAATTTAAACCTCCAAATTGGTTAAATAATAACTCAATCACTACAATATAGAGCGAAGGGACTATCCATTCTAAGAAAAATCCGAAAGACGGGAATTTACCTCTTCACTGAAAAAATCTATTCTAGGTGATATACCCGGACTTGATTTACCGAAAAAAAATTTTTTAAAGGCTCACAATGGATGGACCTCTCCAAGGATGCCTTCTAGAGGAGTACTTCCTCTATCGTCTTTCACTCTTTCTCAATAGTCTGCGAACTCATTATCTCCATTTACTGATCGTTTTTAAAAATTTTCAAGAAATTGTTAAGTACTAAGAATTCTCTTTTCTAAGAAAAGCCTGAATAACAGGAATTCTATGCATTGAATTCTATATTGCACAACTTTGCCTTGCATTGTTGTCATGAGACATATATTGTTGATCCTTGCATTGTGTTGGTGCATTGCGTGTTGACACCATTGTTGATACCTATTATTGCACAAACTTTTCCTTGCATTGTCGGTCATGAGATAAATATTGTTTGTCCGTGCGTAGTGTTGGTACATTGCGTGTTGATACCATTGTTGATACCTATTGTTGCACAAACTTTGCCTTGCATTGTTGGTCATGAGATATTTCTCATTAGTATGCCCTGCCATCGATTTTTTACCGATAATTATTATTTTTCTGAAATCTGAGGTAGACAGTGACCTTCCTCATTCTTTGAAGGTCAAGTATGCAAAATTTCATCAAGATCGGAATAAAACTGTAGAATTGTATAAAAAATAAACAAACAAACCCACAAACAAACAAACAAACAAACTCCTTTATATATATATAGAAGACTAGAAGAGGTACCCGGCGTTGCCCGGGATAATTACACTTGCACGAACTTTTCCTTTCATTGTTAGTCATGAGATATATATTGTTGGTTCATGCAGTGTGTTTGTGAATTGCGTGCTGATACCATTGTTGATACCTATTGTTGTACCAACTTTGCCTTGCATTGTTGGTCATGAGATATTTCTCATTAATATGCCTTGCCATAACCATGAATATCGATTTTTTTTCGATAATTATTATTTTTCCGAAATCTGAGGTAGACAGTGACCTTCCTCATGCTTTGAAGGTCATGTATGCGAAATTTCATCAAGATCGGAATAAAACTGTAGATTTGTATAAAAAACGTACAGACAGACCCACCCACCCACAAACATCCTTCTTTATATATATAGGGGAGTATTATCATTAAAAAGAATTCGCGCTAGACTAAATACAGTAAGAAAATCAAATTAAAACCCTAAATAAGTAATTTTAGCTATTTTAAATTCTTAAATTAAATTTAATTTTTATTTAAATTTTAATAAAAACCAGTTGCGAATGTGTGGTACTGCATTATCAGAACGATGTTAATCTTTATATATAAAAATTCAGGCTCAGGGTGCGTCTGTAAATGTTCTAAAAACTTTTGAACTACTTATCCGATTGAGCTCATATTCGCAACATATGTTAATTAGGTCCAGGATAAGGTTTACATGTCCCCAAAGTGAGGGGGGAAGGGGTAAAAATCATATATCTTGGTTTATGTTTGCTTGTTTACTCAAGAGATGGCGCCAGAGTTTATCTTTTTTATATAGACCTTTCCCATGAAACCGAAACTGGACTAACTGCGCAGAAGCAAGACAGCAAAAAAACTTCCGTTTTCCTCCGGATGTGTAGTATTGTTTGCCAATGACGTATATTAAAGATAGACTCCGAATCCTATTGTTAACAGCGGCAAAATGTGAAGCAAATTGAGCCATGGCAGTTCTGGGCAGGAGTGAGCCGTGGAGTGATTAGCAGTCTGGCTGCTTTGTTTTTGAAAATTTTGGGCCCGAGGAATAATTAATTCAAAACCATTCCTCAAAGTTCTTGTGCGTAGAACTGTACAATCAGACACGATAAAAGACAAGGAATCATTTTCCACGAGCATAAATCAAAAATACGTAACTAAAATGAAAATACATAACTGAAAGACGATCAAAACGAAATTGAAATTGAAACCATGATCGAAAAATTGTTTATAAAATATAATAAAATACTTCAAATACAAAGTAAACGATAAGATAAACTTATCACTCCGTGATCGGCGTGTAAAAGAATTGTAAACTTAATCAGCTACTCTCATGTTTAGCCATGTGTTTTGCATCTTCACTCACTTTCGGCCATGACAGTTCTGGGCATGGAGCTTCCCAATTTGCTTCAAGTTACAACAATTGCTTCGGAGTCTGTCTTTAATATACGTCATTGGTGTTTGCACATTTCAAGGCAGGAAATGCAAGTTTTTTACTGTCCTGTTTCTGTGCAGTCACTCCAGTTTCGGTTTCAATGGAAAGGTCTATATCAAAATTCAGGGTGCGTCTGTAAATGTCCTTCAAACTTTTGAACCATTTATCCTCTTGAGCTCATACTTGCACCAGATGTTCGTTAGATTCAGGATAAGATTTACATGTGCCGAGTGTCAGGTTGGCCCAAAAAGTAGAGGGTAAAAATAATCTTTCGCTTGATCTGTCTGTCTGACATAAGCGTACGATATGCGTGGACTAACAAAGTATGTCATATGGACCAACAAAGTACGATATGCAGAGCAAAGTTTCTGCAACAATAGGCCATAAAAATTACTTTGGCTATGGTCATGGATGAAGAAATACATGATGGGAAACTCCATTGTTTAAAGCGTGATTTTTTTTCACTGGCGTTCTCTGGTCATTTGCGTGGGCATTACTCTCTGTCTAGTAGACGACTTTACTTTTCCTTATTGACCTCGATGGCTCAGGGGTTGCGTGATTGCCTCTGATCAACACCTCCTAGACAGACGGTCTGATAACGGAAACGTCATACATTGTTACATCATCATTAATCTACCAAATTTAGGGCTCATTATTGGTAGAAATAGAATTAACAATGGTCGACTAATGATGATATAACATTGTATGTCGTTTCCGTTATCAGGCCTTATGTCTAAATGGTGTTGCTCTGATGCCCGTAGATGTGGCTTCGATCCCAACCGAGGAAGACGAGGATTTTTTCAGGGGGAAAATACTATTATATAAAAGAAAGAGCAAAAAATGTATACACTCACTCATTCATTCATTTATTACCAAATCTCCAGAACTATGAAGCCTACAAACTTGAAATTTGGCAGGTATATTTCCCTGGCCTTCTAGGTGAGGGTGATACAGGGATCAAATCATTGTTTTTGAGATAAAAAAAATTGAAATCCTATCTGCAGGAAACAGTTGTTTGGAATCTGTGGAGACACTTAAAGACATTGGTATACGAGACACCAGTGGGATCCGATGAAGACCTGGTAGCCGGAATCGCCATAGCTGCGGACCAGATTCGCGAAAAACCAGGAACTTTTGAACTTTTTACGTCAGTCCATGCGGCGACGTTGTGAAGCATGCATTCATGCCAGAGGGAGTGAATTTGAAAACTTATTATTGATGAAAATAGGAAAGAAAATTCCACAGCCTGGGTTCGAATCAAGAACCTTCTGCTCACCATGCACACGCGTCAACCTATTGCGCCACTCATTGTTCTAAGATTTATAAAAAGTTTATTATAAATTTATATTTATTTTCTTCTATGTTATCTTTATAAGCTGTCAGTTTATAATTTTATTATTGGTGAATTGTTCAAATAGTCTTGCTATGCCATTGGATTACCTTGTACTTGATTATTGTATGATGTTTGGATTTCCTGCTATTGTAAACCCCTTCAATGAGAAAGTTTTCTGATTGGAGGGGTATGGCCATAAAAACAGGCCTCCGTTCTTGACTGAACGTAGTTGTATCCTACCCTGAAGATGTGGTTACCACGAAACGCGTAGGTGTTAAATAAATTAATTACCAAACTTGCTATTTAGTCTGTCTTTGTTTCTATTGTTAGAAAGCAAGTAAGCCCATGATGCAACCTCTTGATATTTTTTATCTCAAAAACAATACCCAGAGAAAATAATGAAAGAGGGAAATGTTGCTTATATTTGATCCCTCTATCACCCCCATGTTTGTACGCTACCGTGTATACATAAACATTAAAAAAACTATATTTTCCTCCGAGCGACGCCGGGTATTTCAGCTAGTTTTAAATGTAAAATAGCTCAGTTATTTGGGTCACTTATTTAAGGGATCTTTTGTTCATCTTGGGATCGGGTGAGCTCCTATAACTTCAGAGGAAAAGGGTTTACTATTTAAAGGGGTTTCTTCTTTTAAACAGAGGCTGGGCGTGTCGGGAATCGATTTTCGATTTCTAGCACGCTACACTATATAAATGTGTAAGTAGCAGAGAAAATGTATAAATAGGTATATACAGTACGCATATAGTAACATTCCGTTAATGAGTCTTAAGTCTTGTACAGTCGAGTCAATTGACTCGAGAATGGCGACTCGGAAAATCGAGTCAAACAACTCTTACTAACATCTGTGTCCAATGACTCTCTTAAAAGGGTCGTATTGGAAGAATCATAGGACTCTCACAAGCGGGTCATATTAACCGCATATTGTTGTGAGTGTATCTATGTAAAATGTTAATACCTCTAACTATCCACCAATTAGCAAATTTGTTAGCAAAGAGAGCTCTAAATTGTACTGAAAAGTAAGAACCTGTTAGTTTGTTTAATCGTTGGTTAGGCCTAATTCATTCAGGCAACCACAGCTAAGACTTAAGACGCATGACTAATAACTTATCCATTATATTCTCAAACGTTATGAATATGAAGGCCATTTACTAGTAGGCCCTACTTTCTCAAAACATTGTTTGAAAACTAACTGCGACGCAACTCACGCTGTAGTTACTGTTTTCAGATAAAAATGTCATGAAGTAAAAACGCAATATGGGAATATTTCACCAAATCTCAAGACGAACCAGTCTTGTTTGAAAGATGAAAATATGTGCATTTTGCAGTTTTAATATGCAGGGTGATTCAGAAAGGTAGGTCAAGAATGAAATACCATGTACAGTTTGTAGCGGGGGACAATATTTTTCCTATATACATGGGTCCGGAAATGCGTCCTTACAGAGATATTGCAACTTGTACGAGGTAGGAATGGATGTGCGTTATCCGGACGGCAATGGTAGGGTCCATGTAAATTAGGATCTAAATATGTAAATTGTTCCTGTTCTCTCCTTTAAAAGAGAGGAAACGAAACGTGTAACTCCGTTGTCAAAAAATGGATCGCTTGACTAATGCGGAGCTGGCGAACATGCATCTCGTCTACGGAGAGGCACAGGGTAATGCTACTGAAGCAGAAAGGATTTACCAACAGCGTTTTCCAGACCTTGATCACCCACATCGCCGGGCGTTCCAAACACTAGACCAACGACTTCGAGACACAGGTTGCCTACGAGGTCTATCAAACACCTACTGCAATGTCATTCTAACCTCTTACAAGTTGCATTATCTTTGTAAGGATGCATTTCCGGACCCATGTTTAAAATTTTGCTCCCCGCTACAAACTGTACATGGTATTTAATTCTTAATCTACCTTTCTGAATCACGCTGTATATTCTATGCCGTTCTAATTCTGTATAATCAATATTATATATCTCATCTTAGTATCTAAATAAGTTCGTTTTTTCGGCTTCGGTTTCGATTTTTCGGTCGAAAGAAGTTAATAACCGAAATTTCGGTTTCGGCTACGGCCGACAAATAAAATACGCTTTCGGTCGGACCCTAATTCAAAGTAACGGAATTGTGGAGCTTTATCGCCCTAACTATTCCCCAGGTTTGCCACTACTAGACTTTTTCTTCTTCCCAAAGATGAAGACAAGTCTGAAAGGACACATGTTTGAGAATATAGAGGACATTAAAAAGAACGTTACAGCCGAACTTGGAAAGGTTAAGACAGAGGACTTTAAAGCATGTTTCCAAAACTTGTATGAACGTTGGAATAAATGTGTAGACTCAGAAGGAAATTAGTTTGAAAAATATTAAACTCTTTTGCCAGATATATGTCTTGTATTTGTTAAATTGCTCCAGTCTCGTTTCTTAAAAGTCTCACCTTGTATATCGATCTTAAACCTTTGGTAGCATGAAAAAACATTTTATGTTTCTCGGTTTAATAAATGAATAAAAACATCATATAGTTTTAATTATTTTCTGTTATTTTCTAAGAATGTAAAAGTACTGCTTGTGACTCTTATGACAGTAGACAGTAACATTTACAACGTTTCAATTCGCAAGTTAAACTTAGGCCACGTATAAAAATGTCTTCAAATGAAATTTAAAAAGAATTTAATTTCCCTAAGTATATTTTTTAATAGTAATTATTGGATGCCTTTAGGAGGATTTTTATATGCCAAGCCTCAGATATTTAAATAATTGATTAAAATAGGAAACAAAATTCCACAGCCTGGATTCGAATCAGGAACCTTCTGCTCACCGTACAGACCCACCAACCAATTGCGCCACTGCGAACATGGAAGCATTAACGCTATCTATATGCCCTTAGGGGAGCAGTTCGCAGGCTGGCACTATCTTTCCTACTGGCGTAACATAGTAAAACCTGTGTAAGTTGCCCAGCATTGGTTCCATCAAAAACTCGTCAACTTAAACAACAAGTGGTCAACTTTTAGAAAAAAAAGGAGTCAGAAGCATATATACATGTACACGTAACTGTATTGTGATGCGTTAATGTTTTTAACAATAATTACATGTAACTCATTTCAGCATTACATTTTATGCATATAGTCGTAATTGACATTTGTTTTTGATTATTCGCACGTGCCGAGGCCCAGGTTTTTTCTATCTCTCTTTGCAACTCGAACACTTTCTCAAGAAGCACAGGTAATTGAGCTGCAGCATAACCAATAAGATCTTTCACATTTTCGAGAGCTCGTACAGCTTGTAAATAGAGTACAGTATATGTATGTGAAAATAAGACACTATTAAAATGCATGTAACAAAACTTTGTATTTTACCTGAGTTAATTTCTTCAATTACTCTTCTTTTCTAGAATAAGTTCGATTAACTTCCTTTTTGACATGATTGTCAATTTTTCTGAACTATGTTAAATGATGTGCGTGAGAAATCAAGTTCTAAATGCTTGTTTATGCTCCTCTTTCATTTTCACGTGACATCCTGTACTGCAACATCAAGACGGTTCTATCCCTTCTATTTTCTCAGGGATTACCAGGAAGATCACGTGGCTTGGCTACGTTGCAACTAAGCCAGGTGAACTACTAGCGCGTGCGCATGGATTCGCACTGAATGGACCATGATTGCGTGCATGCGTTTCCTTTGGGTGCAACTACAGCCTGATCGCACTGATCAAAGCATGCAGGCCAGCTAACACCACCCTAAATCTCAGTGTTTTCTCTCAATGAAATGTTTAATGAAATCTCAGTGTGAATATAGAAACCATTTATTATTATTATTATTATTATTATTATTATTATTATTAATCTATTTTTATTTTCTTAATTTTTTTTTATTTTGTTTATTTTAATTTTAATGAAATGAATAAAGTTTTTATACTAAGTTTTATTTTTATCATAATTTTTTAATAAATGGGATGTGCATAAATATGTTAATTTTTTAGAGGTATTATTTATATGATTAAAATAAAATTTTCGGTTTGTAAATATTTATGTCTGTCCGCATTAAATCGGAGTTCTCCGGTTCATTACATTCAAAGTAGTATTTAATATTCAGTTATTCTCAATATTTGAATACGCAAACTTATTGGAGTAATGATATCGTAGCGGGTGGATGGTGGGTAAATTCAAATAAACAAGGAATTTATTTTTCTAAACGGGAATGAACTAGTGTTTTTATAAAAATAAGAAATGCTTGTAGTATTCCTACCAGCGAACAAAAATCAACAAATTCGACATGTACGGACTGCTCTTTAAAAGAATATTTTTTCTTTGTAAAAAATTTTTTTGGCTATGATGACCCAGAAATGGTGAACCCCCACAAATTGGTTCCTTGTTCGAAGCCATTTCGGGACCGCTCGAGTACTAACCGTGTGGTCAAATTAATTTTAAAATGAATCAAAAATCTACACTTTAATACCTTCGTTGATTCAAATTAATTTCTTTGACCACGTAATTTTTAAGTATGGGTTCAAATATGACCACCATTGACCACAGAAAGGGAGGAGAGGGGTAAAAAAAAGGTAAAGAAAGATTTGGTAAAGAACATTCTTGATTTATTGATTTTTGAAGTTAAGATTTTTAAGCCCCCATCCCCCCCAAATGACAAAGTGCGAATGTACGATTCTAATTTATATAAGTATTGTGATGCAACTAGAAATATATACATGTATATTTAAACTAATAATCCTACAAAAAATAATATGAACGTGATTTATAATAATTTAGTTTTTCCAAATTAGTGAAATAGAATTAAAAGAAAGAAAAATCTCAAAGTTAAATGCAGAGAAGGCTTTTATTAAATAAAAATTCCAAATAACATTTGTAAATAGAAACCATTCATTAACAGAAAATAATCAATAAATCTACAAATTTACAAAACACCGATCCAGCATTATATTCCAGCAAGATAACGATCCCAAACATCGAGCACGCCTTGCCACACAGTGGTTCCAAGATAACGAAATTGAGGTTCTGGAGTGGCCTGCACAATCTCCAGCTCTCAATCCACCTTAAAAAATATTTGTGGGAACACCTTAAAAAATAAATGGCCAAATATCCGACTGATTGGTTTGGTTTAGTTTGGTTTGGTATTAACGTACTTCTCAACTGCTATGGTCATTTCAGGACGGCGTTATAGGGGGCCGCAAATTTTGCCTCGCAAGGGTTCTTTAACGTGCAGCCGGCAAATGACTACACGGGACCAACGGCTTTACTTCCCTTCCGAAGGAAGTGCGTGATCTCAGGATTTACCCCTGAAAAATCCTCGTCGTCCTCGGTCGGGATCGAACCAAATATCCGACTGAACCAAAAGGAATGCAAGAATTGTGGGAAAGAACAAAGATGGAATGGGAAAATATTTCTGCCCAAACATGTATTAATTTAATTGACAGCATGCCTAGACGTATTGCTGTATTGTTGAAAGCCAAAGGAGGCTACATAAAATATTAAATAAATATTGTTCATACAAATGAGTTCAATTGATAACACGGTAACAAAGCTGCCCCAATGACAAATTGTCGGTTTTTCCTTAATTACATAAAAATAATCTTTGAAAAATTTTTTTTATTGCACTTATTTCTTAAATGAAAACAATGGTGACTCTATTGTATGCATTTAATATCAATAATGGATGGATGAACATCTCGCTCTCTAACATTGGGACAGTTTTGGAAGTCACCGATTCTAAAGTGTCTTTCCTCGATGACTGCTTCCTTCTTTTCTCCGTTTCGGCAACGTTGAGCACAGCCGAAGGTTGCTTACATATCAAAATCTGAGATTTAACTTTAACCCCATTCCCAGCCTTAAATTTACCGCTGTTCGAATTCATAACAGGGAAGAAAGCTGTTCGAATTCATTAACCTTATTCCCTGTTCATAACATGAAATGGTTGATTGACACCTACAGTCTTAATAATATTATCGTCCGAGAAATCTGATTCCTTGTGATTCTTAGCAATGGTATTCGAATTCGAAGCTAATCCCTCCACTCGAAAGGATGAAATTCATTTCATTGAGAGAAAATACTGAGATTTCATACTAAATATCCATGGCGGTGTTGGCTGGCCTGCATGCTTTAATCAGTGCGATCAGATTTTAGTTTCGCCCAAAGGAAACGCACGCGCACAACCATGTTCCATTCAGTGCAATTCCTGTATTAACGCGCTAGTAGTAGACCTAAGCACTGTATCTTATAGTGAAGATACAAAGAGGATAGTCAAGATCCAAGATAGACGAGTAGTCAAGTTAAGAGGATCGCAGTAGGTTAATGCTATGGGTCATGTTCGGTGCCATACAAAAGCGGTCAACTTAAACGGGTACTCTACTTATGGAGGTGGTCAACTTTACAGGTTTTACTGTATTCGTTAAATAGTAATTATTAGATGTCATTATGAGGACTTTACACGCCAAACCTGAGATGTGTAAATAATTGATTGGTTGGCGCCTCTGCAGGGTGAGCAGAAGGTTCCTGGTTCGAATCCAGGCTGTGAAATTTTCTTTCCTATTTTCATCAATTATGTATTTTTTTATCAGTCTTTAACGTAATTTTTAAATACTTTGGACAATTAAAATAAAATTGAATTTTTTAATGGATATTTTAAATTTTCCTATTTCCTTTGCAATTAATACAAAAAACATTTGAGACGAAATATTTTATTTCTTATACAGATTAATTCGGAAGGCGGGGACAATGGCGTGATTTTCGGTAAATGGAAAGGAGATTATTCAGACGGGAGGCTGCCATGGAGTTGGACTGAAAGCAGAACAATCCTTCTACAATGGATGAGGGAGAATAAGCCTGTTCGTTATGGGCAGTGTTGGGTCTTCTCAGCAGTTTTGACAACAGGTTTCCTTTTCAATATTTATTCAAATATTTCAATTTCTCAGCTAACATTAAATAGAACAGCATACACTGACATAAATAGACAGGAAAGCGTAGATAAGACAAACGAACAAAAGAAAAGACGAACTTACAAATTCACAAATATACAAGATCACAATCCGAATAACACTTCGGTCAGAGATTGTGCGTTTGTTTCAGCAGAAAATGAGAAGTTCGAGAAGACGGGGAAATACACGATTAGGCTCATGAAAAGAGCAAGACAAATCATGAACTATCGACGCTTCCGTGAACGCTGTCATCTAGCATGCAGCGCCGATGGTGTGGGGTAATTTCATCTGCTACAATTTGCAAGTACTCTTAACAGCAATCGCTACATCAGGTAAGTTGTAGTAGAAATGCCCTTCCTTCAGAGTTTTCCTGACGCTATATTGCAGCATAAATCAGCCCGGCCACATGTTGTCAGGAATACCCCTTTTTCTCTGGCGTGCACATTCGCCAAACATATTGTTTACTGAACATGTTCGCCATTTTAGTCTAACCAAGTTTGCCAAAGCTTTTGTGTTCCTGCAATGTTGCCACGAAGAAATTTTTCACTGTTACTTACGAGAAATTTTTCTGTTGCATCGCATACGATTCGCAATTGCGTGGATATCGCTTGACTGCGACCGTATATATCTTCCTGCATTGCTGTCTAAGGCAATATTCATAAACATCCACTTCTATCAACAGACAAATTGTTATATGATATGGTTGTCAAAGAATAGTTGAAGAAATGTTGATAGCTACAACACACATCATCAACTCAAGTAAATCACTTCTCTTAATAAATAAATATCTTCTACGCATCGGATATATCATAATTCTTCATAGATTATCTTTTTATTATCTTCTTTATTCATTTCATCAATGTGAAAGAAAGTGATAAAATAGAGTCCTGAATGGAATGATCGATTAACAAAAAAAGACGAATACGGGTGATAATTCCTGGACGAGAAGATATAAAGTCATGTCTGAGAATTAACTTCCCTTTTTTCCTTAATTGGTCATTCCCCTCAGGGCTTTAGCTTTTGCGGTTTGACTATACCATGTTCTTTAGATAAAGGTGTATCAGTGTTTAGTTTTCAACGGTGGTTTTTTGCGTAGTCGGTCGTTCTGTTGCCAATGTTTTTTGAATTTGTTGATTTAGATTTCAGATTCTGATAGAGCATCAAAAAGTAGGTAAAGAGTATAATATGCGCCCATGTCCTATCCATTTGGGAACATGACCAAAATAATAGTTAACGTTAAAATTTAGCCCCTTGTTTCCTGAATAAACAGAACATTTGTGCATATTATAAATTTTACTTACTTTTTGATGATCTATCCGAATCTGAAATCAAAATCAAAAAATCGAAAAAAATTGCCAACAGGCCGAACGACTTTGCGAATACATAACGGTAATGCATTAACATCGTTATGGTAATGCAGTAATTCTCAACTGTTTTTATTTTAATTGAATTTTTACTACAATTTCATTATACTTTTAAATAATACTGCTAAACAGGTATAGGAATGATCTGACGTAATATTTTTTACGAATTATTTTATATATTTTCAGTGGCATAACTCATATGAATTTGAGGCGCTTTCTGAAAGTAAATTCCAATTAAATTCCAACAAGCGAATCGTGAGAACTGTCAATCACTGCTTTACCATGGAAACTAGCTAGAGTAAAATGAACCATGGAAACGTTAGCCTCATTCCGAGGTTACTGTTAAATGAATTATTGTTAAAATGGTGACCCTTACAAGGGCCTTTTTTGCAATTAATCAGAAATTAATTTTTCTCTGATAAATGGTAATACATGTAGTTTCTTGTTTGACATTTTGCTTGAGAACGTGTTGAACAAAGAGCACTTTAAGCAAGGAATATGAACGAAAAATAAAAGATCTGTTCAAGAGGCTAAGGCAGCCGCTGATTGGCTGATGAACTTAGCCACCATCATGGGCACGTGATCTATATAGGTGGAGCGATTCTCACGATTACACACACGCTAATTTTGCAGGCACCATCTCAGATATTTAAAAAATAAAATAAGTTAATAATGCCAGTGTTATGTTTAATGCGTCAGAAAACCTAAAGTCTCACTATTTACGAGATATGATCAGTGTTTTATTAGTGTTATATCAAAGATGTTCTCTCCGCTAGAGTTTATCCAGTGAACTCAATATACAGAAGGTTAAGGACCTATGGAAAAAATTAGCATATTTAAATGTGGCGCACGCGTTTGTTTCACGTGAGCTGTCTCGTGGAGTACTGTTAAGGCAGGTATTAAAATAATTAATATTCGAACAGCGAGCTAAAAACATTGAGTTATGCTACCATAAGTTGACAGGTATTGGGAAGGCTACATAAAAGCCGTTTCCGACTTCAAATTCAGTTATTCCGAAAATATGAAAGAATGCAAGAAGCGAGCCTTCCTAGTTTCCAAGAAAGGGGTATCAAGTGTAGTAAATAACACTGGAAAAAAAAGAAGCAGCGTCATTCTTGAGGGCAAAAAGCAGGCCTATCCGAGACCATCCACTAGTCATACTTCTGAAGTCGTCCGGAAACTTCAGGCTCTCGTAACCAGATGTAATCTATCACACAATGGGCCATTTCACAGAAGGTAAGGGCATCTGTTTACACGGTAAAGACAATTATCAACCGTAATTTACAACTGGAGGAGCGACACAGGAGTCACGTTCATAAGTTGTTGGCGCGCCATGCTCAAGAGCAACGGACCAAATGCGTAATGTATGAACGATACTTAGCGATGAAAAGTCGAAATAAGTGTTCACACAAGATGATGCGTAGGATTATTAAAGCGACTGCAAGAAGAGCTGAGCCATTTCTTACCGTCCAAGGGGTTCTAAAGACTTCAGAAAATGATACCGTGAATGCAAGGAAACATTTTCAAAAGGTTTCATGATCATGGCGGGATACAGCTACAACGGCGAGTTAACTTTACACAGAGTTGAGTCACAAGCTAAAGTCAACGCCATGTACTATCAGACTAACACTTTAACCCCATATTTACCCGTGACATCCCCAGTTTGTACGGTACAGAGATAAACAAAGTATGGCTGGGCCAAGACAAGTTGTCAAATCACACCATCACGTCAACTGATTTTTCCTGGTACGCATGCAAGAAGATACCGGAATTCCGCTCCATTCCATTCAGCAACATACCCGTTAGGTCGCCGGACGCATCGCCTTTGGATTTTTGTGTTTGGGCTATTTAAACGGATCCTCGAAAAGAGATGACCGCGATCAGTGAAGGATCTTAGGAAAGCGTGTCAACAAGAATAGTTACAAATTGATCTTGGCGTTCTGCGTTCCAGTGAATTTACCGTTTAATTTTAGAGTTTATTACAAGTTTATGGATAAGCGAAGGATATAAATGAGAATATGATACACGTTGATGGCAATTGACCGATTTCATAGCTCTGCTCAAATCAAATGCCTGGTAGCCTTATGGCTGCCACTGGTGGGAGAACAAACCGCCTGTTCTATAGAAACCCTGAAATATAAAGGTTAGGCCGAGGGCGCTGCAGGTCACTGGGACAAAGCAAAATTCCTGTTTCAAACCGAAAGTTAAAAACACGTTTGTTTCAATTGCAAGCGTTTGCGAGTAGTACAAATATAAAAAAATACGTGAAACCATCTGTATAGCATTTGGGTAGTCGATGAGAAGACGGACAAATAATTTATCTACGCTAAAAATGTATAGTTTTCCTAAAAATGAGCCTCGTCATTCAGCCTGATAAATGTTGTTGGGAGAAAAGAACTTCAGGCATCGGTTCACAGTCAGTTGTTTTCTCTGCACTTGATTGGTTATTAAATCGGCTCCCTGGCCGAGAGTGCTGGAGCGCAGCTTCAGTGATCTCGGATTCTCGAATCGTGGGTTCGAATCCCGCCTGGGCATGGATGTTTGTATTTGTCCTGTATGAATGTAAACAGCCAATTCAATACTTGAATACTGCGAAGTCTGAAATAAAGAAATAAACATAAGAAAGATGATCTGTAATTTACAACTACCACTGCTTTGCACATAGTTCATGGAGCACAGTAAATTTTCAAGATGAAGATAATCTCCTCACAAGAAAATACACTATTTATACAAAAGTAATCGGACACTTTCAATCTTAGATTTTTTATGGAATATCTAAAAAAAACTTGACGAATTATCCTGAAACTTCTGGGATGTAAAGAACATGTTACACCGCATATATTTCAGCGAAGGTTTTGTCCCGAAGGCGAATAGGGGACCAGCAACAAAGTGAACCAAAAAAATAATGTTTGGGGTCAACCTGTAAAAAATAGTGCTTGAAATGCGTTGTAGCTGTACCATATGATTAGGAGGCTTCTTTTATTTATCTGTTTTCATTTGGATGAGCACGTATATTCATGGAGGTATAAAAGTTCCTTTAAAAAATCGAAATGTTTTCTTAAGTTTTTTGTTTTTGACATGCAGGTTTTTCAACCTAATGCGATGCCATTTTCAGGAAACTTGACAAACTACAGTAAAGACAAAAGTCTGCAATCAGAAAATAAAAGTATTAAATATTTGATAAAATATGAGCATTTTTACTAAATAATGTTTAAGTGCGCATGCGCAAGGGTTACCAAAATATTTTTTGCATAATTTTTAGCCAAATGTAAAGAGTTACTCCTATAAAAAGCCCAAGAAAATAGCGTGAAAATTGACTTCATTTTGGTTCATATCAGCTTAAGGAGAAGATAATACTAGTGTCCGATCCAAAAATAAAAATTTGGAGAAAACCCCTTATCGTTTTGTTTTTTTTTTGTTGAGAGCAACTGAAATTCAACTCATTCTATCGGCGATATCTTTCTGAATTTTCACGATATTTTCTTGGGCTTTTTACAAGAGTAGCTCTATACATTTGGCTAAGAAATTATGTAAAAGACATTGTGGTAAAGCTTGCGCATGCGCATTTAAACATTATTTAGTAAAAATGCCCATATTTCATCAAATATAATATTGGCCTACCACTCTAATATTGGCCTTTGTGTTCGTTTGAGAAACTCATTTTTTTTTTGTTGTTGCTGAAATCGACTTAAAAACTCATCATTCGTAAAGATATGTTAATATATTGAAATAAATTGGTATGGTGGAATGGTATATTCGCACAGACCTATCACGAGATAATGATACGGAATCAAAAAAAAATTTACGGGGCTGTGTTGGGACACGGCCGCTAGGTAAATCGTAGAATACGTCTTGAGGCCATATGGCGAATAAGAGAGAATTTCGTGGAACACAATTTAAAAAATTCTATTTCTGATATAAAATATTCCAACAAAAATGTACTTGCAATTCATCATTGTCAGCGATTAAGGTTGAAAATCGAGCGCGAAAAGATCAGAGAGAAGAAGATAAGAATTCGGAAAAGGTGAAGAGAAGATCTATGAAGCGCTGTACAGGGAAGCGACCCCCGTGAGAAATGAAGAAGATCGGGCGAGTCGATAAAAGGAGAAGAGAAGAAGAAAGTGGAGAAAGGTGGAAAAAGAAAAAAAAAGAGAGACAGAGAGTGCTCAGCAGCGAACGAGAAAGGTTGGAAAAGAAAATGGGCCATGAAAAAGAAAGAGTTGATATGAAAGCAACGACAGATGGAATGGGAGGGCGAAGAGAGGAAAAGAGAAGGGGACAATTTACCGTGAGAAAGCAGAACTTCGAAAAATGGTGTGAGTCCCGACGACGGCGGAATACGTCCGAGACACCGAGTGATCCATTATCGCCTACGAATAAAGCTGAGAGAATTCCGAGTGTCACGCCGATACAGACGGGGACCAAGGATATCGAATTAGCGGCGGAAACTGATTACGAGGACGCGCGGGCTGCAGCTAACTTTAAATGTACTGCTCTACTATGTAATAGTGTCTTCGTAAAATTAATTAACCTTCATAAGCACGGCGAGACACCGAACTGCGAGGATAATGTTATCTAGTGGTATTATTTCTCTTTCTTCCACGCATAATTTCCATCGCATTAAGAAGCCGACTTATCCCGGATCTCATTGTGACAAGAAGCGTCGCCGACCCATTCGGTACTAGCAATACTTACCTTCCCAAGGCCTTTCACCTTTCATACGCATGTAGGACCAGGGTCCGAAGCGACGAACATACATCAGAAATGTAAGATAGCCATTTTATTAGAAAAGCCATTAACCTTTGAATTCTGAAACTCTCAGTATTAAAGTAAAGAAATCTTAAGGAGATAAAAGAAATTTTAATAGGCATTTACGTAGCTAACGCATTAAACTAATCATCGATTGTTTTTCTACTCAAGACGGAGCGCCGCCTCTCCTCGTAGTAGGACATGGACCTTCCCGAGATGAATGGCTAAATGCGGCAAAGAAGCCAGCGGGTTCAAGAATCTGTTATCAAATATTCAATTGCTTAAATACAAAGGATTAGTGATGTTAAAGAACATTATGCTTATCTCAATTTAAACTTTTCAGTTTATTTGTATGTTTCATTTCAGTTTATTAAACTATCAGATGTAAAAATATTCACAACGTCCTTTCTCCTTACTCTGCTGTCAGACAAGGTTAGAACCACGTGGCAAACATAAATTTTTAACCAAACTGTAACCAATGCCAAGGCTCACGATCGCAAAAATCAATCGGGGAGCAAGCTTGGCATTGGAGGCACGCCATCTATGGACAAAAATGTCCATAGGTTGAGTTCCATTTCTCATCAGAGCGCAGAGCAAAAGCGCTCCAACATGAAAAAGCGGAAGCAGTGCGCAAGAGGGCGGAAGCGTGATAGGTTCGAGCGGGAAAATGAACATAGGAGAGAGAGCTTGAGAAACCGAGCGGGATGGACGCATGGAGATGGCTCCCGTTCTAGGAAAAAAACAGAGCATTCTCCCAGACGCCCGCGAAGCAATTTGGAAGCTTTACGAACTCCGGAGGAAAAGATTTTTGAACCGGGCTCGACTGGAGATGAACGCTATCGAGCAGTTTCGCTTCCGCAACAAGTAACGAGCATTTATGTGTTTGTGCCCGGATTAACTGTGTTTTATCGTCCCATGCTGACAGCTACCGACTACGTTGGAGGAGAGCAGCCCACGGCTTCATTGAATGAAGAATTAGTGCTAAGCGCGACGGGAGGAGAAAGAAAAAGGAGCGCTGAAACAGTGGTTCGTCTCGCCAGCGAAGTATCCATATTTTCTCCTATCGTCGCCGCACCGGCGGCCGTTATCTTCACACGAACGTTGGTCGTCGCAGCGGGAGTCGAGGCCACGAGTGGCATCAGCTACGGACCCTTGATAAGCAGCTCGTTCCAGCTCGTTGGACCCAGGAAGCCTTCTGGCAACGAGGATTGAGTGCCTTCGTACCCTACACAAGGTGGGTGGGTAAAAGTTCAGAGTGGCGTCCCCAATTTCACGGACGTTTCACGGACGGCCCCGTCGCGTTCAGGCTCAGAAATTATTATGCAAATTTTGTTTACGAATGGGTAAATAATTTACCTGATTTTAGGAACTAATTTATTCATAAAATCATGCTGAAACAATTCATGAAATCCCCGTCAACGCACATGAGATCCCGGGCGGCCATAATGCCAACATGGAGGATGGCGTGTGTCTCTTTCTCCTCACAAGGTGGCAGTGGCGTACACATTTGCTCCCATTTGTAAGATTGCAAGACATTTTGCTATCAACTTACTTGCTCCGCAGGAAGCAAAATAAACAGGAAACATACAAAAATTTTAAAAATTAACCCGCGTTAATCAACAAAGGGGATTTTAAAAATTAAAAAATAAAAAAATTAAATAAAAAAAATTTAATTTTTAAATTTCTAAATTTCGAAGTTTCTAACTTCAGTGATGAAAAAGCCAATACGAGATAATTTAAAATTAAAATTTTCAATTTCTATATTTTTCAGAGTTTTAACACAAGAAAATTAAGATTGCAAGAATGCATTTTCTTGTTCCGCAGAAGCAAAATAAACAGAAGACATAAAAACGTCAGAAAGATTTTTATTAGTAATTAATCAACAAAAATAATTTAAAAAGTGGTTGAAAAACAACCAGTACAGAAAATTAAAAATTCTAAT
>JAHWFO010100943.1:4398686-4423121 GCA_023313115.1 Rhysida immarginata | reverse complement strand
ATTCATCAAACAAATCATGAATACAAAGGAGAAAAGGGAAACAAATACATGTACAATTCGCGGAATTCTTCCTTCACTTTTCTCCTTTGTATTCACACTATCATCACGACCCCATGCACGCACCCATTGCTGTCATGAGAGAAAGGCGTACTGCGCATGTGCCTCAGTCATTTCCAAGCTGCTTGTAGCTTTAAAATCAAACTGACCTAGATATCCGCTTGAAGCGAAAATCAGCTTGAAAATCCAAGCGCTTCATGCAACTAGCGCATATCAGCTTGGTGTTTAGGATAGCTTGAGCTTGAAAAATCACAAGCAACACGCTCAAAGCGTCAAGCTTCAAGCTCCAAGCGAGCTATGGGAACGCACCTTAAAGACAGTTTTGTGTTTATTGTTAATAAAATCAAGCCAAAAGATATGCTCTGTGTACTTCTTTCAGCTCATACCTAACTTCCACTGCGCGTTACTCTGAAATACGTGACAGAGTATAAACTTTTGGCTGGCATGGTACAGAGCGTGGTTGACCGGGTTAAACCTAATTATAATTCCCACCCATCCCACCCTTTGGAAAAAAAATTGTTTCTTGCAATAAAACTTTATTTCCGCTCTTCCTCACTTGTGCGGTTCGCTTCCTGGTTGTAGTAGTAAGGGAAGCGTAGCAGATTTTTCGCGTTGAGGAAGAGAAGGCGCGTGGCACGTGGTCATTTATTATTCTTGGCAATTCTGTGTAAGAGTATAAACTTTTGGCTGGCGTGTGCGTTAAGTGTTTTAAGGTACTACTCAGATTGTTATGGAATTTTCCTTTGTGTGTTGCTTTCGATAGTTAAAACAAAACCTGGAAATAACAGCAGAGGCCGCTGCGGGAGTAGGAAGATTATAACTTTAATCTCTTATTAAAGTCTAAAGGTGTGTTCCCATAGCTCGCTTGGAGCGTGAAGCTTGAAGCTTTGAGCGTTTTGCTTGTGACTTTTCAAGCTTAGCGGGTGCCCACTTAGCGCGACGATAGCGCGATTCTAACGCCAGGCGATCAATTCGCTTCTCGGTGCCCACTTGGCGGGACGGCCGCGTGACTGAATGCGCATGCGTTATCTACGCGATCATTTCGTTTCCCACTTCAAGATTTCGTGCTTCTAAAATCAGAATTGGATATTTCGTGCATACAGAATTGCATATTACTTGATAACTTCAATCAAATTTTCCGTAGCGATATCCGACCATTTCGAAGTAGGTGCTGCCATGATTCCATGTGCCACGTGATTCGAAACTGTTTTCTGATTGGGTGCGATGGAGTCGCGCGATCGAAAAGCTCTGGCATGCAGAGCTTTTCAATCGCGTTAGCTGCGCTACAGAATCGCCCTCGTGACGTCACTCTGCGCATGCGTGCTTCACAAAGCGATAGAATCGCGCTATCGTCGCGCTAAGTGGGCACCCAGCATAAAAGTTCTCTTTTCATTTTCGAAGTTTTTCATTGTGGATATAGAGCAAATCAAACTCGAACGCTCTATTTTGAAAGCCCTCAAGGAAATACGTTTTCACAAGCAAGAGATAGGGCAATTCAACAAATGTTTTCTCCTACTCGCAGATCAACTGACTAAAATATCGGAAAAACAGAGGACTAAGCTTTATATTGAAGTTTTTTCGACTGACCTTCGAAGCGAGTTGGAAAAGAGAAATCCATCCACACTTAAGCAAGCCATGGAGGCTTTGATTAAGTTTATGGATAAAACAAAATATAAAAGATGGTATGACAAGCGTCATACAAGTTGGCAAATGAAATTGGGCGAAAAGGTCTGGGTAGCCTCAGCCCGTCTAATGCCAGTGAAACACATAGTGGGAAAGAAGCTATACAGTAAATATGTAGGCCCCTTTCCCATTATTAAAGTTATAAATAAAGTATCAGCTCGGGTTAAAATCCCACGTAGGTGGGGAGGTACAAAAACCCTTCACTGTTCCTACTTAAAGAAGCACAGAGGGGACTCCAGCGGAAACACCCGCTAAAGGACCAGGTCCTATCAAGGATCCACTCTATAGAGTCCGTAACATCAAAGATGTTAGAGGCAAGCCTCCAAAAAGGCAGTTTCTTGTACAGTGGGTGGGGTACTCTCAACCATCGTGGGAACCCGAGACCAACCTCCATAGATGTAAAGGGCTCATCTCAAAATTCTTTGCCAAACAGAGGCAGAAGAAATCTAAAGCAGAGCTACCTGCTATGGGGGCAGGTAACGTTACTCAAACGATTTCCCTAGAACAGCGCAAGCGTACATGCTGTTTTAGAAATCGCAAGAGGAAGCGCTAAAGTGATATTAATCACAGCGATGAGGGGGCGAGCGTGTCACTAAGTTTGGCGCGAAAGAAAAAAGAGCGCTAAAACAGTGGTTCGTCCCGCCAGCGAAGTATCCACGTTTTCTCCTATCGTCGCCGCACCGGCGACCGTTATCTTCACACGAACGTTGGTCGTCGCAACGGGAGTCGAGGCCCACGAGTGGCATCAGCTACAGACCCTTGATAAGCAGCTCGTTCCAGCAGGATTGAGTTCCTGGATCACGCCTTGGACCCAGGAAGCCTTCTGGCAACGAGGATTGGGTGCCTTCATACCCTACACAAGGTGGGTGCCTTTTTCTAGTCCGAGAGGGGACGGGGAATATGTTTTTTTTTTGCGTTCGTTTTTCGAACTTAAAATTATTTATTCCGCGCATGCAATGCCTTCTAGCATCGAACTCGAACGTTCGTTTGTTTTGTAAAAGCGTTTCGCGCGCAATGCAGGCTCTAATTGATTCTCTTTTTATCTCTTCTTAGCTATTTAACCATTCGGTTCCAAAACTAGAAACGCTTAGTCGTCGCCGTGTTCCTACGGTGCAGCGGAGACAGTGTTCGCTATTGTCTTTCAACAGGAGAACCCTGGCCCCTTTCTGAGCGTCCGGAGTCTCTACCTGTCCGCGTGACTCTTTTTTTTCCCGCTGTAGGCTCAAATATCTACGTTCAACTGTCTGAGAATAGTTTCACTAGTTTAAGTCCAGCTTCATGCTATTTGGTTTCTTTTCTAGTGAATCTTCGGATTCGGCCGTCCACGGCCGCTCCCATTAAAAGAAGAAAAATTACGAAAGTCAGAATTGCACTTTCTTATTCCGGGCGCATTTTTAGCATCCTCCGGTGGAAGGGGGCGAGCGCCTTATTCACTGTTTTTATTCATATATGCGCCTCTATGAATACGCGCCTATATGTCTATCTTTTTTTTGTAAATCTGGGGTTTATCCCACAGATGGGCTTTTGACCTCTTTGTGGTCGCTTCGATCGAAGCAGTTTCCTGCTCGATCTGTGACCCGATTATCAGTGTGTCTGTTGTCATTGTTTATTTCTTGTTTGATGTAAAACGGAGCGTTAAGCTGCCGTTTGGGCAGGGCAATATTCCCGTTGCGTTTCTTGCGTGTAAGCAAGATCGTCGCCCATTATTGTTATTGTGTCTTTCCTCTATGTAAAGACAATTTTGTGTTTATTGTTAATAAAATCAAGCCAAAAGATATGCTCCGTGTACTTCTTTCAGCTCATACCTAACTTCCACTGCGCGTTACTCTGAAATACGTGACACAAACTTTTATGACATTCTCAACTTACAAATCACTGGTCAATGATAAGAGAAGTGTTTGAAATGGCAACAGACAAGAATCAATATTTCGCACAAACATCAAATTTATAGTACTGCCACCCCATGGTGATTCTATGGGTTTATAATCTAAATTAAAATGTTTCTTCATATAACTAAGAGCGTATAAATTTAATGTAGAAACTATGCTAACTATCATAATTGCATTATCAGTATCCACCTCCATGTTGTCACCGACTGGTCTAGTTGTTGGTGAATATTTCATTATCGCACTGAACAACATTTCCATATCAGATATCGACACTTTAGGATGAATCACACGGAATGGCCAGATTATTATGACCACCCCATCAATACTTCGTTGGGCCACCTTCTCCATTCAAAACTGCGGCGATCCGCATTTACTATACGAGATTTTGAAACCTGATGCGAGGAATCTGACACAAAGAATGCTGTTGTCTTGTGCTTTCTGGCCACAATCCGCTTCAAACCCCTTCTGTTTCTATCAGTGAGCTTCGACTTTCGGCCACAGTTGTGCTTGGCAGATGATGTCTTTCCCTGCTTCTTATAGGCTGTCATAACAGTCTTTGCCTGATGAAGAGCACTGTCCTGTTGTGTGAAATTTGTTGGTTTTGGAACCATCTGTCTGATGGCTTTTTTAACTTTCTCCCACAAATGCTCAGTTGGATTGAGATTTTGTCATTACGGGGGCCAGGTTCGTTTACTATCATTTTCAATTGTCGAATCAACATAGGCGTTAAAGCATGCATTCAGTGCCAAAAAAAGTTTTTTGAAGCAAACAACGCATAGGAATATTTTGTTCTTGAAACTATTCCTGCAAAATACGAGTAGCGTGCCATGGCGCATTGTCACGTTGGAAAAAATCATTTCTATTGGGATATACCATCAACATGATTGCATGAACTTTATCAGCAAAGATGCTTAGGTATGTTCTGATATTCAGACGTTTTTCTGCACAAATTACAGGACCCATATCATGCCAGGAAAACATGGCCCCAACCATAACTGCCCCCACGAGCTTGAAGGATTGTACTCATGCATGTGGGGTCGATGCTTTCATGCACTTTCCGTCAAATTCTCCTTCTGGCATCTGCATGATGCAACTGGACAGGTTAACTTCCCTGCCAGCACGTTCTTCAGACATTTTTCTGGTCGAGCATATATGGGATTAGATTGGACGACGTTTCATCTACCCCCATCAGCCGCCTACGACTCTCGCTTAGTTACTTCTGCATGTGTCAGAAACTAGGCGAATGATCGAATGCATTCCCGAGTTCATGTTTGAATAGCAGAGTGCACTGAAACACTCGGAAACACGCTGAACGCCGTAGCGAATAGAACTGACATGTGACGTCATCAAATGTACAGTCGCTAGAATAAAATAAAATAAAATACAGAATGTCACAATACGCAATAATATTTTAAATATTCTAGGGAGATAATAATGATGAACGGGAAGTTCAATTAACAATTTTATTTTAATAAGAAATGCACAATTTCGAAATTCATGATATTATTTCACTGATCTGGAAAAGAAAGATGAAAGTATAAAGGTAAGAAATTCTCGTTTTTCAGAAAAACATCCTTTTTATTTTGAATGAAAAACTTCGCAGATAGAGTAACTGATTTTGTCAATTTTTACTTCTCCATATTTAGCTATTTTTGAGAGATCGTTCTCAATTGAAATCCAAAGGCGCACTAACCAAGGGTGTCAATGGGAGTTTTGCCCAAACCCAAGATTAGGCTGATAAAATACCCAATATGAACTCAAATTTGTAAAAATTGTAAAGTCATGAAGGAACCATCAGAATTAAATGAAATTTAATACACAAACGACTAGTTTTGGTAGAAATAAATGATTACAGGTTCAAAGCAAAAATCAATATTAAGTGTCCAAAATCAGTATTTTGTGTAGCCACTAAGCGCTGCAATAAGTGCTGCTATACGACGTGGCATGGAGTCAAACAGATTTTGAATGTCTGCCTGGGAAAGAACATTTCATATTTTTCGTATGCGTGCCCAAAATTCATCTGTAAAAACGTTAGGACGAAGATCACGAGCGAGACACCGACCAACGAAATCCCGCACATGTTCAATAGGCGACATATCCGGCGAATAAACAGGTCAATGAAGAAGTTGTATGTCTTCTGCTGAAAAGAAGTCTTGAACATTGTTGAAAGATCGCTCCAGGAATGCCTTGAAGAAAAGAACGAGTTCGGGCTCCAGCACATCACTGATGTACCGATTGCTGTTAAGATTACCCACAATTCGTAGCAGCTGAAATCGTCCATGATAATCGTACCCCAGACCATAATTCCGGGTGTTCGTCCACTGTGACGTTCAATAATGCACTCCGGAAGGTAGCGTTCATCGGCATAGCGTCTAACACGAATGCGGCCATCATAGTACTACAGATTAAAGCGGGATTCGTCAGAAAAAAAGACTTGTTGCCAATCTGCACGCCAGTTTCTGTGTTCATGAGCCCATTGCAGCCGCAGGCTTCGATGGTTTTGCGTCAGGGGGATCCTGAATAAACGAGTACTTGCACGCAGTCAACGGTGCAGCAGACGTCGACGAATTGACGAAGTAGACAGGGATACACCTGTAGCAGTGGACCAATGTGATGCCAACAGTCTAGAGGAAGCTGTACGGTCCGTCAGCGCCATGCGGACCAGGTGTTTATCATGGCGCGTTGACGTCACCTTTCGTCATCCACTCCGGGATTTCCAAGTTGTCCGCTTCTCGTCGGTCCACTGCTTCCAAACTCGCATCAGTATACTGCTGTTACGCTGCACACGAGCTGCTATTGCACGATAGGAAAATGCTCCTTCATGAAGGCCGATGATACTCCCCCGTCCAAGCTGCATAAGTTGTTGAAATGTCGCCCTCTTTCGTCGACGAGGCATCGTTACGTCTCATATAACGTTTACCACTAGCAGATAACCATAAACTATTTTCAACGTCCCGCTACAGCCCTGTATTTATACTGTTTCAGCAGGAGTTCAGAGAGCGCTGCTCAGCCCACGCATGCATGGTGACTCTGAAATTTTAATCATTTGCATAACATATTACAATTTGCATTGGCTGAAAATTGTAGCTCAATCGAGTCATTTCTTCATTGTGTCGCAATTTTTACAAACACGAGTTTATAAAAGAAGATAAAAATTGATAAAAGAAGATAAAACTCATGTGTATAAAGTCTAAAGATTTAAAGTTTTTTAGAAAATTTAATTCTAGAAACCTATATGAACGGAAAAATAACAAACATTGACAGCCCTGGCTCTAACCTCTTACCTTTCCTTTCCTCCAAAACATTTTTTTTCCGGGTCCGGATACGAAAGGATACGCAATTACTGGCACATTAAAGTAGTTTTCTTTCTGATTCCCCGGGAGATCTCCGAATTGAAAGCGTGGGAGTCTTGTATTTTTTAAATTCCATATTGCTTCATTCGCAATATTCTGAACATAAAATCTCAGCAATATAGCATTATACCGTCAATGTGTTCATTTTTCATTTGACGCCCGTGCAGATCAGAGTTTCCCAAACTGTAATCCGCGTCTCCGTACATTTCAGCGGGGAAAAAATAATCCTCAGAATATACAGGGTTATTACAAATGATTATCCGGATTTGATAAATTCCCCTGATTCAGGTTTGTTGGGTTTCAGTTTTATTCATATCAGTCTCTAACCCCTTGGGATTTTTTTGTATGTGGTTATGTGAAAGATGAGTGTTTACGCCTCCTCTACCAACAAACCTACTAGAACCGAAAGCTCGCATCCACAGTACTTTTCAAAAGATTGATAGGCATATGCTTCACAATGTGTGAGATTAACTTAATTATAGACTTTATGTCTGGAGAATTACTTTAGTACACATATAGAGCACTTGTTATATGCCAGAAAAAACTTTTTGCAAAGTTATGAATTTCTGAAATCGGGCCAATCATTTGTAAAAACCCTTTATTAATGAAACAAAAAAATCACCACTTTGGACTTAATTCACGAAAAATATGCTTACTTATTTTATTTCATTATTATTATCTTTATGAAGTGTAAACCATTTTTTATTTTACGTTATAGAGTGGGTCGCGCAATTTTTTCTTAGAAAATACCGGTCAGCGGTCGGTAAAAGTTTGGGAACGCTGACATGTATGATAAATATGAAAAGAGATGTCTATCTTAGTCAATCTCATCACCACTGTCTTTACTAGACGATGTTGATCTGATGCACTAGGTAAATGATAATATACGAACAAAACATGATAATATATCAAAATTTTTCTTTCCACAAAAGTTCAGTTAGGAACAATACTTTCTGGAAATTGAATATTATAAACACTACGATTATCCCAATAACTAATGTAGTAAATGAAATTTTTTTATTATTTTTACTACATCCTAATACATACATTTATGTAAGTCACTCGGTACTGCACTTTTTGGATTCATTTCACAATTAGAATAAAAATGTATAAATTATCTATATTTTTTCTAATGAAAATTAGTTTTGTAGTTTTTAGGGCTTTAGGTATCCCTTGTCGTCCAGTTACTAATGCTGAATCGGCCCACGTTGAAAGTGGTAATTTATTATGTGATTTTTATTTTGAAAACAATAAGCGTCTGGAATCTTTGTCGAAGGACTTCATCTGGTAAGTACAATACGAGATGTGCATAATGGCTTCTGACGTCATTTGTAGATGTGAAGTGAGGGATTATGGGATTGGAAATGGTACAGTCGTACAGTCGACGCAGCATAGAGTAACGCGCCATTCAGCACATACCTGGGAAAATACTCGGAAAAATTCTATCAAATTTTGACGGCATATAAGTTCGTACGTTCCCTCTAATCCCTCAGAATTTCAGGTCCTTATTTTACTTGTTCCCGAGTAATCGACTCATTGATCGGAACTACAAGTAATGGCAGAAGTTCTCATTCAATATTTTTAATCAGAGATTTAACACTCGATGGAAGTCGAAAGCACCGTTCCAGGCATGGTCACATGAATTTGTTGGATTTCTTTTCCTATTAATTCAGCACCAACAGTTACCACATATACGAGGCATGTTTTTTAAGGAAGTACCGTTTTGGAATTAAAAAAGACGTGCAAAGATATCGCAATAATTTTATTTTTACATGAAAGCCTGTACCTTAATCTACTTTTCTACATAATTTCCGTGAATATTGAGGCACTTGTCATAACGTGGCACCAGTTTTTGAATACCCTCCTCATAAAATTCTGCCGCCTGACTTGTTAACCACTGTATCACAAATGTTTTGACTTCGTTATCGTCTTGAAGACGCTGACCACCCAGGTGTTTCTTCAAGTGCAGGAACAAATGGTAGTCGCTGGGCGCCAGATCAGGGCTGTATGGAGGATGATCTAGAGTTTCCCATTTAAAAGATTTGATGAGATCTTTGGTCCGATTAGCCACATGTGGACGGGCATTGTCATGCAGCAAAACGATACCCTTACTCAACTTGCCACGTCTTTTGTTCTGGATTGCACGACGCAGATTGTTCAATGTCTCACAATAAGACGCTGCATTGATTGTCTCATTACGAGGCAGAAACTCCACTAGCAATACTCCTTTTCTGTCCCAAAAACTGTGCACATGATTTTCCGGGCAGAAATTGTTTGCTTAAACTTCACTTTTTTGGGTAATGATGAATGTCGCCATTCCATGGATTGTTGTTTCGATTCTGGTGTGACTAGGCCACCCATGTTTCGTCACCAGTAACAATTTGGTCTAAAAAATCTTCACCTTCATTGTGGTACCGCTCAAGGAAAGTCAATGCACTGCCTAAACGTTGGGTTTTGTGCAAATCCGTCAACATTTTTGGAACCCAACGTGAACACAATTTCCGGTAATTCAAGTTCTCGGTCACAATGCGATACAAAACACTACGAGAATATTGAGGAAAGCAGTCGCACAATGATGAAATTGTAAAGCGTCTGTTTTCTCTCACCTTTTCGTCCACTTTCTGCACCAAATCTTCATTAACGACCGAAGGACGCCCACTCCGTTCTTCATCATGCACATTTGTGCGGCCATCTTTAAATGCTCTCACCCATTTCCTTACCATTCCATCACTCATAATGTTTTATCCGTACACTTCACAGATCTCACGATGAATATCGATCGGTTTTACGCCTTTAGCACTAAGAAATCGTATAACAGCCCGTACTTCACAATCGGCGGGACTCACGATTGTCGGAGGCATCTTAAACACTCAGTAAACAACGTATACAATGAAGAATCAGACTGTAATGGCGTCAGTGCGTAGACAAGAGATGTAGTTAACCAGCGCGCATGCGCGGAACGCCGACCGTAGCGCTGCGGCGGCGGAATCGCAAAACGGTACTTACTTAAAAAACATGCCTCGTAGTTTCATACGAACAGAAATATAAAGCAAAAAGAGGAAAAGCTACATAACATTTTTTCTAATTGCGAGTAAAAATATTAATGCATGAATTTCAACATAATGTCATTTCATTCACATAATTCAACAAAATATTTTCATGCATATAAAAATGACAGCGCAAATCACACTCCATTGTTATGGAAATTGTGCAAAGTTCATGAAGTGTTGTTTGAAGTGTAGGGGAATTACTACTGTGTAAAACAATTATTGATAAAATATTGATAAAAAGGTAAATTCAAACTATTACTCAGAAATTTTTCTAATGTCATGGTGCCGGAAAAAATATACAGTGTCCCAACGATACATGTTCAAAATGAAAAACTGAGTAAAGAACCTCATTACCTATTAGAAACACCCCATGTATGTTATCCAAAATGTTACCATTATGAAGAATTAACGATTTTGTGATTTTGTAAGTAACCATCTGCACTTACAAAATAGGGGTTTCATGGTAAAATTGAAAGTATGCGAGCTTAAAGGAAAAATAGGGCCAGTAACCACCTGTAGAAACCTTTCTAAGAGGAAATATCAATTTTACCATGAAAGCCGTATTTTTTTATCGTTAAGCTTGCATAGTTCCTTTTTATAACCTACTAGTAGAGACATCCGGCGTTGCCCAGAATAATTACAATTTTGATAAGCAGAACAACCTCAAGATGTTAAATAGTAACTGAAATTGGTTTTCAGTATTCTACAATTTCTTGCTGCAGACGAAGCTCCTGTTGTTCAGATGTTTCTGATGCCCGGATAACCAATACTCATTCATTTCTTCGCTGATATTTCGACAGATAATAATTAACATGTATCCTTCGAACGATTACTATAGAGCACATCACAGTATGCTTGTTGATTTGAAGAGGCGAGTTAATTTATGCATTGTTAGCGTTATGTTGTTAACTGTCGCACGAGCGAAGGGTCTGCTACCTGTCACCTTTCCACTCTTTCTCAATAGTCTGCTAACTCTCCACTATCTCCAGTTACTGCTCATTTTATAGATTTTCAAGAAATGGATAGGGTCTAAGAATTATCAGTTCTGAGAAAAGCTGAACAACAGATATTCTATGTATTGTTGCAAATTCAACTTTGTTTTATAATTCTCAGAGATGGGATGGAATCTTCATTCCTAATGAACATACTTATATTGTCTTGGATTGTTGGTCATGAGATATGCAGGTTGGATACAAAAAGGACCCACCCCCCCGCTTTTATTTTCGTAACCGAAGCATATATGTCAGTTTTGATGAATCCAATGAATAGGAAGTTGTGGGTGACCTATCCCCTGGTGCCCTTTTCATCATCCCTATATGCAAATTAGGACGCATTCAAATCCTACCTTAAAATTTATACACGAAACACGAAATGTTGTTCAAAAAATTCCTACCTACAGCATAGAATTCTGAACAAAAAAAAATTTCCAAAATCCGATAAACGGATCACAAACAATCCAAAGCAGAAGATCATGTTGACCATTCCAGGAACAGTGTAGCTTGCCATCCTGGAATTGTTCTCTCTCCTGTATGCAGACACATGCTTTTTATTTAATTTTCCTCATGAAAGTGAATGTTATTATGGTAATTTTTGGTAATTTCTTGATTTGCATGTTGAACATTTATATGTCTTTGTGCAGTACATAGGGAGGTAACTAATAAATTCAACATGTGATCCGTTCATCGGATTTTGGAATTTTTTTTTGTTTTGTTCGTAATTCCACGCTGAACAAATCATCATCTGGAATTTTTCGTGTATCTGTTACGGTTTTTAAGATAGGATTTTAAAGTGTCCTAATCTGCATAATTGGGATGAGGAAAAGTGCGACATTGGATAGGTCACCCAGAACTTCCTATTCATTGGATTCATCAAAAATGACAAATATGCTTCGGTTACGAAAATAAAAGTGGGGAGGTATGCATTATTCGTCATGAGATACCTCTTATCAGTATGCCCTCCCTTTGAAGATCAAGTGTACAAATTTCATCAAGATCAGAATAAAAATGCAAATTTGTAAAAGAGTCAAACAAACAGACACACGCACAAACATTCTATCTCGTATATAGACTAGCAGAGGCACCCGGCGTTACCCGGGATAATTACTGTTTTAGGTAAACAGAACAACCTTAAGAATTTAAATAAAAGCTGAAATTGTTTTTCAGCAATTCTGTACTTTCTTGCTGAAGAAGAAGCTCCCGTTGTTCAGATGTTTCCGAGACCCAGATAACTTTTTGTCTTCTCTGACCAATACTCTTTCATTTCCTCTTGGAAACGAACGTTCTATCATTGCATCATCATCACATTGGTTTCAAAACATATTATAATCAAAATGTGTCGGGGATTTTGTTAGAAAATGTTAGATTCGCTGCGCGACCAAATAAGCTAGATGACATCCCCGCGTTGCTTGGGCCCTTTTGAATGAAATTTTGAATTACTGAATATGAATATACAGGGTTTTACAAATATACACTACCCTATCATAAGTCATGAAACAATCCTGATTTGCATGAAAATGGGACATTCCTTTGCAATTTCGCTGTTGGCATTCTTCCCAGCACTACATAACAGAGAGTATGCTATTATGAGATGGTGCTTTCGTGAAGGCTGTAAAAACGTCTCAAAGAAAAGAGCTTCCAGACTTCCAAAGAGGTACAATTGTTTGATGGCATCTCGCAGGCAGAACAGTTAGAGAGAAGTCAACCCTCCTAAACATCCCAAAAGCGACCGTTCACAACGTCATCAGGACATGGAAAGAGAAAGGCGCCACAAGTGTTCTGCCTAGGACTGGAAGACCCAAGATCATGTCGGCCAGAGACCAAAGGGCTCTTCATAAGGTGGTCACTGCAAACCGTCACACTTTGCTTGATGGACTGACAGGATCGTTCATAAAGTCGACGGGAACAACTGTGGACTGCATGCAATGGGTTTTTATGGCAGAGCGGCAGCTCACAAACCTCACATTAACACCACAACGCAGCGAGGAGATGGCAATGGTGCAAAGAGCGACGACATTGGACTCTGGATCAGTGGCGAATGGTTGAATGGAGTGATGGTATCCCGCTACACCATGTGGCAATTGGATGGACGAGTTTGGATGTGGCGAACGCCCAACGAACGTTATAACTTCGACGAAAGAGCACTCTTTTTGGGTGGCAGTGAATGTACAGTCTAGTGCATAAAGGTTTAGACTTAAGTCATAGTTGAGCGCGTGAATAGCACATCCTAAGCGTATACTTGTTACTCTATTTTCATTCAGAAGGGACAGGTCCGTCTAAACTGCCTTGACTCTCGTAAAAGTACCGGATTTTGCAACCGATCAACATCCGTGTCACCACAATCGGCCACAGTCTACAATTCCATTGCTGTCGGTCGTTCATCAACATCGGAGAGCAAAGGTGGAAAGACGGCGTCGCCATCTAGGGACAAAACAAGTCATGATATTAAAGTCAGAGGATTTGAAACAGGAAGAGGCGCTGAAAAAGGCGCGCGAGTCGAAAAGTCGAGCGGGAAATTTGGAAGAAAGGATTGGAGGCTTGGGACCGTGAAGTGAGGTCAAAAATTCGAGCGGTTGAAAATGACACGTTGTGTCTTCAACTCGTTGTGTGGTATCGAGCGAGAGAGAGAAACGGCCATACGAGGAGGCCACCCTTCACCTCAGCGTGCAAAAGCGACGGTCCTTCGCCCGTGTGCGACATGCTACGTTTCACGAACTCATTTCTCGTTATCTAATGTACATGAGACTTTTACAGAAAGAATTCAAATGGAACTCTGGAATGGGTACGACAACGACACGTCGGAAAAGAGGGAGCCCACAAGATTCAGCAGGAGTGACTCACCTGTAAGGAAGGAACCGCCAACCCGAGCGAGAAGGGAGTTCTCAACACGGCGCCAGCCAGCCGTTCGTCGCATCTATTACGGCCGCCCCGAGACTCGTCTCTCCGCACCGTTTGTTGGTTGTTACCACCGGCTTCGCACTCCAAGACCTGTTGTTCCTGTTCCCGCGACGGTGGCAGAGTTGCAACGATTCTACCGAGCTGCAAGTTTTAATCACCCCATGGACCTGTGACGTTTTAATGAAGGAGGAGCTCGGCGACCTGGTCCCTTATTCGAGGTAGGTCTCATTTCTGTTACTTTGGATTCGAGTCGTACTTATCTGGTTAGGCAGAGGTAATATTTTTTTCCCCACCCATCCCACCCCATTTTTATATGGCAAGTGGTCGGGCCGCAAGTTAAAAGTAGTTTGGTGCGCAGCTAATTGTTTTAAGCTTAATCTAACAAGCATATGAGTGTTCCAGGTTAGTTAAAAAAAACAGGTGGTTTTGCATTTCAACGTACCGTCTCTTAAGCCAATTAGGTTGCGTGCGCTTCGCAACGGTGGACAGCTAGGTATCACAGTATCGGAGGTTTGGAGGTTTCCTTCTTGCGTTTGGAGGTTTCCGTGTGTCGGATAAGGGTTTTTTTGGAGTATGATAGGATTCAATAGCTGTCAGAGCATATACTTTTGGCAGGCGTATCAGTCATTTGTAATTCCCGCAATTAATGCATTTTATTATTTTTCAGTTTTTTTCAGACACTTCTATTTCAACTGCGCATTTCATTGCAACATTTAGTAACCTGTAGTCAATTTCCTAAATGCTACGCATTTAAGAATTATTTAAGAGGTTAGGAGAAAATCTTGGTATGGTTTTGAGCTGGAGCATTTCCTTATGGAAAAGGAGAGTGCTAAGCTAAACTGATTACTGAGCGACGCTAATAAGTCTAGGCAAACGCCCATATAAGGTGGCTGTTAGCCACATTGGAAAACAAAATAATTTTAAAAATAAATTTAAAAAATAATTTTCATTAGGGTTATTGCTCTCCTCCCTTCTAATCACATTTATATTAAAAGGAGGGCACGACGATTTCTGTTTTGCGTCTGGTTAAGTCCCGTAAATTAGTTTGATATTTGTTCTTGGTAAGTCTATGCATCAGAAATCATGCAGGCAGATCAAGGAAATTTAGGAAACCAGCCACCAGCGCCAGAGCAAGGGGCTGAAGGGCACATACCCCATTTACCTCACTTCGAGGCGCTATACAGGCTGTGAGTCTTCTTCAACCCACACCCTTGCAGGATGCGCGTAACCGACTGCAATTCCCTTGCTTCTCGGGTACCCCAAAAGAAGACCCGGAAGATTTCATCAGGCAGTTTGGTCTCATAGCCAAGCAAGGGCATTCCGCTGGAGCATTGCTTTCAGTTTGTGCTGGCCTACCTCAAAGGGTCAGCCTCTAGCTGGTTTTCAACCATGTTATTGACACCCTGCAGTCACGTGGCATTAATTCGCTCATATGCTAATGCGAGCCTTTGCTGGAGGGCACACACAGATGACGCGTTGCCTAGAGCTTCAGCATCTCAAACTTAAAGGTAACAAAGTTACCGAATTCTTGACGAAATTTCGTTATCTATGCAACGGACTAGTGGACACTACACAGTCGGAAAAATTGCATTTCTTCTTACAAGCAATTCCTGATAAATTAGCGTCGCAGCTACGCATGAAAGCCTCTCTCTCGGTAGAGGAGGCCATAGATTTCGTAGAGAAATGGTTTAGAGCCCATGTTCTACCTGAAACTCCTTCACATGAGCCAATGCAAGTGGACGTGATAAAATTAAGTACCAATAGGTATGAAAGAAACAATGTTATGCGTGCGGAAATCAGGGACACACGGCCAATTTCTGCCGGGATGGAACTAATTCTGCTACTAAAACAAATGAGCCAAAGCAGCAACTAAAAAGCAGCAATTAAAAAGTAGCAGTAGATTATGTATTGTTATGTCCCCAATTAAAGGAGTCGACTGCAAAACTTTGATAGATACTGGGGCAATAGAAAACTATGTCGACCAGGATGTAGCGGCCAAATTAAAGCTTAAGCTAACTAACATTTCATCCCAAAATAAGACAGCCACTCTAGCGGATGGTAGTACAAAATCCATATCGCAAATGGCCACCCTTGTGCCATTTAAGAGTGGAAAATATGCAGATAAATTGAATCTTAATGTGGTCCCATTGGGAAACTCTGACATAATTTTGGGCATGACCTGGATACGACAAATAAAGGATCCATTTTGATTGGGACACCTTAAAATGTGCGGTGCCTCAACAGGGAAGGAAATTGTGGCTGCCTCAATAGAAAAGACAGGACCTGGCCTTAATGTCTTCAAACGATTTATGCCATATTCTGAAGACTGAACCAGAGGTACCGGTTTTTGCAGTATTGGTAAAACTCAACACAAAAACAATAACAAAATTAATGAATCCATTCTTCCTTTCAGACACTTATTTCGGATTATCAGAATCTATTTTGTACTGAACTCCCTAAAGGCTTGCCTCCAGCTAGATCGATTCAACACGAGATTCACCTGGAGCAAACCGTTGCTGCAATCAACTTGCCTCTATATCCGTTGTCCAAGGATGAGGAGCAAGAGTTGGAACAAACCATCCAAGATTTATTAAGTAAGAAACTAATTAAGCCATCTACTTCGTCTTTCTCGTCACCCATCCTGCTCGTGGCCAAGAAGGATGGCGAGCCTCGGATGTGCATTGATTATCGCAAATTAAATAAAATGACTTACGATAACAATTATGCCATTCCTCGAACTAACGCCCTGTTTGACAAGTTGGGTGGTGCGCGCTACTTTACGAACCTCAACGTTCTTCAGGCTTACTATCAAATTAGGGTTAAGCCAGCACATACTAAACTAACATCGTTCAAATCCCACTTGGGGTCATTCGAATTTACGGTTATGCCATTTGGCCACAAGGGTGCCGCCTGCACGTTCACCAAAGCCATGAACGACTTGCTAAACAAGGAGGTGGTCGTTTATTTTGACGATGTGCCGGTCTAGACCTAAAACCATGCACCAATTGCGAGCCTTCATTGGCACAATTCAATTTTATCAGGCCTTCATTCAGCGATACACTAAAAAGGCAGCGCCATTATTTAATTTACTAAGAAAGGGCGAGAGATTTCATTGGGGGAAATCTCAGAAAAGAGCTTTTTAAACTTTGAAAAAATGCTCTGTAAGCCTCCTTATCCTCAAAATATTTGATGAACGGCGTGCACTGCATAAAATGCGTGATGCTTCAGAAGAAGCTATTGGGGCTGTGGCGTTGCAACAACACTGCGACAAACTAATGCCGATCGCGTTTGAATCGCGTAGATTCAGACCGGGGGAGCACCCACTGTCCATTTATAGTAAAGAGCTGTTAGCAGTCGCCCACATAGCACGGCATTGGCGACATTACCTGCAACAGGTGCAATTGATGATCTACTCTGCACGTTTCTTTTCCAAACACACAATTTTCGCCAGTTGCCTGCACGTTTGTTAGAGAGCTCAAGGGAGGCACTTGTAACTGATTAGCTTTCTCGATAGACACTGTCTTATCTATGTCCTGTCATTGCATCATCATTTTATGCACATTGATAATAATTCTTGGAAACGAACACTCAATCATCACATCATCACCACCTCGGTTTGCAAATCATTTATATTCACACATATTATAGTCAAAGTGTATCGTAGATTTTTTAGGAAATATTTGGATCCGCTGTGCTACAAATAAGCTTAGTGATATCTGTGGCGATGCTCGGACACTTTTTTTGATTAAATTTTTCAATATCTGAATGTGAATATACAGTAAAAATGAACACATGAAAATGCTTAGAACTAATACATTAAAAATTCATAATGAAGATTCGAAAAAAAAAATTTTTAAATATTCGTAATGGATAGACCTCTCAAGTATCAGAAATAATTTCTAGATCATGTAATCTTACTTTAGATGTACAATCAACCGAAGGAAATAATCCACACGAGTTTAATACTTAACATTACATTTCATGCTAATGTGTTGTTTCAATTGCTTTTTTAATTATAATTATTTAAATTTAATAATCTTAATGTTAACTCTAAATGTGATATTAAATTATTAAAAATAAATTAATATTGAAACGGTAAAATTTAGAGTAAAATTAATGTGTGGATTATTTTCTTTTGATGACTGTACACTCGCCCTGCTGTGGTGAACTTCGACGATACAAATCTCTTCTTGGATGGCAGTGGATGTACATGAACGTTTCTGGTCTGTGTTCTGCTATTCCGATAATCTGAATGGGGTTATTCACTACTTGGTAATCTGTTGTTGCAACTAGCACTCTGCTCTCCATGTCTTGAAGCAAAACTTGGGCATTCATCACTTTTTGTGGTCTAGCAGTCACCGTTTCTTCTGTTGATACTCTTACATCGTCGAGGATTGGCTGAGAACTTCGATGACTACTTGCTCAGTTTCACAATATTCTGCTCCATTATCTCCAGTTGGTGCTCATTTTTAAGAAATTTCACGAAAATGTTAACTACTAGGAAATATCAATTCTAAGAAAAGCCCGAACAACAGGAATTCTATGCATTTTTACAAAATTGAACCGAATTTATAAAGCACATTGCCTTGTATTGTGGATCAAGAGATTTGTATTATTGGTTGTGCTTAGTATTGGTGCATTGCGTGTTGGTAGTGTAACATGCGATGGAGTGTGTCACATCAAACCCTGGTCACGGGTACCAGTACAACATGTTATGGGAATGTCACATAGCATCAAATCCTGGTCACGATTCCAGTGCAACATGCAAGGCGTGTGTGACATGCCTGTTGATCAATATGACTATTTTAATCACAACCGACATGTCACAGAAGACCAAATCATGATATTAATTGAGACTCACTTACCATGTACTGGTCTCCAACCAAAGATCGCATAGATTAATAATTCTGATCGCAACCATATACTTTTGTGTTCGCAATAACATTTTAATATTTCATGACCAAACCCAAGATGCCAACTCGTTTTCGAATAGAAAATCAATGATTTACGATACCCAGCTAAACCACCCTTAAGCAACAATCCAGTTAAAAGCTTACTCAAGTGCTTCAGTTAACAAAATAAGCACGATCAAAATTTATTGAATACTAGCAGAGGTACCCGGCGTTGCCCGGGATAATTACACTTGTAGGTAAACAGAACAATCTCAAAATATTAAATTATAATTCACGCTTGGTTAAATAATTACCCAATCAATACAACACAGAGTAAAGGGACTATCCGTTCTACGAAAAATACGAAAAACATGAATACATCGGGACTTTATCTAAACTTTTCTTGACTTGCGTCATCGCTACGGAGCATGGCCAGATACTTTAGACTCAAGTTTTTCTTGCCCTTATCGTAGAAGCTCTTGCTCTATTCGAAACTCCCGTTGTTCAGATGTTTCAAATGCACGTATAGCTTTTTCTGTTTTTGTTGCAGAGTTTCTATGACCAATACTCGTTCTTTCTCTTTCCTTTCCGGGTACATAATTTTCTGCCAGTCGTCTGGATGTTTGATAGGGAGTTCAAGGGAGACACGTGTGACTCTTTTTCCTCCTCAATAGATGCTGCCTTATTTATGGCCCTTCACTGCATCGGCATTTTATGCTCATTATTAATGATTCTTGGAAACTAACGTTCAATCATCGCATTATCATCGTCTCATTTTCCAAAATATGCACATTCACACATAATATAGTCAAAATGTATTTTTATGAAATGTTTGGATCTGCTGTGCTACCAAATAAGCTAGGTGATAAACCCGGCGTGGCTCTCTGTTTTTTTTTTTTGATTAAATTTTAAAAACAAACACATGAAAACGCTTAGAATTATTAAAGTAAAAAGTCTTACTGAAAATTCGATGTCTTGAAGCAAAACTTGGCCATTCTTCATTTTGTGTAGTCTAGCGATCACCGATTCTTCTATTTACTTGCTTACCATTTGCTCAATACAGCATGAAGCTAAAAGAGTGCTTCCTCTGTCGTCTTTCCACTCTTTCTCAATAGTCTGCTAACTCTCCATTATCTCCAGTTACTGATGATTTTTAAAGATTTTCAAGTTGTTAAGTACTAAGAACTCTCTTTTCTAAGAAAACCCTGAATAACAGGAATTCTATGGATTTTTCCAAATTGAAACTTATCTATATTCACAAAATTTGCCTTGCATTATTGGTCATGAGATATATATTGTTGATCCTTGCATATTGTTGGTGCATTGCGTGTCGACACCATCTTATCTTATAACAGTGGGTAGGTTGATTAATGGTAAAAGAGCCAGAGACCACCTAGGCACCTATTCCTACGAGGGAATTTTGCGCCAAAACCCAGTGAACCCAAGGAGCCTATAGGAATCCAGACTCGCTAAAAAGCGAGTTAGACTACCCACTGGATCTTGGTGAATGTTCTCAAGAAAAGTAGAATTTAGCATGAGGCGACGAATATGTTCTCAAAAAAAGAATATGAGGTGCCGTTTCGTTCACCAAATTACATTTTGAACATAGTGGTTTCTCCCGAAGGATTCCCGTTCTATAAAAATGTTTTCGTAGTAAATCATAACCTGTGTCAAAGCCCATGACAACCCGTAGTTTATGCCTACTAAGTTGTAGAATACTAGGTGTTAGAGTCTGAGTAGGTTTCTTAATCATGAATCTAGCATATTTCTGATCGGTGGTCTGTTCCCACCTTTTAATCGTCTATTGATAAGAGATATTATTAATCTCACTAACTGCAGCTTGTTAAGAAATACCGCAGAAAAATTCGGGACCAATAGGTGCCGATTTGGCACTTTGTTTTGCTAAGGTATCAGCGACCTCATTTCCAATTATACCTTTATGGCCTGGCACCCATTGTAACGTAACGTTATTTTGGACAGCCAGGACCTGCAGGAGTTAACGACATTCCAAGGTAATTTTAGAATTATCTTGGAAAATTTTAAGGCCCTAAGAGCCGCCTGACTGTCACTGAATATGAAGATTTTCCTACTAATGTAGAGCTTATCTGTACATATCTGTAGACAGTAGATAATAGCTAACATCTCTGCCTGGAAGACCGTGACCCAACGACCGAGCCTACAAATGCATAGGGTTTTGAGATTGCCACAGTAAACACCCAGGCCAGAGAATTCATGATATCGGGAGCCATCTGTATACCAAATGATGGCGCCCTTCGGAAAATGCAGACTCCCCTCTCTCCGCTCTGGCCTTTGCTGATGACCTCGCCTCCCCTATGATGACCTCGCTTGAGAGCTCAGGGACGGTTCGAGTTTCCATTATATCGGAAGGCATTTGTAAGATTTTACTGGTCATAACGCGGCTAATGATGATATGAGATTTCACCCCAGGGAAGTCTACCCGTAGCCCTTGATTACCCAGATTATATAAACTTTTCCTAGCGACTCCTTTGATATAAATATCCAATGGAGTCAAAGAATTACTTCCATGGCCCTAGTTGGTGCAGTTGATACAGCGCCCGTGATACCCAGGCAGGCCAACCTTTGGAGAGAGGCCAGCCTGGCCTTAACGGTAGACTGCTCAACCTTAAGCCACCAAACCAGAGCACAGTATGTTAAAATAGGTCTAATGGCTGTAACATACAGCCAGTATACCATTTTATGGGTGAGACCCCAAGATTTACCTAGGACGCGGCGACATCGATAGAGTGTCACTTTAACCTGGTTTATTCTTTTATCAAGATGATGATTCCAGGTCAATTTATTATCAAGGATGACTCCTAAGTATTTGACCTCCTTCTTAACAATGATCTTTTCACCAAACAAGAGTGGTCTTCAAAGGATTAACCCTTAAATTCCACTCAATGCACCATGTTTGAACCTCATACGAAGCAGATTGCATTAGGTCCAATAAGGTAAGTTTATCAATACCAGTTACGTAGATGACAATGTCATCTGCATAACCTTGGGCATATATACCATGATTGTTTAACTTGGAAATAAGGTCGTCTACTATCAGGTTCCAAAGCAGGGGGGAAAGAATACCCCTGGATGGTCGAACCTTAATTTCCTCTCCCAAAGATTGGGAGACTGATTCTGTCCGCCAAAAGGCGTTTGAATCCATTTACTGAACAGTGGAGCAATAGCTTTAGAGTTTAAAGCATTGGCAATTGAAATATACGAGGTGTTGTCGAAGGCTCCCTCGATATCAAGAAAGGCTGCAAGTGCAAACTCCCTGTACTTAAGGGTTTTTTCGATTTTAACCATCAAATGGTGTAAGGCTACCTCTGTAGATTTACCCGGTTGATAGGCAAATTGATTAACATAAACGGGATAGTTTATCCCAATAGTTTCTCTAATTCGCCTATCAATAATCTTTTCGAAACATTTGAGTACAAAAGAAGATAAACTAATCGGTCGAAAGCTTTTGGCTAGATCATAGCGGCCCTTACCAGGTTTCGGAATAAAGACCACTTTGACCAACCTCCACAGATTAGGAATATAACCTAATTATGTTCGATCCCAGGCTGTGGAATTTTCTTTCCTATTTTTCATCAATAATATCAACATATGAGGTTCGGCGTGAAAAAAAATCCTCTTAAGAACTTTCATTATTAAACTTTAACGATTATAAGCCAGTAGGAAAGATAGTCCCAGTTCGCGCACTGGGTACTGCTCCAACCAGCCCTAAGGACATGTAGATAGCGTAATGCTTCCATGTCAACGGTGGCGCAATTGGTTGGCGCATCTGCACGGTGAGTAGAAGGTTCCTGGTTCGATCCCAGGCTGTGGAATTTTCTTTTCTATTTTTTATCGATAGTTATTATTTTTTCGAAATCTGAGGTAGACAGTGGCCTTTCTCATGCTTTGAAGGTGAAGTCTGCAAAATTTCATTAAAGATTGGAATAAAACTGTAGATTTGCATAAGAAACAAACAAACAAACCAACCCACAAAATCCTTACTTATATACACTGAGTTAGCAAAACTCATGGGATAGTTACTTAATATCTGGTCGGGCCACCTCTGGCCCTGTGGAGTGCAGCAATACGGCGTGGTAGTGAGTCTGCAAGTCCCTGATACACTTCTGGAGGCAGTTGACACCAGATAGTCTGCAGAGCCGAAGATAGTTGCTGCCCGTTCGTGGGTGGATGATCCAGTGCCCGGAGCCTAACTTCAACAGCATCCCAGATATGATCGATGGGATTCATGTCAGGGCTCCGGGCTGGCCAGCTCAGTCGTTGGACCTCTCCTGCATGCTCCTCGAACCATTGCGGACGACATTGGAGCGATGTGGTGGAGCATTGTCATCTTGAAAGACTGCTACGTCGTCAGGGTGTTGAAATGTCAAAAAGGGGTGCAGATGGTCTCCGATAAGTTGACGATGCCGTGGACCATTCAGCGTTTGGTTCATAATAACCAGAGGGCCCATTCCAAACCAGGAAAATGCACCCCAGACCATCCTGACGCCCCACCACCCTGCACCACCATCTATTGGCATGCGGGATCCATCGTTTCGTGAGGTCTGCGCCACACACGGTGCCTCCCATCAGCGTGGTACAGTTGATATCGTGACTCATCTGACCATATGACGTTACGCCACTGTTGCAGAGTCCAGCCAAGATGGTTGGTGGGAAATGCACGCCGGAGTGTCCGATGACCCTGGGTAAGCATTGGCACCCGTGTAGGGCGACGGCTGCCAAATCCGAGGGCATGCAGATTCTGACGGATTGTCCACCGAGAGACGTTTCTAGTGCGGCCAGTATTGAACTGGTCTGTGATTTGCTGCACTGTTGAGCTCCTGTCTTTCTGAATTGTTCGTCCCAGGTGTCGCCGGCCACAATCATTCAGGGCAGCTAGACGCCCGGTATGGTGCCTGTTGTGGACTGTGATGCCTTCGTCCAGCCATTCCCGATATACCCTGGAGACAGTTGAGCGGGGAAAGCCAAATTCCTGCACCACTGCCGAAATGAAACTTCCCATGCGTCGAGCACCTACTATCATACCCCGTTCAAAAGACGGCAATTCGCGACGACGTGCCATTTCTGATTAATCACTTACACAAGCTGTTCCCACAACGTCTGATGGTCCATTCCCAGAATCCGTTACCCCTGTGAATTCGTGAGCCATGCCCATCAATCAATGTGCTTGCTATCCCGTGAGTTTTGCTAACTCAGTGTATATAGAAGACTAGCAACGGTACCCGGCGTTGCCCGGGGTAATTATACACTTGTAGGTAAACAGAACAATCTCAAAAAATTAAATTAAATTTTGCAATATCTTAAAAATAAACAGATGAAATTGTTAAGTACTAAGAACTCTTTTCTAAGAAAAGCCTGCAAAATTCTATGCATTGTCACAAATTGAAACTTATCCATATTGCATCATTATTTTATGTTCATTGTTATAATTCTTGGAAAGATTGCTTTAACATTACATCATCATTCTGTGCTCATTGTTATTGGTGAATTGCGCGTTGATACCATTGTTGAAGCGAACACGATGGGCCTATTGTTCACAAACTTTTCCTTTCATTGTTAGTCATGAGATATTGATTGTTGGT